>JAPTHN010000090.1:0-325000 GCA_026936325.1 Platynereis dumerilii | reverse complement strand
GATAAATATGGTAAGTGCAGCCCCCTAAGCCCAGTTCTGGGCACTCACGAGGGTTGATTTATGAGATGAGAGACTGTAGGAGTCCTCAACATGTTACACATTTACCCATGTGCGGGATCTCTCACTTGTCCAGTGAAAGTAGACAT
This sequence comes from Platynereis dumerilii, assembly GCA_026936325.1. Classification (NCBI taxonomy): domain Eukaryota; kingdom Metazoa; phylum Annelida; class Polychaeta; order Phyllodocida; family Nereididae; genus Platynereis; species Platynereis dumerilii. The sequence continues at coordinate 324,854 of JAPTHN010000090.1, read as the reverse complement.
TGATGCAAGGGACTGCCAATTTCATGACTCATTTGACGACATCTAGCTGGAATTGTGCTCATGAAGGTCAAATGAAAAGTATAAGTTCCCCACTGGGGGTTAGAACCCATCCAGGTTAAAACCTTCAGCGTAGCCCTCCGCGCAGCCAAACTTTCCATGTCCACAGAAAGGGTTTTGTTCATTACAAGGATGACAATTTGAATGTAAGATACCCTTTTGGGTTGGAGCTGTAGGAGCTTTCTTCTGTATCACATAAAAAAGGTCATGACTTTCACTCATCATACGGATCGTGATGGAGTCAATTAACAACATTTATCATTATGCACTCTAAAAAATTTCAGACAAAATTGGTTATTTTAGATTCAAAATGGTTTTTTGAAAAACCAAATTTCAATGCAAAAAACCAACATGGATTTTAAAAAAAATCCATGCTGGTTTTGCATTGAAATTTGGTTTTTCAAAAAACCATTTTGAATCTAAAAAACCAATTTTGTCCCCACATTTTTTAGAGTGTGTCAACAACATACATTTGACACACTACTTATAAGAAAATTAATTGATTATGGTGCTAAGATATTATGGAGAGGGACAATAACCTGTTCCAGACAGATGAACTGTATAATTAGAATCAATATGATATTCTGTCTGATACCTCAGCTGCTGTATAGTCTTTGGCATGTCCACATATTCAATTATTTATGGATTGTTTGGTTATGGATGCTTCCGATTAAATATTTGGTAAAAGCTTGCTGTTTACTGTTACCAAATAAAACTGGAGGCAATTAAAACCTGTATATATAAAGAATTCAGGATTTTCATACTCTTGTCTAATTCCAACTGTATCATATTGTATAGTACTCTACGGCCCACGTCTCTTCTAGTTTCCTCTCGTATTATCTCCTCACGTCTCTTCTCTTCTTATTTCCTCTCCTCTCGTCTCCTCTATTTTCCTTTCCTCTCCTCTATTCTCCTCTCAAACATTTGAGACATCAAGACAACACTTGAGGCCAACAAAAAGTTTCAAGAGTATATCAAGAAAGTTCCCTAATTCAAGGCAGCAGAATATTGATCTCAGAGCTAATGATCCTAGTTTTTCTTTGGTGTCATTTTCCTTCATATATAGAGGCCAGAGACCTAGTTGTGTCACTCTTTTAACATCATGTAGAAGAGATCAACTGCAATTTCGTCAAAATGTGCAGTGGCGCAGAAGACGACTGCCAGTTTCACTTGGCGATAAAAGAAATGATCCACATATGCTATACACACGATAGTGTTTAAGGGTATTCGCAGACCACAACTCCGATACCAAGATGTAAGTCATGTAACAATAGCTGTAGCTTTAGTCGAAGAACATGCATTCAAAATATAATACACCAATACTGCATGGACCACAACTTGGATACCCAGCTGTAACAATAGCTGTACCTTTAGTCGAAGAACTTGTGTTCAAAATACGACACAGCAATATTGCATGGACCACAACAAAGCGTGTAGCGTCATATTATCGTCATGACGTGTGACTGCGGTGGTGAGATAGGGAGTCTTATCAGTGCACGCCACAACATCTTCTTTGATCCGTCAATATTAGATATTGGATTCCAGATTAAAATTCACACTTCCATGCGTCTGAGCGGTGATGTCTACCCATGTCACCCCGCAAGAATGATGTGATATGAAATATTGAAATAATCGATAGTCGTTTCATGACAGGCTGCTCCGACAATGTGCCCTGCAGTCGTATTCGGTTGCCAGATGTTGGACAGCTCTGTATAATGTGGTTATTTAGTGCTGGCTGCAGAGAGATGTATGTGGTTATAGAGGGATGTGTATAAGATAGAGTGATACTTGTAGTATAGTATTTATTTACAGTCCTTGTCATATTTACGTGGAATCTCACATTTTTTTCTATGCTTTTGAACTGTGATGCCAGAGATGACATTATTCTAGCATTGCAATATATTTAAATTAACTTCATGCTGTGATGTCATTTTAAACTGGGTCAGATTCCCCAGCTTCTAGCCAATGTCAATCCACCAAACTGAGCAAAGAACTTGAGATTCCACGTAAGTATGACAAGGACTGTAATATCTGGTCTTATATATACATTTGCAGGCTTTTAAATTTTTTGTCAGTTATTGATAATTTAGAGCAATTGATATATTGCATTTATTATCCATCGTTGTTGGTCTTACACCCATAGAATCCGTTCTGACATCTAGAGAATCTCTCTTACACCCAGAGAATCTCAACACACCCAGAAAATCTGTGCTGAAATGTGGTCTTAGAACTTACACCCCATAAAATAGATGAAAACGACCTAGCACAGTCAATGGGCCTACACCATAAAATACGAAATTTTAAGTCCACTCAAATCATTGAGTGAGATTGTTGCATAATTAATTTGAGCTAACATAGCTTGTTGTTTTAAGTTATGATAATCTGTCTGTTATAATAACTTAAAACAACAAGCTGTATCAGCTCGAAAAACTACAAGCTATGTCAGCTCAAAGGAATGGTGCAACCACCTCACTCAATTGTTTAAGCTGATTCAAAATTCAAATTTCACAGTCTATCCAATGATATGGTAAAGCCTCACAGAACAGTTTAATATAAAGGCGTTCTTTCTGATTGTCTGATTCTTAAATTTTTTTAGTTCGTGACTAGTTTGTCTTTCCTTGACTTGACTTTGGTGAATTCATGGATCTGTTTCCGTACGGCAGATGAAATGAGACAGGCCAAATTGTTGCAGTGAGCGACTGAAAAACAGAAGATCAATAATTTCATGATTGCTCAAAAAGGTGAAATCAAACCAGAGACCCTACGTTATTCAAGACCATCCCTTTTACTAAATGAGCCACCCATCCACTTACTCTTAAGTCATGAAAGATGGGAGATGAAATTTCTCTTACAGTCACTTCATTTAGTTTTCTCATATATAACTTTTGAATGATAAATCTCTCCTCTGGGCTGTATGAATAATTGAGTTCATTTTTAACTCGACTGCCAAGTTTTGACACTGATGAAGTTGTTTTTTGAAGGAGAATGCCAAAATATTCAGAATTTACATATGTGTGTATATTATGATAGAGTCCATGCATGCAAACTTAGCAGCAAAGGGCCCAAGGCTTATGTAGCCTTTCAAAACACAGCTAAGTTATAGTTTGAACAGGACACCCCTTCTGGGCCTTCATTCACGTTCTAAGCCATTGTTGACACCTGAAGCCATTATGGTGAATTATGACGTCATCAATCACCCCTGTCAGTCAAAGGATTGTTGGCATTCCAGGGTTAATTCTAAACTGCTACTCCCACAATCCTTTGCACCCTATTTATGCAAATGAGGCTATGTTCTATTCTTTCCTGTCATCTCTGAGCTTTCGCTGATGTATTGCTTCTCGGCTTTATGTACGGCGCGACAAAGTGTACAAGAGATATTTTAAAAGTTGTGGTCTGCAGGCCCTATAAAATATAACTGCTGTGTTATAGTCGGCTCGACCAAAGTTTCCTTTGAATGAGCAATATTCAATTGCAAAAACTGATTGTTGGTTCAATCTGAAGAATGTAAAAGGCTAAATTTTCCAGAAATTGGAGTATTTTTTTTAATTTTAAAAAAATTACTAAGAAATCATTTCAAATTTTCAATATCACATTCCATTATAGCTTTTAATGTATCAGGTACCTGCTGTAAGAATTATGTTTCACAGGATGACACCCTGTTTTAGAAGAATCACACTTATACTGACAACCATAATTTAGTTGTAATATTGTACCAACAACCTGCCATGGTACATTGTTCTTTTCTCTTTGCAACACAAAACCTTCTCATCTCTATGTTATTCTACAGGGGGCTTAAAGACCAGCAAAGTTTTAGAGCACAAGCTATTTTCGCTGAGATGTTTGTATTATTGATTTCAGGAGGCTGTAATGATGTGGGGACCAAGATGGAAGAGCTACAATTCATAAGGAGAAATTTGGGACTGCAGGATCTGTAACATTTCACAAGTGTTGCTACAGGATTTGTAGATTTCACAAGTGGTTCTGCTGGTACTGTAATATTTAAGATTACAAGTGATTCTAGGTGATCTTTATCTTTTCACAATTGGTTCTACCGGATCTGTAATATTTTACAAGTGGATCGACAGGGTCTATTTTCGCAAGAGGTTCTGAAAAATATGACCCGTGTCGTCTTGTCACTAAATTGAAATACATTTATGATTGTTAGTTTGGTTGGAGCAAAAGTGAATGAGCAATGATTGAGACGAGTAATTTTAGTAGATAAAACCAGGTTTGAAGAAGATGTTCAAATATGGTGTTTAAGAACAGCAGTTTTATCCAGAGCCTTGGCGATCATTGAGGAAAGCGTGGTGTTTTGAAATTGCGGCTTCAAGAAAAGAATTGACCCAGTTTCTGTTGATTCAGGTTGATTTAAGTAAGTTTTTAGACATTTACTTTCATTGTCATTTTAAAAACTCCGCTTTTGGATGGATGCTTTGCCAGCTTATGATTTGAGTTTTCAAGGAAAATTTATGTTTTTTAGTCAGAAGACAAAATTTAACCAGTGGATTAAGCATGTTTTGAGGATTGTCTTAAAGAGGGCATTTAAGACAAGCTGTTTCACGTTTGTATTGACACACAGCATAGCAGCTTGAGGGAAGCATACATGGGGTTTTCAAATTGTGTCTCACGGTAAAACAGAACCAATTTCAGTGGGTTAAGGACATTTTAAAGGGTGTTTCAAGATGGTGTTTACGTAAGCCTTCATGATTCGAAGAAAAGTTTGGTGTTTTTAAATTGTTGCCTCCAGCCATGCTGAAAAATTGAACTTGGTTCTGCGGTTGAGGAGTGTTTCTTTAGGTCTGTGGTTTAAGAGTGTTTTCTATAAGTCTGTGTCTAAGACTTCATTGGATGAGTGGAATGATTGGGTTGTTTCATGTGGGTCTGTAGATGGGGGTGGTTTACCCTTGAAGAAACATGGCTCCATTGTGGTGTTCAGCCAAGTTCTTATTGGGGTTTTAATGGGGTTCTTTAAGACATGCCATTTCACCAATGCTTGAAGGCACACTTGAGTAAGCCAGTGTTTCATTTTGGGAGAATGATTGGACCAGTTTTGCTGTGTGGCTGGGGTTTTTATGGAAATGGTTTTAACGAGGTTGTTTTACACATCATGCAGAGTTTCTGTGTTGTGAAAAGCTGCCTTTTGATATAATGATACGATCTCAATTTGTTATGAGGTCACATTTCTGTAACATTGCATGATTTATTATTGCAGTGCCAAGATAACATCATCTAAATAGGCCGAACAATTTCTGGCATTTTTATACCAATGTTTGAAGTCGGCTGTTCTTGCCGCTCGATGTATGCAAGTCCCTCATCACAAAATATTTTCGCCTTATTTTCTCTAACATGCTGGACTCACTAAATGTTCTCAGATAATGATATAATAAAAATTCATTTTTCACAAATTCGTGAATTTACGGAGTTGAACGGAACTACGCTCAACGTTCATGTTGTCGATAGCATGACGCCTCATCATGTGAAATTTGTTGAGTTAAAAGATAACATATCAAAATCTATCTTGTAAAGCACAGCAACCATCTGTATATAGCCAGACATTCATACTATGTGCCCTAAACTGGCCTTAACATGGCCGACTGCTCGACGTTCATGCTCTCAACAACGCGGAGCCTGCAGAAATTATATGATGAGATATGAGTTCATATCTGGTGGTATATCAGAATGCCCTGAACATTGCCTTGTTTTATTACTCAAAGGGTCCCTTGGGCATCTCAGAGGGCCCTGCACATGGGGGCCTGACTGAGAGGCCCTTTTGGGACACCTCTACAACATCCTAGACCTTTGGAAGCAGCCGGCATTGTAGGAACCTACACATTGTAGGCTCTTGCACAGTACTTGCGTCTGCAGGCGTACTCATCTTATGGCATTGGTGCAATATACTGTGGTATTATACTGTAGTACACTCTTTATATGGTTGTAGAAGGTACTGCAAAAAAGCGCAATAGTTCCTGTAAGGGTTCAATCACCCTTTATATCATTGCTGTTTCCTCTTATCCCAGTCAGCCTACCATATGCATAAATACAAGGCATAAAGCCCCAATCATCCATCAATCCCTGCCTTGTACCGTTCAAGACACCTTATGATAAGGGCAACATGCCTTATTTGACCGCCTTCATCCTGCGATAAATAATAGTTTAAGAGTTTGATACAATACATATCATAGATACATTTTTGGGGTTTTGGTTCGTATCGCGATCATCAATTTCTCAGAAATTTGCTCTGAAACCCATGGTACGGGGTGCAATCTTAGTTCCCTTGATGTTTGCGGCTTAAATTTTTCTGCAAAAGTATATTTTGTCGATTTTAGTTATCAAACCTGTGGATAGAACTGGTATGATTGGTTAATCATGAACCTTTGTCCAATGTCCATCCCCACAGTACATAGTTCTACAGGAACAACAATACCCTTGCATTCCATATATAGATAAATATATCTCTATCTTGCTTTACTATCTTACATATGTGTCCAAGAAACCTCATACCCCCTCAACTGCCACACTCCCCTACTGTACCCAATATTCCTGTAAGTTGGGCCTCTGAGGCCAACTGCTACACACTTATCTACATCAGGCCATCTGTTCAATGTAAGATATATTGATACAGGAACATATCACATATCCATCCCACAGCCACTCAGATATTTATCTGTAAATGTCAATTTGAATTACTCAACATACACATATATACAGTGCAGATGATGGCTTTCACAAAGAAAACACAAGCAGTTTTTTTGCTGTTTGGCATTTTCCAGCTGAAAGAACTTTCTCTTCAAAGTTGTAGGTTGTGAATGCTTTTCTTTTTTACTCCTTTTTTTGCAAAAGTCACATATGTGTTGTGTATTTAGATCCGCAATTTTGATCAACCTCACGTTGGCTATGATATATTTGCAATTGCTCAATGTATTTTCAAGCCATGGATATGACAGGTTAGGCCTACAGTTAGTTTGAATGCTGTAAGTTACATTCTTATTTTCATTTAACCCCAAGAAATTTTGTAACTCTGACTGTAGGGGAGAGCGGGGCACCATGAGCCGCGGGGCACCATGAACCGCAGGCCCTCTGCAAAAAACTGCTGGACGTATTCCTCCAGGAGGCACTGTGTATGTCCCCTTATTGATGATTAAGTAGATCACAAAGATTAATGACTGTCCTTGACACCATTTTTGCACAAGAAGAAAAAGAAAATTTGTGAGGCTGAAAAGTGAGAAAAGTAAAAAAAAGAGGTGAGTAAGTTTTTCTGCTGGCATCTTTATTCTTTGCAGCATGTTCTTAACCCATTGCTTGCTGATAAGAGGCGACTTGGGCTACAGAATAGTGAAGCCATATCGCTGGACGGGTTAACTGATATTTTAGGAAATGTGTTTTAAGTTGAAATTTTGACATGGGGCACCATGAGCCAGTTTTGACGGGGCACTATGAGCCAATTTGATGAACGGCTCGTGGTGCCCCATTACAGTATGAAAACATGATAAACACTGCTCTGTGACCCCAGAAGTAAATATTGAGGCCCATAGATGTTTACTTCATAAAACAAGTCTGTATCATAACTGTGTATGTTAAAAAACCTAATTGCCCCTTGATTACAGATAGAACAATGGTAAGAAATTACCATCAGAAAACTGGGAAGGGTATCTTTGACAGTGCCATCATGGAAAGGGCCGTGATAGAAGTTGTTGAGAATAACACTATGATCAGAACAGCTGCCAGGGACTTCGTACTCGACAGGACGACCCTCACACGATATGTGAAGAATTTCAGGGAGAAGCCGGCAAATGTGCAAGTCCCATATACACCACATATTAATCATAGACAGGTGGGTGTAACTAGTATATTTGGATGCCCACTCACAGGATTGTTCTTGCATTGCAAGGACAGAGAATTTGTAAAACTGAGTAGTCCTAATAATTATTTTTCTTGCAGAAATACCATATGAATGTTCCATTCTCTTTAACTTTTCAGGTTTTCACGGAACCAGAGGAGGCATCACTTGACACATATATTCAGTGATGTTCTGTAATGTTTCATGGCCTATCGTAAAATGCTAGGAAGATTTACGAAACCTGCGGCGGATGATATTGCAGAAGTTAGTTGTGAGGACGTCATTCTGGTTCTTCCTCCGCCATCTTCAGTTGGCGGCACTAAAAGGATAAGATCCATGCTCTCATTTCCGGTCGACCTTTCACAATATTCTTGTCAGTAGTGAATGGACAATGAACTCATTCGTTTATAACAACAGTTATGTTTTCATAGTTTTGGACTTGTGATAAGAGATGTTTCCTTTCCAATGTTAACATGAAAATCAGTTGGCGGATGTTTTCTCACAATTCTTTGATGTTTTCTCGCAATTTGTTGATGAATAAACTTTTCTTGAAACTGATAACACTTTGGCTGTCATTTCCACAATGAAATTCAAAAGTTATATGCATAATCTCATGACATGTTACTGTGGCTCATGGTGCCCCAGGCCCTGGCTCATGGTGCCCCATGGTCGGGGCACCATGAACCGTTTGACTTTTTTTTTTCAAAGCAAAATTTCTTACCTTTCCGAATAGAAATTGTGATTGTATCACATGTGACATTGTAGTCAACAGTTCAAACCATGATGACATAAGGTCGCTTGGCATGTAACAATGAAACTTTATGCTCAGGAGCTTAAATTCGGAAAAGCGGCTCATGGTGCCCCGCTCTCCCCTATATGTATTGTTGATTCCCTTCATTGTATTATCCTCTTTCCTGTCTCTAACGGTGCTGATGAGGCGTAAAACACAAACTCACTCACTTCTGTCTATAACAGTTACTGTGAAGCAATTTTCATTTAGGTCAAATTATTATACCCATTACAAGGGCTACTAAATTGGCTTTGCAGCATATAGCAGAGTAATAACTTGTTAGATGCAAACATGAATATAATGATGGCTACAACATGTCGAAATGTAAAAGGTTTTGAACCCATGGTATAACACTTGTATGTGTTGTTGAAATCGAGCAGAATATTCATATTTGTATCACACCACTGCTTCTAAATCTTACCGTGCTTACGCGGCATGCTTTGTAAGGGGATATCATACATCTGATGCTAATGTATTTTTCTGTTTCTATAATTCAAAATGTCTGTCTGACGGTGCCTGTTCTTGTCTTCAAAGGCTTTATCTCGCATGCCTTTTGCACACCTCGTGCAGCCGCTGCTCTGGCGGACTCAAGTCTGCGATCAGCCTACCCAGCAGCCTCTCTCATACACTATTGATGGTCCCCCAGATCCTAGCCTCACTGGGGAATCCTTATTTAACCATTTACCAAGGCATCTCTAATTTATCAAAGGCTCGTTTGGTCTGCCGCAGCTGAAAAATGCATGTCAATGGTACGACGGGCTATGTCGTGGGTATGTGGCATACACCGAAGTTCCGGCACATGGCTGTTTGATGCGATTGTAAAGATGGGTCACAACGGCTTATAGACACAGTGGCTTATGCATAAATATGGCTATAGCATACAGTTACAAAGGCTTATACCTAAGGCAAGAAATGGATTGTTAGGCCTATGATACTTTTATTTGCCAAGAATAATTTTAAAGAATTTAAGACTGAAACCTCATGATTGCAATTAAAGACCAGACAGAATGGCTTAGAAACAATAATGGCTGAACTATTATTCTATTACTGGCTATATCATTTATTTTTGGCCTATAAAAATGGCTACCTGCTACAACGGCTGTATAATCGTGTTGAGGTGTGCCGTTAGAGCTTAAGCAAAGTAAAGGATGTGATCGTATATGAAAAAGGAATCAATGGTATACCAACACTAGCTAATTCCACAATGGCTTACAAAAACTGGCCATGGCAATGGTATAATCCAACAATGGCTTAGAACAACAGTGTACAATGGCTCAGAAATTGGCTTGGGGAACAGCGGCTTTCAAAAAAAGGCTAAGGCTAAGGAATTGTAATATGCTGGCTTAAAACACAACATAAACGGAGTCGGTTGACAGAAACATTGGCTTACCAACAATAATGGCAAAGGCTTATGGTGAGGGCTTATAGTTATAGCTTACAGTTATGGCTTACAGAGAGGGTTCTCTGCAATGGCTCAGAGATCATAATGATATTTGCCCTCTGGTGAATCTAACAGAATCATGATGTATGCAAACGCCAGGATCCCCCGTCTTGATTTACTCGCGACGTTTACATTGTATTTGTTGAGCAGGGCGTCTTACGCAGTCTAGATGTTGCTGGGAGAATCGCATTACATTGGGGCTGAATGGGCGATCGGCTCTGTTTGGTTTGATCTGGGGTGCTGCTTGGTTCATAAATATAAGGGCTTGTTCCACACTCAGTTGGTGGCTGCCTTGCTGTTAGAGGGGTGAATTTCTCTAGACTGGCCAGAACTGGTGTTCCTACTTTAAGGTGGCAATAGACCCTACAAGGAACCTCACAATGATAGTGTAATATGATATTAAAATATTCCTTGGAGGTTCTGGAATATTTCAACCATTTTCAATACTTGCTTAATGCAAATACGTATCATATAAATGTACTGATACTAAAGGAGCTCCATGCATGATTGTGTCCATTGTGTTCCGGAGACGCCAAGTAGCAACCTAAATTAGTAACCAGATGCTAGTCATCAAACAATTTGCACAATCCTTAAGGTTTTTTCACAAAGCTTAAGTTGATTCTTACTTTGACTTGAAACCCTGTCATATGTTATTTTGTTTCCACTTATGTGATCTTGCCAATCACTTGTTCTGAAGTGCTAGAAAATTAGGTTGTCTACTTGTCTGAATGCTATGAGATACAGAAGAATTGGTATCTCCTTTTAAGCATGCAACCAAATTCCTTACAAAAACAGTATTACAAATACTACATGAGATAAGTGGAGTGCACACATTTGCTTTAACTGTAGGCAGTTCAATAGCAAGCATACTCTGGCAGTCTGACATAGATGTACCTTGAGAAGTAATTATGGGGGGAGCCAATGGAGTCCAGAGGGGCAGCTCTTAGATGGATGCTGTAGCCTGTCAGTCTGAGAGCCTTAAGCAGGGCAGACAGCTATAAATTGGGTCAATTACTTTGGTCAGTCAACTCAGTCCATTCTGCTCACCCTTTACAGACTTCTATCATTAGGAGGATGATAGACATACATTGGAATCCCTAGACATCTGTAGCAATGCCATGGGTGTAGACTGTAGATGTAAAGCACTGAGCCCTGGACATGCAAGTAATGCCTCAGACAGACAGCTTGTAATGAACTTGACACTACCGAAAATGTCTAAATAAGCCTATATATGTTTTGTAATGTCAAAGGCAGAAAAAGAGAACAGTTGTAATAGAGTCAGTAACTTTCATGGACTATCATGGAGTTTGTGCATTGCTATGGACATGGACTTGCTTAATATAGTCTGTGTTACATTAAACCAATAGACCCCACATTTGACTGGACATGATGCCCCTGCAAAGTGGAGTAGATAGCTGTGCATGGAGCATAGATATATATGTCATAGACAACTTAACATTAAATTTCTGGGCCAGTATTGGACCGTTTATACTTGCCTGCATTTTCCCGGACTTGCCTGAGAATGCAACTTGAGAAAATGAAAACATTGAAGTGTAACCGGATGTGTACAGTACTACAGTGTGGATAACTTGACATAACCAAGCAGAGCTGGTACTAGATGGAACATACTTTGCCAGAGCTTAGACGTATTGCCACAGAGTGCCAGGGACAGGAAATATTCTAGCGTATGGCTTGACACTCTGTGAAGGTTTACTCTCTAAACACAGGGTGGTCAAGATGACAACTCTAGAGTGGTAATTCCTGGTGCCTAAACCGACAACTCCTTGAGTCAAAACTGCTAAAGGGTTGTCAATATGACAAATATTGGATTAGTAAGCTGTCCCACTCTGGTAATCAAAGCTACCAGATGGTGATCAAATTGACTACCTTTTGCACACTTACATAGTCAACGTAGTCATTTTCATTATGACAGAATAGTCAAAATGATTTTCCGGGAAGTCACTACCAAATTTTTGCAACCATTACTACCCTAAAGTTGTCATAAACTAGTCACAGTGACAACCAAAATGTTTAGAGTGTACCATTCACCACTTGAAATAACCGGGCAGATCCAGTACCGGGCTGAAAGTACTTTCACTGGACTTAAATGCAACCATGGAATGCTGGGAAAAATTAAAACGTAATAATATGTGTCACAACAAATACTATAGCTGCACAATGGACGACTTAAAATAACCAGACACAGCCAGTGCTTGACACAATGTACTTGATTGAAAACCTGCATTTGACTGGTCTTGGATATTTTGCCACGGAATACTACAGGCCATAAATGGGTCATTCTCAAATTTCGGGACAATTTGCGTCACTCCAGTTCCCTGACATTAATTTGAATGCAATTGATATCTGAAGCGTCACTCCACATCTGTTATTCATATTTCTATTTAGAACCACTGCATTTGGAACAAAAAGTCATTTATTAGACCCTTTTTGGTGCATTGTGTTCAGTAATCCGTGCCAAATCAGTGGTTTTTCCCTGTCACTGGACCTGACATGACAAAATCAAGTGTTAATTTTCCTCCTAAAGAACCATAACTTCCAAAGTTTCTATGCACGTTTCATGAGAATATAGACTTTAATTAATATATACATCATATTTAACTTTTTTCTTGTTTTATTTCATTGAATTAATTGGTGTAAAAGACTTGTCACTATTTTATGCTAATTTTTTTGTCCCCTCCGTTACCAGGCATAGCTCGGCTCGCTATTGTTTTTAATGAGCAATTTCCACTCAATGTCGTAAGATGCACATGCGCCAAACTACCACAGCTTTGCAGATTTTCATTAAACAGGTATTCAACAAGTTAAGGCATAATTTTCATTGGAACATTTTTTGGTCCCACTGAAATGTCCACTCCGTTACCTCCAATTCCGAGCTTACCAGCGATACCTTTTCAAAGAAATTTTATGTATATATTGCTGAGGGTGACAGGATTCAATAGAATGCAATCAAAACTTTTTATCTCCCAAATCGAAACCACTATTAAGAGAAAACCAAACCGTTCCTGTCCACTCCGTTACCATTCCTGTCCACTCCGTTACCACAAAAAATCGATATTTAATTAAAAAAACGATTGATCTTAGATGAAGCACTTCTGAAAATAAGACTTACATATTTTTTCTATTTTTTTTCTATTTTTAAATTGCTCAAAATGTTGGCTTTTTGCATCGAAAGTCCCCTCCGTTACCGCATATCCCAGGGCATTTTGTCCCTAAATTTGAGAATGGCCCAAATACCTTGTAGCTGTGAAGTGAATAACTATGCCATGGATAACTGGACATACCAGTACCCTGCGAAACATCAGCAGCAACAGACTAAATTCCTGCGGTGCTACATATCCGGCAATAGACTGGACACCTCCAATTTATCCTCGACATATCGAGTAATGGAATATACTCATCCAGTATTTGTCTGGACATATCTCTACATACCTGGTAATTGACTGCACATATAAACACTATACAGTCATTCCTGCCAATATGACCATAGCGGGTAAAATCTGGTTGGTCTTTACTACAGACCAGATTCATCAACTTATAGGCCAAATGAAGTCGATGGCTTGCACTTGTAGAAACATATGAGCGGTCCACTCGTGGCTCTCTATTGTTTTGGTGACGCGGGGAAAGCTATGGATTAGAGCTTTTTATACAACAGTCCTTGCAATTCCACAATCAACTTTTGAGAAGGTGTATCAAAAACTTTGGTATTGTCATGTCGCTTGTAGTCAAGCATAGTTTTGAATTTTTAATTAATGATCTGTCTGTGTTTGTCGTCAGGGCAATTGTTCCACACATTATTGGTGTTGACGTGAAACAAACAGTATTTAAGGCAAATTGCATCTCTTAAGAGGATTAGTGTCTTGCTACATGTACGTATAGTCAGTAATGGTCCACCAACAGCATGAGGATTGTGGTTTCAAAGATATTGGCATTTTGATATATAAGCCCTAATATTGAACTCTTGTCAAAGTTGAATAAAATAAAAAGCTTACAAAATCCTATCACCGTTTCACTTCTTTCGATTATACAAGCCTTCAGGATAAAATGTATACATATCTGCTACATGTTACATGTTCATCTGCAAAATCTCCTTTAGGAGTCGGTACCTCTAGTCGCAGAGGATTTCACACTACATAGCTATCTATCATATATTGATTGACAATATTCCATCGAGCCATGGGCATAGCAGCTATGGACTCACTCTATAGACTACTGTTACATTCCATAGACTGTTATTACTTTCCGCAGACTGTGTTTCATTCATATCTACTTTCTACAGTCTATGCCATAGTCCACAGTCGCCACACATGCCACGAACCACCATCATGCGGCATTTCATGTCGCAACCCGCGGTCCACGGACTACATTGAACCCTTTGAAAAGAACTTCCAAGCCAAAGTTGTGGTAAAAGGCTGCTGTTTTTATCCCCCAACCCTAATGGCAGCCACCCTCATCCACCGCCTGACAAGCCATGTTATGACCGCACGCCATAGGATCTGTGGATTCAGATCGCCCGAGTTGAGAACACCGCTCTCTAAGTATTGATCTTGCATGCTTCGGCATTGCTTCAACATTGCTTCGGCATAGCCTCAGATATGCTACTGCCTTACTTCTCTGTATTAGGGAACCTACAACCACTACAGGTCGTAAATCGACCGGTCGCGCATTATCATTGCGGGTCTTGCGATGCTCCCCAATCTGAGAGATCGACCAATCTGCGAATATGTGAATCCACTCAGCATGCTCAGTGGTATTGAGTCGCGAGTCTCAGAGGCTGTTCAATATAAAGTAGGGCACATTGTTTTGGATTGGATATAGTTGTTTGTTGAGGTGAACAACAATGAATTTATACATAGATTGGGTAATTTCTAGGGTTATGGTTTCAAAAGTGTAGACCTCACATGCTCCATGGCAATTACGTGCAACTTTCATTGTGGAGATGTGCACTGCAGACAATTACTCCTATTTCATTCCAGTCTAATATATTGTACCATGTTGCTCATTGTTACTGTGTCACTGTATGCAATATTTTAATAGAAGTTTGACCGCAACCTGCGAAATGTGGTTAGAACATGGCAGTTTAACTATCACAACACCACATTGTGTTGAAACATTGCATTATCAAATCCTTTCGATATATATGACTATAAGATTGTCCGGGGACACATGACTGGTCAACAGTTTTGTGCTGTTCTAACTTATAGATCTCTGATCAATACTCCGAAGAGAGACCACACCTCTGCGACAGACCGCTTATAGATAAAAAGGGTGCTCTGCGGTGCAGTCTCACCACACAGCACTAAAGTGAAGCAATGTCCCAGTAATAGATTGTATTTATTAGATAAATGCAATTTGCCACCATTGGCAGCAGTGAGGGTAAATGGGCTGGAGCTTTATGGCAAATGCCAATATTAATCTTGAGCCAGGAAACGTTGCCATTTGAGGGTGGGAATGCCACTGGCAGCTTAAGGGCTGGTTAATCCCCTTAAGCATTGAATTCTGGGGGTTTTTTGTTCCTCATTTGCATATGTCATGCCATATATGGGCATGGGGTGTAAGTACCCCTGACAGCTTAAGCAGGGTTGATGCTGAGCAAGAGCAGAGCTGAAGCAGTGTATGGCAGTGTTTGAGCAGTGGAATTTTCAGGCAGGAACTGATGGGCATACAAGGCAAAAGGGTGAAATACACCAGGGTATTAACAGACTAGCATACCCTCTGTCTACTAAAGTGTATGCCCCAAGCGCTTTATCTCCCTCCCCCCCTCCCCGGTTATTTCCTTGTACGTCAACTCTGACCTCTGGCCCTTCGCGTTGTCTGGTATAGATAAATGTGTACATTCTCTTCTTCTTATGAGGTTAAATTAATAGCAGACAAAAAGAGATATTACGGAACCATATACGATAAACATACCTTCACTGGAAGCCTGATTATGCTGTTCAATCATCTCCTTCCCTAATTAGCCCGGTGCATACGTACTGGATGTAAAGCAAAATCATCTCTCTATCCATCCTATCTAGGATGGCATCATAAAGTTATTAACAATTAATTGCAATTGATTTGAAGAATTGTGATTTGATTTTTGCTTGAATCGGCGAGCCTGATGCCAGATGGGCAAGCATGATGTCTTGCTCTCCGCCTATATTTGGAGCTTGATGCCAAATGGGCAAGCATGATGTCTTGCTCTCAGCCTATATTTGGAGCTTGATGCCAGATGGGCAAGCATGATGTCTTGCTCTCAGCCTATATTTGGAGCTTGATGCCAGATGGGCAAGCATGATGTCTTGCTCTCAGCCTATATTTGGAGCTTGATGCCAGATGGGCAAGCATGATGTCTTGCTCTCAGCCTATATTTGGAGCTTGATGCCAGATGGGCAAGCATGATGTCTTGCTCTCAGCCTATATTTGGAGCTTGATGCCAGAGCGACAAGCATGATGTCTTGCTCTCGGCCTATATTTAGAGCTTGATACCAGATGGGAAAGCATGATGTCTTGCTCTCAGCCTATATTTGGAGCTTGATGTCAGATGGGAAAGCATGATGTCTTGCTCTCAGCCTATATTTGCCACTGGCAGCTTAAGGGCTGGTTAATCCCCTTAAGCATTGAATTCTGGGGGTTTTTTGTTCCTCATTTGCATATGTCATGCCATATATGGGCATGGGGTGTAAGTACCCCTGACAGCTTAAGCAGGGTTGATGCTGAGCAAGAGCAGAGCTGAAGCAGTGTATGGCAGTGTTTGAGCAGTGGAATTTTCAGGCAGGAACTGATGGGCATACAAGGCAAAAGGGTGAAATACACCAGGGTATTAACAGACTAGCATACCCTCTGTCTACTAAAGTGTATGCCCCAAGCGCTTTATCTCCCTCCCCCCCTCCCCGGTTATTTCCTTGTACGTCAACTCTGACCTCTGGCCCTTCGCGTTGTCTGGTATAGATAAATGTGTACATTCTCTTCTTCTTATGAGGTTAAATTAATAGCAGACAAAAAGAGATATTACGGAACCATATACGATAAACATACCTTCACTGGAAGCCTGATTATGCTGTTCAATCATCTCCTTCCCTAATTAGCCCGGTGCATACGTACTGGATGTAAAGCAAAATCATCTCTCTATCCATCCTATCTAGGATGGCATCATAAAGTTATTAACAATTAATTGCAATTGATTTGAAGAATTGTGATTTGATTTTTGCTTGAATCGGCGAGCCTGATGCCAGATGGGCAAGCATGATGTCTTGCTCTCCGCCTATATTTGGAGCTTGATGCCAAATGGGCAAGCATGATGTCTTGCTCTCAGCCTATATTTGGAGCTTGATGCCAGATGGGCAAGCATGATGTCTTGCTCTCAGCCTATATTTGGAGCTTGATGCCAGATGGGCAAGCATGATGTCTTGCTCTCAGCCTATATTTGGAGCTTGATGCCAGATGGGCAAGCATGATGTCTTGCTCTCAGCCTATATTTGGAGCTTGATGCCAGATGGGCAAGCATGATGTCTTGCTCTCAGCCTATATTTGGAGCTTGATGCCAGAGCGACAAGCATGATGTCTTGCTCTCGGCCTATATTTAGAGCTTGATACCAGATGGGAAAGCATGATGTCTTGCTCTCAGCCTATATTTGGAGCTTGATGTCAGATGGGAAAGCATGATGTCTTGCTCTCAGCCTATATTTGGAGCTTGATGCCAGATGGGCAAGCATGATGTCTTGCTCTCAGCCTATATTTGGAGCTTGATGCCGGATGGGAAAGCATGATGTCTTGCTCTACGCCTATTTTTGGAGCTTGATGCCAGATGGGCAAGCATGATGTCATGCTCTCATCCTATATTTAGAGCTTGATGCCAGATGGGAAAGCATGATGTCTTGCTCACAGCCTCATGTTACAGCTGGGGCAAGTTGATGTCAAATCACTTGCTTATTCGACCTCATGATCTCATGCTACAGAGTGAAAAAGTTCCTAATTTTATGTATCAATTACAGCAATTATAAATTACATTATAGATCAAGAAAATGATATGGTGCATCAGGCTCTCTTGCTAAACTTGTTCAGTGGACATGATTTCAATGTTGAGAAGAATTGGACCTCGCTTTGTGAGGATACTGAAATTTGATTGAAATTCCTGAAGGAAATAAGCCATCATATATATGCATTTTCTGTTGAACTTCTGACGTTATCGCAAAAGAAAGCAAGCTCGCTGAGACGCCAACTTTGCCTACATGTATATAAAGACCTATAAATTACTTTTAAAAATACAATTCCACTTCGTAAACCAATAAAATTCAAGTAAATTTCAGCTCTTTTACATTTCATTTACAGTGTAAGTTTTAATTGATTAAGTGCAGATTTAAGTGCCAAACATAAACCAAAAATGAATGTCCCTTTTGACTTTTACGACATGTAAAATCAGATAAGATTGTTAATTGTCACAAAGGCTAAAAGAGAAACATGTGATTGATTCCCCCAATGCCCCCTCCCAATACAGTAATTACAGCTAAATTGATGCTACTGTGCCATTTTGAGTTGTCAACTTAAAAATGACCAGTTCAATAACAAAACACCTTTCATGCATGTATGCACAGCCAGCTGACTGTTTGAAAATACAAAACTGTCAGAAGCAATGTTCAGATCACATTATGCTAGATAATGTGAATTGTACAGATCATTGTCAAGACTATTGATTACAGGTAGCCTTTCACTTAATAGATCTGATTTTTGGCTCCCAGATATGAACGCTCCAACGAGTGGTATGGAGTTATTAAAAACTGAATTGCATGTCTAACTGGATAGCTCAGTGAAAAATAAGTAGTTCATGTATTGATCGGTGTGCTTATTTTGTAATATTATTTATTGTGGTTCCAAGCGTAGGCATTTCCAAACATCTATGCTTATAAATAATATGCACAGGAGATATATTCAACATCAAATCTGAGTATGTTTCTTGGCAACCAAAAAGAGAACTGATTCTGTTGAACTGCCCAAGCGTTTGTGCCAAGATCGGCCCAACTTTATGTATTTATGTACAGTACAAACCAATTAAAATAAAGTATGACTACACTAGCATGAAGGAAGAATCAGCCACTGCTTTACCCTTTCACACTTTTAGGCAACCTCAAAATCAATTCCTACATTTACCTACTTTAAAATACCTTTTAACATTACATTAAAATCACACTAAGCCAACACCAATTCAAACTCAATGTTCTGAAAGAACATTTTTTTATTTTGGTATGTATACCTTATCTTTGTGTCTCAATGCTGCTGGCGCTGAGGCTATTTCAGCTCTTGAAATACAAACCTCAGTGCAGTGATTGAACACACAACCTCTTGCAAACTGAACGTGCAAACCATTGTGCTGCATCGATCTCTGAATGATTGAAGGTGTTAAAAGCATTAAACAATAAAGATCAAGACAGTTAAGTGACTATTGAATAAAAATTGAATGAGTCTTCAAGATTGAACAATAGATCTACAATGAAACTTTTTTTCTTTTGTTCGTGATGTTATTGGTAGAGGTGTCCAATCAATATTTCCTCACGCAATGAAACATGTTCATCTTGGCTTGAAAACAGTATTGACGGTTCCTTTCAAGTACTTTACTAAATCCTGAAAAGTATTGTGTGGTATGCCACAAAGTATTGTGTGGTATGCTGCTAAGTATGTTTAGAGAATGTTACTATATCATGTGGATAATAGGTAAATTGGTAGATAGATAATTGGATGGGTAACAGGTCTTTACAACCCATATTTTTACACTGATTAAGATCTTATTAATAAGTATGGAGTATTGGTTAACAGGCTGGACTTCTGCCTGAGCGGCCTGGGTTCCACTCTCGGTTGCGGCCGAGTTCCCAACTGGCACAGCAGAACAGAGTGATGACTTAATTGGGCGCTGTTACTAACAGTGTCTGCTTAGTCTGGACGCTGGGGAGGTAAATTGACATCTACCTTGGGCTCTTCTTTCCGCAGTCTGTGCCATAGTCCGCAGTCACAACAGTGCCTCACATTTCACAGACCACCATCATACGGCATTTCATGCAACATCCCACGGTCAAGGGACTACATTGAACTGTTGGAGAAGAACTTCCAAGCCAAAGTTGTGTTAAAAGGCTGCTGTTTTTATCCCCCAACCAAAATTTACTGCATTTCCTTTGCCTTTTAAAATGCAGATGACTTTTCGATAGGGTAGAAATCATTTTTACTGTACAGCTTTAATACATTCAGTGCAGATTTAAGTGTAAAACATAAACCAAAAATCAATGTCACTTTTAACTTGTGTGAGATGTAAAATCAGATAAGATTGTTAATTGTCACAAATGCTAAAAGAGGAACATGTGATTGACCCTACAAAAAAGTCCCTACATCCTCCCCCTCTGTCAATATAGTAATTACAGCTAAATGGATTTCCATGAGTACTGTTCCATTTTGAGTTGTCAACTTAAAAAAAAAGCCAGTTCAATAACAAAACACCTCTAATGCATGCATTTCAGTTGCCAGTATTATGCACAGCCAGCTGACTGTGCGAAAATACAAAACTGTCAGAAGCAATGGCCATATCACATTTCACAAGATTATGTGAATTGTACAGATCATTGTAAAGAATCTATTGATTACAGGTGGCCTTTCAACTAATAGATCTGATTTTTGGCTCCCTGATATGAACGCTCCCACGAGAGGTATGGAGTTACTGAAAACTAAATTGCGTGTCTAACTTGAGGGCTCGGTGAAAAATAAATAGTTCATGTATTGATCAGTGTGCTTATTTTGTAATATTATTTATTGTGGTTCCAAGTGTAGGCGGTTCCAAACACGTATGCTGATAAATAATATGTACAGGAGATATATTCGACATTAAATCTGAGTTCGTATCTTTGCAAGCAAAAAGCGAACTGATTCTGCGGAACTGCCCAAGCGCTTGGGCCCAGATCGGCCCAACTTTTTGTCTTTATGTATCTTAATGTCTCAATACTGGCGCTGAGGCTATTTCAGCTCCAGAAAGACAAACCTCAGTGCAGTGATTGAACACACAACCTCTAGCAAACTGAACATGCAAACCATTGTGCTACATCGATCATCTGAATGATTGAAGGTGTTAAAAGCATTAAACAATTAAGATCAAGACAGTTAAGTGACTATTGAATAAAAATTGAACGAGTCTTCAAGATTGAACAATAGATCTACAATGAAACTTTTTTTCTTTTGTTCGTGATGTTATTTGGTAGAGATGTTCAATCGATATTTACTCATGCAACGAAACATGTTCATCTTGGCTTGAAAACAATATTGACGGTTCCTTTCAAGTACTTCACTAAATCCTGAAAAGTATTGTAGATTAAGCTGCGAAGTATTGCATTGATGGCTGCTAAGTATGTTTAGAGAATGTTACTATATTCATGTGGATGATAGGTTATTGGTTGATAGATAATTGGATTAGTAATAGGTCTTTACACTTTATATTTTTACACTGATTAGGATCTTATTAATGAGTATGGGGTATTGGTTAACAGGCTGGACTTATGCCCGACCGAACCGAGTTCAACTCCTGGTCACGGCTGAGGCTCCCAACTGGTGCACCATAGCGTAGTGATGACTTAATTGGGCCCTGTTGCTAGCGGTGTCTGCTTAGTCTGGACGCTGGAGAGATTAATTGACAACTGCCGTAGGCCCTTCTGGAAACAAATCGTGGTGGGACTTTCGTTGGCTTCCCATGTTATGCAAAAGCACCTTTACCTTACCCTAGGATAATTCTAAATTTGACTTGCAGGCAATACAGTATAAGAGTATTGAAGAAAAGAGTACTTTATTGGCATTGGATGAAAATATCTGTGTCCAACGTTGGTTGAGCTACATTTTCAATCATGTATAGTCAAAGAAAGTATATTCTTCTTGTACACTGTACAGTGTGTGATGTTTCTTGGATAATTTAACTTTGCATGAAGCCTATGATGCTATGAACTGTGCATGGATGTCACATGAACTGTGCATGAACTGTGCACGAACTGTGCATCAACTGTGCACGAACTGTCCATGAACAGTGCATAAAATGAACATGAACTGTGCGAGAACTTGGCTTGCACGGTGCACAAACTGTGCGAGAACGGTGCTTGCACGGTGTATGAACTGTGCATGGATGCCACATGAACTGTGTTTGAACTGTGCATGAACTGTGATAGGACTGTGCATGGACTGCATGAAGTGTATTAAGTTATCCTTTCAAGTTGATCACATTAAAACGGTTGCACTTTCAACCAGGAGCAATTACTTGCTGCTGGCTTTGAAGTCTATGCATGGATGCCACTGGACTTTGAAGGGACAGGCTGGTCTTGGCCCAATCCCCAAAATTAAAAGCAGCATGAATTATGGAGCATTCAAGGCTTGATTTAGCATTGATGTTTAACATGCCAGAAGATTAGACAGGAATGAAGGCTGCGATCACCAGCAGAGCATGTGGATTTTGGGAGTTGAGTGTTAATGGTGTAACGTGTTATAGCATTCGCGAATGTTCGCTTGGATTCTGTCTGTAAGAGTAAAAAACGTCTCGACTCTCTCACACTGTAAAATCTGTATTTTCAGTCAGCTAAGATGATTGAGTGAGGTGATTTCACCATTTCTTTCAGCTGACATAGCTTGTTGTTTAAGTTATGACAATGGACAATGATAACTTAAAACAACAAGCTAGTTGTCTCAAAGGAATTGTGCAACCATCTCACTCAATCGTTTAAGATATAATATTATTCTCATTCTCATTTGCTGTTTAGGTTGCCTTACAGATTGGCCATTCTTGTAATATTTCTACTCTCCTCATTTTACTATTTCTATGTCACTCCTTTGGTCTCCTTTGCTATTACTAGTTGGGGGAGGGTTGGTCTAGTGGTAGTGTGCTATAAACTGTCAATCGCTGGGTTCAGGGTTCAAATCCAACTCTTGCTGGATCATCTAGGCCTATGTTGAATGGCTGTTTCAGTCGTCCTTCACCTCAGTGCTGTGTCCTCCTCCTATCCTAATTAGCCAAGCAAGTGAATAAATGCAGGACATATTATTAAAGCCCCAAACATCTTTCCATCCTTCTTTCTAATTCCAATTGCACTATTCCTATTTATATATCTACATTCCCCTTTTCTATTTATATTTACCAATACAACACAGATGTGGGCCTACATGAACATCATAGATGGGATTCCCTTTTATCAAGAGCCAACCCTCAGTGTGTCCAGATGGGTCAATACTTTTCTGGGGCAGCAACACCCCCCCCCCTCCAATCTCTTACATTTGCCATTTCACCCTGTCATATAGCATAGCCCTCTTTATTCTCAGTTGTCATGGTTACTGGTCCACACAAAATGCTGAATCTAGCCCTAAAGGATGCAGCCCACAATAGGGAATGTGTTGTAGGATATATTTCTAGTGTAAAGAGGAGCTGAATGAGTAAAATGTCAAGAGGGTATATCTGTTTTTAATATTCTTGAGGCCTGTGAGGTGATTCTGGTGATATGTTCCTTTTCTCAACTGTGTGATCTTTCAACATGCTGTAAATAGTAAAGTATAGTATAAGTTATATATATGGTGTTCATCTGTCCATTCCATACAAATCTGTTCACTGATGCTCACTATACTTAATAGCATCCATATGAATCATTATAGCGATAACCTCTGGACAAGGATGGAACGGGGTTCAAACCCACATCCGCTGCATGCAGGCGTACGAGCTGACCACTATGTCATGAAACCACAGTACCACACCATAATATGATGGCCATAATCATTCATAAATCTGCAATTAATTGTTAACATATTTTCCAACCTCTACAGACTACACTGCTCTGACCAATTACAAACATACCATAGAGAAGCAGACTCTGATGCAAATGGATGATTGAGGCTTTACATCCTGTATTTGTGCACTTGGTAGGCTAATTAGGACAGGAGGAGGACACAGCAATGAGGAGAAGGATGATTGACACCAATGTCCAACATTGGTTTAGGTGTCCCTGCAAGAGCTGTATTCGAACCCCTGCACGCCACCACTAGACCAATCCTCCCCGCGTGCCCACTAAGAAGAAGAAAACCCAATCGATTGTTCCAAAAACGTTGTGACAATTCAGTATTATCACAATCTAAACAAAGCGCTCTCAATCTTCTCCAGCACAAATCCCAATCTTTCAAATTCTCCTATTTCAAGAATTTCGCCTCAATCATCTTGCTGGACGGATTGCCCCAAAAATTGATGCTCTTTCTCAAACGGTGGCAATTTGCAAAATATCGACTTTTGCATCGCAATAAATTCCTTTGCACCCAAATACAAGAAATTGCTTTTATTGATGTCATGTCGATGGGCTGGCGGACCAAGGGTTAAGGACTTCAAAAGAGAACATGCTCCTCTTGTGTGTAGCCCCTTCGGTGAGAATGCTACATTTTGGACTTGCATCAAATTATATTTATATAGACTATGGCAATTAGGTGAAGTGGGAATTTCAATCTTGTCTTTTCACGGGCAGGGTAAGACCAGATTTCCCCTCTTTTAATATCGGGGCAAATCTGGCTCCTTAATGGTTTAAGCAATTGTACTTACTGTGATGAACACAACTTGAGGATTAAACTAGGTCAAACCAAAAGAAAACAAGGTCAAATTGTTTGTTTTTTGTCTGTTGAAGCAATGTAATGCCGTGACCTATATCATCTGTTTGTTTGCTATTGCTTTTAATCTGCATGCTGCTGTTTTCAATCTTTTGGGCCAGATTTGCCCTACAACCGGATTTGCCCCGCCTTACCATAAATCGTAAATAACTGAAATAAATAACAAAGCTAGAAGTAGATGGACTACTGCAGTGCTAAAACTTACTGAAGATTATCATTTTAAAGAAAATGGATCTGTCACTTGAGAGAAGCCATGAAGGTTACATGAACGCTGACCAAAAAGGATGTATCGAAAAATCATTAATTTCTAATCTAATATAGGCGATAATAATTTGGGATCAATAGCCATTTTAGACTCAAACTAGTCAAATTAACAATCAGCAAATGACAAGAAAATATATCAAAATCAACACATATATCAAGACTCAAAAGACTCGTGTGTCATTGAACTCTGACCTAACAGAGGTCACCAGACAGATTACGTAATTCCCCAAGCTTGGCCAAGCAATCAAGGGGACTAGTCCAATTAGATCAGTCAATCAACTCAGACAGGATAATACCAAACAATTCACAATGATTAAACCTGCCTGTTCCACTTGATTAAAAGTACTGACAGGAATGGGAGGGTTAATGACATTGATGCATTGATATTGATAGTTTAGATGATTGTTTCAATGTGCAATAGATAGATAGATAGATAGATAGATAGATAGATAGATAGATAGATAGATAGATATACATATATAGATAGATATATTGGTGATAGATAGATATATTGATTGATTGATAGATAAATTGATAGATAGATAATTAGATAGATAGATAGATAGATAGATATATTGGTGGAAAGATGGGTGGATAGACTAGTGGATAGATAGATATATATGTTGAAAGATAGATAGATAGATAAAAATTCATATTCATTAGACATTGGTGGTAGATATAGTTCAGACGGGTCATCATACAGGCGAAGGATCATAACATATAGGTGGCGTAAGTAAGCCTGACGGAAAATGTAGATTTATTCCATTTTGGATTTGATTAACATCAAACTATGGACAAGAAAAGGCACTAAGTCAACTTATAACGGACAAGGAAAGGCACTAATTTAACTTATTATGAACAAGGAAAGGCACTAAGTTAACTTACTAAAGACAATAAAAGGCACTAATTAACTTATTATGGACAACGAAAGGCACTCAGTTAACTTATTACGGATAAGCAAAGGCACTAAATTAACTTATTACGGATAAGCAAAGGCACTAAGTTAACTTATTACGGACAAGCCTACCTTGTATTACAACCTTCAGCTGTCTGAGTGGGGACTGGGAGGGGATGGGGGACTTTTGGATCCCCTGAGACAAGTTTTGTGGAGCCTCATCTGGGCCCCTTTAGTTAGTGTCCTGGAGGGGCCCGAAAGTCAAATGATTGCTGCAGATATGGTTCACGCAGCTGGGCTGTCTAATGAGTAGGAACACAAGATATCGGAGGGGGGTGGAATTACTTCCACCTAGAACTGTCGAGCGAAGTGTTTGTTCATATTGAAGGTTTTAAGATGAAATTGTGTAGTTATTTGCGGTTTTTGTTATCGAATGACAAACATGTAACGACTGGAAGAGGTTAAAATGATATCGATTTTCTTGGTTACATGTATGTGACACGGAGTTGTCGTTATCTATTAGGTTTAATTTGGCAGTTTGTAACGAATCTCATTGAATTGTTGAACTTAACATAGGACAAAAGTAAGGTGTCAACAAATGTGCCGATTATGACTGGTATCTAATTTTCGACTTTGTTTGCAAATTTTTGGTGTAATTTAAAATCGTGACAGTCGTTGCCGGCACAGTGAAATGGCCGACTTCTGGAAATCTGACCAATCAGAGAACCGTATTTTTGACACATTAAACTGTCTGAAGTGTTGCAATGACCCAAAAGGAACTCAGCGATATTCAAAGTGCGTTATGCTGCCAAATAATGGGACATTTAAAGTTTAAATGTGAAATGGTATCTAAAAATTACACGATGAATCCAGATTCCTCTTCCCTGTAATTTCTTGTAGATTGCTCAAATTAAGTTTGTCCTTCTTGGTAATATTACATTAATTGAGTTACTTTAATCTGGGACCATCTCTGAAGGTTGTTCTCATTTGATCTTGGATATTGCTTCAAGTTCTATTATCATCAAGGTA
Source organism: Platynereis dumerilii (assembly GCA_026936325.1). NCBI lineage: Eukaryota > Metazoa > Annelida > Polychaeta > Phyllodocida > Nereididae > Platynereis > Platynereis dumerilii. The sequence continues at coordinate 297,898 of JAPTHN010000090.1, read as the reverse complement.
GGGAAGAAAAATTAAGTGGGCTATCCAGTAAATCTATGAAGTGAAGGTGCCTGGTAATTACACGATATCAATATTATGATTTTCAGCCTTGTATCCAATTATTTTTGTTATGTTATTTCTTGTGTCATCTTCCTGTACTTATTTGCCTGCCGAGTGCAAAAATACAGGACGTAAAGCCCCAATCGACCACCAGTCTTATAACAGAAGTGCCGCCATAATGGATAAACCTCATTCAAGAGCTCTTGAATTATTTTGAATTTATGTGGACCAACTTCATCATTTCTCTACCGTCACCTCCCTGTCAGCATGCCTCGGCGGTCCAACGTCGGCCCAGCGTCAGTCCGATGTCAGTAGCATCGGCCCAGCTTCAGGCCGACGTTGGACCGCCGAGGCACGCTGATAGGGCTTGGGCATAAATAAGACTTACGAGATTTTGATGGAAAGATTTATATAAATTTGTTTATCAAAATCACACACTGAATATTGCTAATATTGATATGATATCGTTGTTGCCCTAATGCTTCTGGTACGATGTAAAATTTGAAATTTTGAGTCAGCTCATATGTAGGGATGGTTGCGCATTTGTTTGAGCTAACACAGCTTGTTGTTTTGAGTTCTGATAATCTTTTCTGTTGTCATAACTTTAAACAACTAGCTGTGTCAGCTCAAAGGAATTGTGCAACCATCTCAGTCAATTGTTTAAGCTGACGGAAAATTCAAATTTGACAGTATAAGACTAATGCTTTTATTATATACTACAATGCTATTAGAACGGAATATAATGTACTCCATTACTAAGAAAGCATAACTGAGTGCATTATATAGAGGGAATTTTGCTTTGGGTTGCATAATAGAACTACTGTGGGTTATATTAGCCTAGCAGAATGTTGTACCCATAAAAAAGCTATTTATTTACTGGGCCTGGATTTATGTCCTAACATGGACGCTTTATGAGTGTGGAATTCCTTGGGAATTCCATGCATAGACTTGCCAAGGTAACTAGTCAGAGAAAAGCAGGCAGAGAAAAAGTACATTGCATATGCAAAACCTATGGGCCCGGGCTATGGTCATTTGAGATGTTATTACTGGACATTTTTTAAAGTCAGAGATTGAGTTTTTGTCGAATCTTATATTGTAAAATTCCTTAATGTATTCTGTATTAAATGCTATTCCAACCTATTGAGGTTGTGCTGCTTTTCTAATATTATCTACCGATAAAAAAATATATTCGATTTTCGAGCTAATATGGAGAATTGTAGACATATGATACTATATTTATCCACCAATGGGAAATAGAGAATGGAAGCAGTTAACAAATAGGACCTAAGTAGTTAGAGGGAGCAAAACATCTTAGACAAAAGAGGAAAATTAAACAATCAGAATTGTAATGTGTCAATAAAAGATGAAGAAAGAAACAACTTTAGAAATGGAAAGGAAGAAGGAACAGGGGAAGATAATTGTACACAATATAAAGTTAAAGGAAAAAAATACAAACAGAAGCTTAGAAGAAGCACTGACTGAGACTTTCTTGATCTATCAGAGAATAGTTTCTGTGATGAAAAAGGACAAGAAACTGATAAAAGGACAGAAAGAATTGACATAAAGGGAGATAGAGAAAAGAAAATACAAATAAAAGGGAAATTAGAAGTGTCAAAATCAGTGAAGCAGTAAATACAAGGACCTGAGAAGAAAGGAAAATCAAAAAACCAAAACAAATAAAAAGAGAAAAAATTGCTGAGTTTCTGAAGGTCAGCTAGTGCATTACTGCAAGTGTGGCAGCAAAAAATAATCGATTTTATTGATTTATTTTTGTCCCATTAACAAACATTCTTCCATGCAAAAATATAAACACAAGTATATTGGACAACATCTTTTGCTAAGTATAGAAATATGATGTAAATATTTTAATGACTCGGGTACAAAATATGTCATAAAATATTAACATTGTTATCTTCGACTTTCTTTAACAGGAGTAGGCTTTACTGTTAGCCTAATACGCAGGTCTGCGTCCTTATTGACCATTATGTTTTCTAAGAATAGAAATGTTATGAAACATCGAAATATTAACTTGTCATGAAATATTAACAAAGTTATTTTTAAACCTGGTTTTGCTCTTGTCTAAATCAATTTAGGCCTCGGTGCGGCTGTGGTAATAAGCTATGCCTTGAAACTATGCTACGAAATGTCACAGTTGTGAACCGAAGAGGCAGAAAGGTTGAAATGTAACATAGGTTTGAGGTCTGATGACCAATTTAACAGTGTTTATAAGTTGCAATCATTTGAACATAGTATTTTCAAGAGTTGAGGTATCTATCTGTCTATCTATCTATCTATCTATCTATCTATCTATCTATCTATCTGTCTATCTAATTATATCCACAAAACACTTTCTGGACAACCATGCTATTCTCGCCTTTTCAATTAGCACTGGAGTATAGGCTGGATATTTGTTGTCAATATTTGAACATAACACAAGCTAGAATTTATGAATCGATAGTAAATAGCATACTGTGGCTCTATGCAAATGCCAATTTATTGACTTTCTTTGGGGAATATACATAATTCTGTAACTACAAAAGAACTTTGATATCTCCATGAAATTTATGGATCGCTGGCATTCTAATGTGGGCATTAGTGAAAGATTTATTAGAAATTATAGATTTATGCATCTAAGATCCACAGTTTATAATTATTTTTATGTGTTGAAAGGATAATGCTAGATGCTAGATGCTATAGACAGATTACAAATAAATACATAAAGATAGATAGATAGATAGATAGATAGATGGATAGATAGATAGATAGATAGATAGATAGATAGATAGATAGATAGATAAAGAGTCATAGATAAATAAAGAGTCAACTGACTGATACTTAGATAGGCCTATATGCATTCATTGACACATGTACAGTTTAGATAGATTAAAATAAATAGTACTTTAAAACCATGTAACCTTCAGTAAAAAAAGTCTTCAGGAATGCTATATTTAGACAACATCAGCACTTAAACTGTTTTTAAAGAGCTCATTTAATATCGACGACTGTATAGTATATGCATAAATTATTCATGCCTAAATTCCTTGTGCATGCACATCGAGAGCTTTTCATTTTTATTAATGGTATTTTTATTCAATAATTATGAGGCATATATCAACTGACTTTGGTTGAAACTGATTTGTATATTCGTATTTTTGGATACATAATATATGCTCAGATATGTGGCAATACACGAATTCTATGAGTTAAGTGTAAAGTGACATTTTGTAAACAATTGTGAACTAAAAAGGTAGTGGTAATTTCTTTTTCCATACAAATTGTACAAACGGTCTTGTATTTCTTTTCAGCAAAATGTATGTGGTAAACAATTATTGGTTTGGAAGTCATTGTAAAAACATCTAGTTTACAATCTTTGTCGACAGTGTTTGCATATTTATAAGACATACGAAGGCAGGTAAGCTGGTAATAATTATGACAGCTATTCAAACAGTGTTAAATAATGCAAGCCTCGAAAGTTTCAAGCATTTAAAGCATAAATCTATATAATAGTCTTCGTACCATGCAACCGGCTTCTTGTTTGAACTTATGCAGCCGCCCACATATGTGATGTTCTACAAATTTTGTTCTAGAATTTTCAGCAGACCATGAACGTGGAAAAAAGGAAGGAAAGAAAAGGAAGAAGATAAGGAAGACGGAAGAAAGAAGGAAGGAAGGAAGGAAAGAAAAGAGAAAGGAATGAAAGAATGAAGGAAGGACGATAAGATGGAAGCGAAAGAAGAAAGGAAGGAAGAGAGAAGAAGGAAGGAAGGAAGAAGAGAAGAAGGAAGAGAAGAGGAAAGGAAAGAAGGAAGAGAAGATGAAAGAAGGAAAGAAGGAAGATTAGGAGGGAAGCAAGGAAAGAATGAAGAACAAAGGAAAGGAAGGATTGAAGGAAGAAAGAACTGGAGTAGGATTTTTGGATGGAGGCACTGAACCGAGAAAATATAGGAACTGGGGTAAACATGGAGATAGAAAGAAAATATTAGAATATTCTCATTATTTGGATGACCATGACAACGGTATTAAAATACACTATAAATTACCTTTCTAATGATTTTTTAACTGGAAATCTATCAACAAAGTAGGCTAATCTTACAATCAAGTGAAGTATGAAGTATGTCTTTAAGTATATTTAATGAAGTCAATATATTCGTGGAACTTTGTGGAAGAGTAAAAGTGTTCAATCAAAACTTCAAAAGTAAGAAAAAGAAGAATTAAGGCCAGTAATCCACATATATATATGACTCCTTTGCAGATACTATATATATATATAAACTTTTAATGACAACAGAAATATCAAATACAGATACATGTGTCAATCAAGAATTGAAAATCGAGAAATCAAAAAATTCAAATCTACATCTACAGTATTCTATGTTACCAAACATAATCTAGTGTCATATCATAGTAAATGACAGGTTTCACAGTTCATGTAGAATTGTCTTTCATAGTTCATGAAATATGCACATTGGTCCCAGTTTCATATGTGTTACTGCACAGAAGTCAATAAAGCAAAGTGAGGATACATATCTCGACATAGACAGCAGCACCGGTGAAAGTGAAGTACAAGGAGGCACAGAAGTTTTAGATTTTATTCACATTATTTTATTGAGAAAAGAACCCACAGCAAGTATTATGTCAGGGCTTTTATTTGACATGAGTATTTTAAACTGTTGTATGCTATCAAGATCACAGAAATTAGGGATTAAGCTGCTTGCTTTATTTACAAGTTCTATTCTCTGAGCAGTGTTATTGTTGCACACTAAAAGGCAATGTATTTCATCTTCAATGTCACCTGTGTCACATTTGTCACATTTTCTAAGCTCTACCGGGGTCTTGGGTATATTATGTCTTCCTGTCTCAATTTTAAGATTGTGAGAACTTAATCTGAATCTTGCAATATTAGTGTATGTTTTCTTTGGGAGATTCAAATTTAGATATGGTTCCAGGCAGTAGCTTGCCTTAAAGAGTTTATATGTGCGAAGTTTAGGAAGCTTTTCAGAGTCAGTGAGTTCATTAAGAATTCTGTTCTGTTCTTTTGTGTATAGTTTTAGTTTCACTTCCTTTAATACTGAAGTGGGATCAGCTGTAAGCCAATTTGAGATGTCAGCTTCTGTCGTAGTTTTCTCTACCTTACTGTACCAGTTATTCTGACCTGTGTTATGTAAATCTTCCTGAATTTTAAGACATTTACTTAGGACATCATGATTTGGGAGATCTTTTAATTTGGCCCAATAGGTTATTGTACTAAAATCAAAGGAAGTTTCCGCTAAATTAATTCTGAAGGCTTTAATTCAGGACATGCCCGAGATTATACACGGTACATTTAGTTCTCACTTTTTGAGAGAAACGGTGTGACTTCATGAGGTCTCGTTTCCTCTCGCATAATGTGATCAATAGAAAACAAAATGGCTACGGCAGTGCTGCTACATGACACTGGGGCACTAATTTGATTGAGGGAAACTTAAGCCGTGGAGCCTAAATCTCCTGCTCTAAACTTTAAGAATAGAAGGAATTGTAATGACCGGTGTATGGACCTCGAATAGACAATATAGGCTATCAAAGACACTATCTTCTGTGTGCAGGCCTGGATCTGCAACAAAAAAGATAATTCGAGGAAATCTGAATACATGTTGTCTGACCAATTAACACTGGGGAATTTATCAATGAACAACTCTGAAAATTGTTACTCACTGCGATCAAACACACTACTTTGTTCTGAGCAACGGTACCAATGAAAATGATCAAGATTTGTGGAATTTTATTTCATGAAAATTATCTTATTCTTACTCAATTATCTATTGAAAAGGAATAACTATAATTTCATTATTCTCACAATTGCATAAATATTAAAGTACAAGAACGTCAACCACTGAAATTTAGCGATTGTTTTGCTGGCGACAACTGGCTGAAAATTGGCAATTACCAGCTTTAGCGTTGGAGTCGGGTGGCAAGCAGCGAGAGGGAAGTGTAATTAGAAAAGGCTTAAGACCAACTGTTGAAGCGCGTTCGCCTAAATTCCCCCCAATCCTTAAAATCCCCCTGCCGCCATTTTGAATCACGTGACCCACGTTACAACCACATGTAAAATGCTCAACCAGCAGAAAATGAATACAAGTGTTGCAACGACCAAATGACATCCCATAATGACATTCTATAATGACAATATGATGTTGTAATGGCAGGTTGATGATGATGTGATTGTAACGTAATGATGGCATATAAACAATTTGCCATGAGAGTAAGAAACTGAAGAGGGTAAATGATATGGTATGAAATGAACATAAGTTTGCTGTTAAAGACTGTGAATGTAATATCGTAATAACCTTATCAATCAAACTACCATTATTGTCATCAAATGTCCACTGTGAAAGATGATATACCTTTAGGAAAAACATTGTATGTAATATATACTTTATTCCATTACACTCTGAAAAAATTCAGGCAAAATTGGTTTTTTAGATTCAAAATGGTTTTTTGAAAAACCAAATTTCAATGCAAAAAACCAAAATGGATTTTTTTAAAAATCCATTTTGGTTTTGCATTGAAATTTGGTTTTTCAAAAAACCATTTTGAACCTAAAAAACCAATTTTGTCCCGACATTTTTTAGAGTGTATCATAATCTGGTGAAGTGATCGAGTCTTTTTCTTTCATCAGTTTGATTTCAAAGCTGAGTTTATTGTGCTATACCATGATAAACTGCCAACGAATTATGTACTTAGCCAATAGTTATACAGTGTATGAATTTGGAAAATCCCACAAGGGGAGGAAAAAGTCTGAGGGAGGTGATCTCCATTTGATATATCCAAGGTCAAAGCATAAGTTGTATGCTTACTTTTACAGTGATTATTTATTATGATGGAGTACACAGCGCACACAATATGCTTAGTTACTCTACAATTGCCATCACTGTCTATAGCCAAGTACCCATTTACACCTGGATGAAGTGAAGTTAAGATTTATGGATGATCCGCTTAGTTTCTTCGAGCCATGTTTGGGAGTCAAACCTGCAATGTCTAGATTACCCGGAGAGCACCTTGTTCACTAGGTTATGGCACCTACGATATCAGACAGATTATTAACCACAGACATTTTGAAAGACTTAAAATCATGAGTTGTTTTCTGCTTAGCATTTTGTCTCCTGTTTTCAATTAGGGACACATTATTAGCCAAGCGTATTCAAGGTGACATTGTTTGGGTTTGAAACTTCCCAAAGCAATTCTGGTGAATAATAGATGGAAAAACAACACAGGAAAACCATTGACAGGTCATATTCACAGGAACATGGCTATTTGAGGGGGTCATGCTGTGTCGCTTGTTCACTGTGAAACGGAGGTGTCACATGTTACGGGAACATATTTTCGCTGCTGATATCGTAACCAGTTTTCGAAAAGTGTAAGCAGTAAACATGTCCCTCAGTGATAAAGTGCCCAGACAATGTCATTAATTTATCTCACAATGAACTCCATAAATTTTTAGAAAGAATTTAACCACCGAGGATAATGTCAAAAGGTGTGTCAAACTCTTATCTTTATGGTTTCATTAAATTTTACAATGTGATTAATTTATTGCGTAAATTGGTTTGTTGGGTTACTAGTTGGTAGTTACCCTACTCTTCTTCACACTTGGGAAGGATGGATGGTTGTCACTATAAGTAACATAAATTATTTGTGCACCCTGGTAGGTCAATTAAGACAGGAGGAGGACACAAAAATGAGGTGGAGGATGATTGAAACTGCTAGCAAACATAAGCGCAGGTCACCAGCTAGAGCTGCAATCAAACCTGGTACTCAATGAATTGGAGCCTAGGACACTACCAATTGAGCCAACTACCCCGCTCCTTACATTTTGGAAGAACAGGGTATGACCTTACATCATGTGGCTTGCGTTTGCGATCATTGAAACTACCAATCTTCTGATCCGTCACTCATACAATATTATGCAAACGACCAAAGCAACAGAGCCAAAAGGTTTCACATAGTGATCTTAATTGTATAATGTGGCAAATGTGGCAAATGTTTTTGTATTGAGGTGTTTAAAATGTCTTAACAGCTTGAATGATGTTAAATGACTCCTTTAAAGTCAGCGTGTCGTCTAAGTCTGTTTCTCAAGGGTCTCGAAGAGTCTTGGAGTGTCTGTGAGTTGTTGAGGAAGTGCCTGGAATTAGTTTAAGAAGCCTTTGTAATTGCATCAAACTTGTGGCGACTGCTGAGAGAAGCTGCGAAGAGAAGCTGCGAAGAGCTGTGAAGAGTTGCGAGAATTTACACCAGGCTGCGATGAGCTGCGAGACTGTGAGAGGCTCCGTAGGTTCTAAAAGGCTCAGGGAAGATCCAAAAAACTAGGAAGAAGGTAAGAAAGAAGGTTGGCAAGATAGCAAAAAAGACTGGAGGAAGAGAGGCTCCCGGTGAAATTCGAACAGGCATGCCACTGGAACCACGGGGAGGGAATTTCCTGTTGTGAGCCTTTCACTTAAACTGATTGATTTTCCTTCAAGCCCCATGCCAGTCTGGTGGGGAAAAAAGTGTCTAATTTAGCCCTTCGTGGCTCTGTGTGCCTTTAAAGTAGGTCAAATGTCTATTTTGATGTCTTTTAGATATTTTCATGACTATTAGACTTTCATAACCTGTCATAACCTGTCAAGAGGCAACAAAATTGTCTAATCTAGCCCTCCCTGGCTCAGTGTACCTTTAAAGTAGGTCAAAGGTCTATTTTGGTGTATAATAGCCTTTTATGGCTCTATTAGACTAACATAGCCTCCTTCTGCTTCTATTAGACCTATTAGATTTGAGTTTTGTCTATTTTGGTCTATTATGAGTAAGCGTCCCTCTTTCAGTCTGTAGTGTAGTGCTATGCCCACTATGAAAGTATATGGTTTGTGTAATCCAATTTGTGGCGCTTGGCTCAAAAAACCCGACGGCAAAAATAAACACAAAAATGAAAGCGAGAGAAAGAAATCCAGAAGTTGTTTTTATAAAGGAAGTGTTTGCCCACCACCACACACCAAGAGCAATTAACTTAATGGATCTAATCACTCCTATCAGCCAAAACTAATAGATCAACACGGAACATGCACTTCACATTGATCGACTGGTTCTGCCAGCAGAAAGGCGATGATCAAGTGGTAGAGCCTGGAGCAAAATGGCCGAAACAAAATGGCGGAAGTCTTCCAGCTCATAAATAAAACAGAAGTAGGTTAAGAGATTAATTCAGGAGATTATAAAAAAGTACATAACACTTTATCGATTAAGTATATGCCTGGCTGCAAGTTTGGATTACGAGCTTGGTATGCGATCGAAAGATTCTGCAACCAAGTGTATACTTCAGGATACTACATAGAAAAAATCAATTATTCCTAATATCAAAGTAACTACTGATTGATGTTTAGGAATATATATAGATCTAACCTGTCTGACGCTGATGCTTTATGACCAAGTACATAACACTAAGCTTTTGTAAATGTGGTATAGGCATATGTGGCACACACAATGTCATCCAACTCATCCATCCACTCATTTATGGATGGATGATTGAGGCTTTACATCCTGCACTTATGCACTTGGTTAGCTAATTAGGACAAGAGGAGATCACTGCAGTGAGGCAAAGGATGATGAAACAGCCATCCAACGTAGGCCCAGGTGACCCAGCAAGAGCTGGATTCAAACTCTGGACCAAGCAGCCTAGCATGATACCACTAGGCCATCCCTTCCCCCTTCCTTGCACTCATGTACAAGTGGTAGTAACATCAGACATAGTGTGTGTAGTGTATAGGATTATATTGGAATCCCTGTTCACCTGATTCTATCTGCTCTAATGCATTTTCTCCCCCACTGGGGGGCACTTGATAAGCCCTAGGGGGCTGCAGAATGGCTGCATTCAGGGTCCTGTGCCTTTTATTGGTACAAATACCAAATATTTGCAGTCAGGCATCATACAGTGTGTGCTGCATTGAGGGGTTTGTTGTACAATTGGTGTGTGTTGAGATGTTTGAACAGGCTTTTGTTGAATATTGGATTTCAGTGTGCAATTATTTCTCTACATTTGTTTTACCTTTACCTGGACTATTAGTGTAGCACTGTCAGTACAATATTTCTTGCATATGGACAATAATGACAGGTGACTAATTCTGGTAATGCAGTTAGATTGCAAAAGTGGAATATAATCCATACTTTGCAAAATCACTGTTGATGGTAAAGTAAGTGGTAAGACTGCAGAGGTAATCTTGAGCACATTGTTCCCTCACTGTATACTCATATACAGCCTTTTCTTCAAACAACTTCTAGAGTTGTAATTGTAAGAGATTAGAAGCAAAGGCTCCTTCAGTTGTCTGTCTGTCTGTGTGAGTTGTAATTGTAAGAGATTAGAAGCATAAGCTCCTTCAGTTGTCTGTTTGTCTGTCTGTCTAGCTGTCTAGCTGTCTAGCTGTCTGTCTGTCTGTCTGTCTGTCTGTCTGTCTGTCTGTCTGTCAGTTACCTGCAGTTTGTAATCATCATGTCAGATCCTCTCGTTGCTTCCTTGACTTAGACCTTTTTACATAACCAGGTAGAGATGCACAATCATATTTCACATATTTGTGCCAAGTATTTGGCAGTGAGTTGGAAGGATGTAGATGAGTAGATCAACAACTTTGCAAGTGGGACAAGCTCCATACCTTGCTAGCTGTAGTTGCAACAGTTGCTTCCTTGCCTTTTTTCTTCTTTACAAGTAGAGATAAAAAAGCAATATTGTCCTACATTTGTAGAGTTTTCACTTCCTTGCAGTTTGTAATCATTGTAAGCAACAAGTGAGATCATCTCAAATTCTCTTTCCTATCTTGTTATAGTTGCTTCCTTGACTTTTTTCTTCTTTACAAGTAGAGATACACTGCAGCCCAGAGTCAGTACATCCATCCAATAACTCCATAGCATAGCCGCATGCAATTGCACCATCAACTCCAATTTCAACAGCACAACAACAGACTCGTGCACTCAGGGAAGCCTGCCCCATGCAACCAAGAAATAGCTTCAAGAATTCCTCAAAGGGAATTATGTATCATTGAATCATTTGTCATGAATCTGGGCCTTGTGTTTGTGTAGTTTTGCCTTTCACAAAAGGAATAGGAAAGCAGCAAGAGTGGTAAGGTCAGGGAATGCATGAGGTATTGTTGAAAATTTGAAACAATTAGGTTAGAATGAAATGGGTTGTTTAAGGTTTAATAGTTACCATGTCAAGGGTATTGTTCATGCATTTATATATTTTTGCCTTTAACAAAAGGAATATAAAAGAACAATTTGTCATGAATCTGAGCTTTGTTTTTGGAAGGTATATATTTTTGAAAACCTGAAACAATTATAAAAGTTAGAATGACATGGGTTTATGAATCTGTAGCTGTTACCAGGTGATGGGTAATTGTTCCAACGTTTACAACTATTTTGCCTTGCCCAAAAAGAAAAGAAAATAACCAAGGAGGGAGAATCAGAAAAAGCTATATTGAAGCTATGTTGAAGAGATCAGGAAGTTTAGATAAAATGTTAACTTTTTCTGAATTGAGAGAGTGATAATAAGGAGTCAAAAATGTATTTATATTTTATTACAACAGGAAAATGGATATGAAAATTGAAAGAAACTTTCTAAGAAATTGAAATACTGAACAAAAAGAGCATTTCCTTTTAAGGTTGAAAAATAATGAAGGAAAAGTAGATATAAAAATAGAATGTCACAGAAGATACAAGGAGTGGCATGTCTTTTCAAAAATGTTTGCAAAAGTCTGTCCATCCAATATCAAAACTGTCTGTCCAGGACATTACAAAACTGTCTATCCAAGAAATAACCAAACTGCCTGTCCAAGACAGTATGAAACTGTCTGAGCAAGACCATGCAAAACTGACTATCCAGGACATTACAATACTATCTATCCAATACAAAACAAACCTGACTATTCAAGACATTACAAAACTGTCAGTCCAAGAAATTACGAAGCTGTCCATCCAATACCAAGCAAAACTGACTATTCAAGACATTACAAAACTCTCTAACCAGACATTACAAAACTGTCTGTCCGAGACATTACATAACTGTCTGTCCAGAAATTCCAAAACTGTCTGTCCAAGAAAGTACAAAACTGTGTTTCCAAGACGTTACAAAACTGTCTGTCTAAGAACATACAAATCTGACTATCCAAGACATTACAAAACTGTCTGTCCAAGACCATACAAAACTCACTATCCAAGACCTTACAAAACTGTCTATTCAAGACATTACAAAACTGTCTATTCAAAACATTACAAAACTCTATATCCAGAAATTACAAAACTGTTTGTCCAGGACAGTACAAAACTATCTAACCAAGACATTACGAAACTGTAGGATTTTGGCTGTAAAAAGATTTGACATAACTACATTTAATATTTATAACATTTAGACACACAATTGGAATCAAACCCTCCTAGGCTCCATGTGGAAAACCCATATATTCTGTGACCTGCAAAATCACCAAATAGCCTATACATTGTACAGTGTAGAGACCTAGTTAAAACAAAGCACCCCACATGTCTAATTTGATTTACCCTAAATGCCTGTATCTCCATATAAGCATGCACTCATCACCTGCCACATTACCACTCACATAGCCCTCTGCTATATATGTGACTGCTCACTTGAACTGAAAATGTTTGTGATATTCATCTCTGTGTGAAATGCTTTCATTTGAGCCGCAATGCTATGCCTTTAGCCTACAAAGCAAGCATGGTGAATAGATTTCCATACATTTGAAGAAACGGCATTGCCAAAACTCTTCAGAAATACCCTAGTATATATGTGCTGTAGTAGGCCACGTGTGCTGTAAGAACTATACACTCGCTATGAATATGTAGGTTATAGCATATATATTGTAAAACAGGGTTATGTTTAATATAAAGATTATATAGCTGGTTGACATGTTCTGTAGTACATATATATGAATTTCTACACAGTGTTATGAGGTCTGAATCTCTAAAATTGGGTCGTTGCGGTCACAAAAATAAGCTATGCAACGCTCTCGTGCCTCAAAATGTTACTGTTGTGAAATGACAAGGCATACATGGTGAAATGTAAGCTGTTTAATTGTGCTGCTAAAGGTTATCAATGTACCCTGTGTGTAAATGAACAGATTCAAATGTACAGATGGATAGATAGATAGTATCAATCTATCTATCTATCTATCTATCTATCTATCTATCTATCTATCTATCTATCTATCTATCTATCTATCTATCTATCTATCTATCTATCTATCTATCTTTACTTAACAGGTTTCAAACACTGTCACAAATAGTACTATAAACCCTGAAGGTTCTTTTCACTGAACACATTGCTTTCAACAACAAACTGTCTAACAAGCAAAGCCAGCTTGGCAAATTCCGTTGTCCACAAGCTGCAGAGAAGCCAGTTTTATGTTGACAACAACGAGAAACGCCATGGTTTATAGATCTTTGATATTTTCCATGCAACACGATTTTGTGCAACCCAGACATTTTCAAATATCAGTTGATGTCCTCTATTACTGGAGAAGGAAAATGTTACACTGTGTGAAAAGAACAGGTATTAACAAATATGTGATTTGTTTTGAACAGTTAGGTAGTACTTCCAATATTTATGTTTGAAAATATTGTGTCTAAGCAAGATTCTTCACGGTAAAAATAATATATCATTAAAAAATTGCTTCCTTTACCTACCCACTCTGTTAGTGTTACTGTAGTCAATATTAGTCTAAACTAGATGCACCAATCAGCACCATAGTGAAACAAAAACCATCAATGAAATTGAAAATGTGTGTACTTATCCACCCACGACCAAATTCAATAAAACTTGTTTAAAGCAGTGGGTCAACCAGTCTACAGTAGTTTTGCTTCTACGCTCTCGTGTACAAACCAGGCACTATTTCTAACTATGTTGAATCTGTAGTTGTTCTGATTCTGTAATATCAAATGTCAGGTTGTTCTGCTGTAGCCTTGATGATACTGCTATTGATTACCATTTTGAATATCGAAAACCTGTGTTCTTCCACATCAGCTATAACCATGATCTTGGGAGCACATTTTGAAAATTCAGTTCTATAATATGCTGTATGAAGTGAAAAGACATACTCAAGAGCTATCTTTGTTTCATTGCAAGGAAAAACGAAAGGGAAATCTTCATCTTTCACACATTTACATTCAGTTCTGAGTGAAAAGAAGTGATATTTACCATGAAGCACAGGGAATTTAGTAAAAATCCTTTTACATTTGAGTTGATTTTATATCCTTCAAGGAAACAAATAAAACCCGGTCTTTCACACCTCCAAATTAGGCCTAAATTCTGAGTGAAGAGATGTGATCTTTACCATGTAACACAGGCCACTTAATACAAATCCGTCTACATTTGGGTTGATGTTATGCTTAACTTCATTTTACCTCATAATGTGTACACAACAAACACCTTTTCTGCATTCTAAAAATAGGACAAAAGAAGCAAAGAAAAGAAAAAGGTTCATTTCGAATGTAAAAAGACAGCACTTAAGTTGATTTACACCCTTTAGACCCTAGCACTGCACAAAGCATCGTTTACAATGGTTAAAGCATCTCATGCATTAAAGATCACACTCATAGGAGAGGGATTACAGTTCTTTAGGGAGAGGGGGGTGCTTGCTTGGTTATGCTTTGTTTCTTCTATCAGTCTTTCTTTTCTCATTTTATGGCATTCTACAGTTTTTCCTCTTTACTTTCTTAGTTTTTGCTTTTTTGCAGTTTATCTTTTTTTCACTTTGTAAATTTGTATTTTTCTTATTTTTTTCTTGCTGTTCTGAGCAGCATCTGTGGTGGCTCTGATGGGCTCCTAGCATGTTAAGGCAACGGACCACCCCCCCCCCCCTTTCCTCCCTCCCGAATCCTCGAAAGCCCCCCTTCCTTAGAGGGAAGGTGCCCCCCCCCTCTCCTCTCTTCCCTCCAACTCATCTCCGAAATGTCTGTGCTTGTCCTTGTGCTATGCTATGGTCTCCTGCTCAGAGCTCCTCAACTTTGCATTTCTAGCAGTTTTCTGCCACAAGAGAAAATGACCAACCGTTGCAACGCCAGGAAATAGCCTCTACAATAGCCTCTAAACATAAACAGCAACACTGTGCAACTCAAAGGCGGCCATCTTGGATATATTGCTATCATGGGGCAGCAGGAAATTAAATGAAACGCTTGGATATCATGACAATCACTGCAACCATTTACTGATGATGTGATTGTAAATAGTCTCCATTGAGTTGTATCGATAGCTGTAAATAGTCTCCACCGAGTTGTATCGAAAGCATCTTGAGAGGTATCAAATCTCAACAGAATTAAAACAATGTTTCTAACTTGGTAAGAATGGCGGTAGACTACAAGGTCAACATTTAATATCAGCTTGTTCAGTAAGCTGCTTTTATAAAGCATGCCTTTTCCGGGACAATTTTATTTCTGTCTCTATGCAAGTTGCCATCTTAGGAGTCACCCCTTACCATCTATATCAATCTTTGTTTCAGTCTGAAGAAGTCTGACCTTTGCTGAGCTGCCTCTGGGTGGATTGATGGATGAATGACTGGGGAGTTTGTGTCCTGTGCTGTATTGCAGTTAGCTAATTAGGACAGGAGGAGGACACTGCAGTGAGGATATGGATGATTGAGACACTATCCAACATAGGGTCGGGTGACCTGGCCAGAGCCTGAATCATACCAAGAACCCAGTTATTGGCAGCCCATACAGTTGGCAGCAAAATTATTCAACCCCTTTGTCTTTTCCCATTGAATTCAATAGTTGACAAGTCTTGCAAAAATGAGGGCAGTGACATCACTATGAATCAAATCATGAAAAAAAAGATAACATCACATATTAAACAACATAATGCCAAACTTCTGTGAAGGAGACCTAGATTTGATAGGCAGTTTACATTTCCGATAGGGGTCAAACATTTGCGAAATAATTCAACCCCCTTCCTTCCATTGGAATAGCATTGGAGCCTGCCATTCGTATTTAGTTATACCTCACAGCAGATTTAGTATATGTCATCTAGTATGTGATGCTATCATACTTTTTATGATTTGATACATTCTGAAGGGACAACACTCATTTTTGCAAAACCTGTTTACTATTGGAGTCTATGAGAAAACATCAAAGGGGTTGAATAATTTTGCTGCCAGGTGTAGATATGTCATGTGTGCATCTATGGTTAGGAATAATGCTATATGTTCAAATATCACCACACGAGAAAAGCCACATATATCTCCATAAAATTACAAACTCTGCTCAACGTCCTCACAAATTAATGAATTGTGAGGTTAAGAAGGGTATTGAGCTATAAACATACTGTTTAATGCTTGTTTACACATTTCCTCTTTCCATATGCACTGTACATAACATTAGCCTGTATCACAATGTCTTGGTTATTGCTAAGACAATCAAATAAGGGATACAGCATTGTCACATCAACACTTTACTGCCTTACAGGCCTGTAAAAACTACATGCATACATGATGTAATGAATACTATCACAATATTTTTACCCCCAACACAAAAACAAAAGCGCTGCATCGGTTAATATAACATTGGTCAAATGAATTGCTTTGGCGACAAAATACACTGTGTCTCTTGTTGTTTTAGGTCACGTTGACATAATTTTTATTGCTTATTGCAAACAATATGTGACTAATACATCAATAATGTCTGCTAGCTTAGCAACCTAAATTCTATATTTAGCATAGTATATTATGTGTATTTGTCAAGTGTAGAAGAGAAGGGTCTGCTCAGTTGTTACGTCACTGGGCTGCCAATTGCTGGGTCCTCGGTTCGAATCCCACTCTGGCCGGGTCACCTGGTCCGATGTTGGACAGTAGTTTCAATCATCCTTTACCTCATTGAAGAATCCTCCTACTATCCTAATTAGCCTACCAAGTACATAAGTACAGGACATCAAGCCCCAATCATCCATCAGATGTCTACCTGGGTTTGTCACTAAATCGCCATTGTCAGTGATTATGAATTTTGACATCCACATTAGTTACTGTAGTTTCCAGCCCCGCTCAATCTATGTCTTGTCATGTATTTCAATATTTCCCTGTCACTCAATACACAATAATGTAACATGATTTCATGTCAAGTTGACACAATTCCTGTTAGCAACTGCTCCAACAGTGTCATAAGAGGAACTGATAGGTTAAGGTCAAACATAAAGCATGGGACAATATGGGAAAATCATAGGACAGTGTAGCATTGTGCACGTTTTGTTGACAAGCATCGATTCTGTATTGATGAGATGGTTAAGGACCTCTCTCACAAAAGTTGAAGGAATTGTAACAGGGCATCTCTACACAGCTTGTATAATCAGTTTCCTATAATCAGGCCATTGCGCAGGATATTGCACTGGCTATTGCACAGGCTATTGCACTGGGAATCGATCAATTAGCAAAACACCACAGGGTACCACTATAGGGAACCTTATAATCAAGTACCTTGAAGAATGAAACATTTAATCACAATAAGGTCAGTGTAATATGAACAGGAAACTTTAGATCACCAATCGTTATTGACGCGGTCAACAAAGATTGATTTATCGGTCGAAGCGTCAAAGATAATTAAAACTGGCTGAAATATAGCACAGTTAGTCATCAGGGCATAGTTGATTAAAATGGTCATAAATTGGTTACAGTACGATCTATGCTGATCCTTCAATAGCTTTCTTCTCTCTACTACATTGTAAAATTTGAATTTTGATTCAGCTTAAATGATTGAGTGAGATGGTTGCACAATTCCTTTGAGCCAATGTGGCTTGTTGTTTTTCGATAGACAACAGAAATATTATTATTAATCAAAACAACAAGCTATGTTAGCTCTATCAGATTGTGCAACCGTCTGTCACTCAATCATTTGAGCTGACTCAAAATTTCAAATTTTACATTGTACAGTGTAAAATTTCAAAACTTGTTAACACCCTTATTCCAAACCCTAGCGAAAGAAAATTTGCCAGAGCTGTTTCATATTATTTTCTTTTAATCATTCTTTTTTAATCATTCTTTGCCTGATTGCCATCTTCCTTTTATCCTAAGAAGTCTGCTAGAGCACATAAATACAGACATAAATATAGAACATACAGCATCAATCTTCGACCTACCCCAACTCTCATTTATGAAATTCAGCTATTCAGTTATTTTTGTTTCTCAGTTACCCCAACTCTCACTTCATAGATTCAGCTATTCAGTTATTTTGTTCCTTTAGTTTCATAAATTCAGCTATTCAGTTAATGTGTTCCTTAATTACCCAACTGTCATTTCATAAATTCAGCTATTTAGTTATTTTGTTCATCTCATTTCATAAATTCACCTATTCAGTAATTTTGTTCCTTTAGTTTCATAAATTCAGCTATTCAGTTATTTTTGTTTCTCAGTTACCCTAAGTCTCACTCATGAATTCAACTATTCAGTTATTTTGCTTCTCAGTAAGCCTTACACTCTATACCAGCTCAGACAACTCTATGTGTCATACTGTAATCGTACAGCATCTCTACCCCAATCAATAAAACAGCAATTTAATGCTGCAGAAGAGGTGGCTACACCATAAAATGTCATCTTAAGCCATTTGTCTTCTTGTGGGCCCAAGAAAAACCATCTTAAAGAAGAATTCGTCAAGATGAAAGCTAAAACTTGATCCTTGATCATTTAATACTTGGTGAACATGACAACAGAATCAATATTTACTGCCCTTTGATGGCTCTCTATACCAGTGACTACTGATACTTAATGGTGATACTATAGAGACTATATAATAAAGAGACTTTGTCGACTTTGAGTATAAACATTGCTAATGTTTTGTACATGAAATTATTAAGTAGAGATTTGTTGCCAATTTCTTCAACTTCATTTTACTCAGCAATAACTCGCATGTTGATGAAGATGATAACATTCCGATGGTCTACGGTCTACCCTGAAATGTGAATTTTTATAAACAAACTTCCATCCCTGTCCTATCAATAAAACATACACTATCAGTTAGGCCTATATATCACTGCATGTGGTACTTTGAACATTTCTTCCAAGTTGTTTCATCAAAACAATTTGCCAGACATTTCAGTGATGCATGCGGCATGCAACGATTGTTCGGGCATTTTATCACTGTCAGACAAGTCGCCCGCAAATTGAATCAGAAAAGCACAAGATGGCTGAAGTCTGCTGAAACAAGTCTCGTAGCAGTTTAACGGCAGTGTCTCTTTTCATCGCCATTTCATTTGATCCCTCGTGGGGGCGTCGTCGCAGTGACTGCCGAAGAGATGAAAGCGTCCGGTCCCCCGACTCTCTTCGGCTAGTGTTTCAAGCAAGCTACTGAGGCCGACTCATTTCTGATTGAATTACTGTTGGCCCAGCTACTGAGTTAAGATATCTGCTGAGAGACATCTTGGATGGGATATCTCTGATCTGCTAAAGCCTCATTTCAAGAAACAGATTGTTTATTTACATTGTATTTTCTTATTTTCATCTCTCTCATGTATCTGTTTATGTGTTAATCTATCTATCTGTCTGTCTGTCTATCCATCTATATATCTGTCTATCTATCTTTTGTATCCAGCTATCTTTCGAATTGCTGTGCACTTCATTTTACTGTTCAGCAACTTTTGCAGCAAGATTTAGAAAAATAAGGACCTGGGTTTTCTTATCATTACTGAGTAAGACTCCAAATACCACTTCCAATATCGGAAATATGGAATGTTCAATCTCCTATCATTCGAGAAACAGATTCCATTCTGATTAAATTAACGTTCAGCCAGCCTCTTTCAGATCCACCAAACCCTGGAACATGTGGTGCACTGGAGTAACCTAATAAAACGTTCCCTCTCTCTGTCACGGAATGTATCCAACCAATTTCTTGGAGCTCCTTCCGAATGATGGCAATCCGGATGCATAACATGTACCAAAGTGGACCAGATATGGATTTTATCAACTTAGGAGTCCCTTAGACAAAGCAATTGTCTTCTGAGTCTTCTGGGACTTTTCCTGTAGCAGTTTCTGATAGGCTGTTGTTTCTTATATGGAACCATTCCAAATGTATCAATCTCTTGTTGTTGCTGCGGCTGAAATAGTAATTGGTTCAATATACTCATATGCAGAGAAACATGCTACAGATGTAAGCTGGTGGGCCACACTAGAAGTTCTAAATGAAAGGAATTTAGATTTCAAAGACTGGTGCTGTGGTCTCCGTGTATCAATTTATATCCATGTATGTATTGATCTGGAACTATTAATATTTCATCATATTGCCAGGATGGATATATAGCTACAAAACTTATACATCTCCTGTCAATTGTGTTGAAACAGTGTCAATCAATCAATAAATCAATCATCAAACAATCAACAAATAAACCAATCTATCTATCTATCTATCTATCTATCTATCTATCTATCTATCTGTCTATCTATCTATCTATCTATCTATCTATCTATTTATCTATCTATCCGTTCATCTGTCTATCTATCTATCTATCTATCTATCTACCTATCTATCTATCTGTCTATCTACCCAATCTATCTTTATCTATCTATCTGGATCTATCTTGTCTGATCTTGTCTAATCTTGCCTTTTCAATTCCATGTGGATCTATTGAATCACTTCAGATTCTACTCGTGCCTGGGACCAACCAACACATGTATAGATAGATCTCCCAATCAATCCGATGCTGTCATTCATTTTGTCACGAGAAGTATCCTGCCAATTCCTGCTACATCTTAAGATCTTTATTCTCTCCAGTTTTTCCTGCAGTTCTCTGCATGACCAGCCCAGGGGCAGCCCCAGGTGTGGCTCTGGATGCTTGACATGTTCCAAAGTGGAGAAAATATGGATTAAAATATGGATTTTTTGTGGATTAATGTGGATTCCTGTGAATTACAAGCTAATCGCAGTGCCATTCTCACACCAGGATCTTTTTTCTCTCTCTCACATTTTTCACCCGTTTGGCTTGTTTACAGTCGCTACTTCATAAACAGTTTGAAGTGGTATCACTACGTAATACAGTGACCATGTGTTGCATGGTCCACTTTTTGAGGATGTGTGTCGCTGCTCATAGGGTGAAGAATAATACAATGTTAATATAATTTGGTGCCGAAGGAAAGTCTTGCATATCAGCGGAACATTAATTGGAAGGAAGAGCTTGCATATTGCAGGGTGGTTTAGAAGGAAGAGCTTAATTTTGCGTATCACAGGGAGGTTAAGAAGGAAGAGTTTGCATATCACAGCAGTGAGGTTTAGAGGGAAGAGCTCTATAGCTAGGATGTTAGGAAAGAAGAGCTTGCATATCAGAGGGACATTTAGAAGGAAGAGCTTGCATATCAGAGGGAGGTTTAGAAAGAAGTACTTGCATATCAAAGAGAGGTTAGAAGGAAGAGCTTGCATATCAGATGGAGATTTAGAAGGAAGAGCTTGCATATCACAGTGAGGTCAGAAGGAACAGCTAGAATATCACGGGTTGGTTTAGAAGTAAGATCTTGAATATCACAGGTTGGTTTAGAAGAAAGAGCTTGAATAATATGAATATCACAGGGAGGTTATATTAGGGGGAAGCGTTTGCATATCACAGAGATGTTTAGTAGGGAAAGCTTGCATATCACAGATAGGTTTAGAAAGAAGAGCTTGCATATCACAGATAGGTTTAGAAAGTAGAGCTTGCATATCACAGGGAGGTTTAGAGAGTAGAGCTTGCAAATCATAGGAAGGTTCTGAAGGAGGAGCTTGCATGTCACAGAGAGGTTAGAAGGAAGAGCTTGCTTATCACAGAGAGGTTAGAAGGAAGAGCTTGCATATCACAAGGAGTTCAGGAAGGAGGAGCATTATCACAGGGAGATTTAGAAGGAGGAGCTGACACATTGTATGAAGTTTCTGAAAGAAAAGCTTTCATATCATAATAGGGATGTTAGAAGGAATATGTTGCATATCATAGGGGGTTTCGAAGGAAGAGCTTGCATACCAGTTGGGGGGGGGGGTGTTGCTTAAGCTCATAATTAACACAAAATACCAGCTATTAAGGCAGCACTTCCACAACAATTCACAAATCTTCATTAAGGTATAAAGTACAAAAAACTTAGAAGTTGCAATCTTTTTTCATGCCCAAAGGATAGTCTTATTGTTATGAATGGCAGCAGGGCAGCGCAATTATAAGAATGTCTCCCATTTGTACTTGGGTGTTTTATGTCATGAATATTTTATACTGTTGTGTGTTAACGTGTTATACATGGCCAGCACATTCTGTAGGGCTATTTTCTTATTATTGTGTGGAAAAAAAGTTTGTGTGTCTCTGCAACAAAGTCATAGGCGTAAAAATTAGAGATACGTGGAAGGAAGATTGGCGTTTACGTTCTGTATTTCGTCGACTCTGTAGAATGATCAGGACAGCATGATGTAAACTACTGTCCAACATAGATCAAGGAAACTAGGCAAGAGCTGGAATTGAACCCTCTTGAGATTTTGAGGAATCGTCTTCTTATTTTGATTTAACTGTTTTGGTAGACAGTTCTTTCAGTAACTGCTTAATTTAATTATTTTATCACAATCTCAGTTGTTGTACTCTCTAGTTCTAACAATACTGATGTGGTTTAAAATCAGTATTTTTCCTGTAATAACCTACTTTTTCTTTGTATTGGGTAATATGTGCTGCAAAAGTATCATTTTTCATGCCTGAGAGTATGTCTTGCTGTATATATTGCGATATCTTACATGGCATGAACTTTGCATTGTAAACTGTGCATTGTGAACAGGCAGAACAGCAGAGCATTCAATATACACTGTGTCTTGTGCATTGCAGCAGTGTAGCATTCGGGTGTCTTTGTAAGTCTGCTTTCCACTGCAGTGTTTCCACAATAACAAGGAAAGGCAGCCCATTACTCTTGTTGTTGTTGTAGTTTGCACTTTGCGTTCGCAGACTTCGCCACGTTTCGTCTTTTGAGAACAGCGAGCAGAAACTGATGAATGTAGGTGTTGTCTTTTTTTAAAGAAAGGTGCGAATTGATGTTCTGGAGGTGTTTTGATGTTTTGGATCTTGTTGTATTCTCCGCATTGGTGCCTCATTTGTTTCAGACAATGTTTTAGATGTCATCCTTTTCACCGATGCATCAAAATTGAAACTTCTGTTGCGTTTGTTCAACTGTTCATCATTATACTAATTTTTGTCAGTGATGTATATGAATCCCAGTTAGTTTCGAATTACATTAGGGCTTGCAAGGTAAAAGGCTTATGTGCTACAGAGGGTTAATTAATTTCCACATTTTGACTGAATTTGAACCTATGACCCGTACAATGGAGACTCGGAATGCCACAAACACTGTACCTCTGAGCATATACACAAATCCCCTGCCTTTTGCAAGTCGGCCTGTTTGCTTGCAACAGTATCTCTCTTGCTGTACAACGATATCTATACAGCAGTATCTGTACACAGCGTTATCCGCTCAAGGGGCAACAATACAAGAAGATAGAACGTCTGTCCAGGGAGGCAACCGACATCTTTTCTCGTCTCTTCTCGTCCATCACGAGACTCGGGGGAACGCTATGCAAATGAGGCGAGCGGAAATAGACCGCCGGCCGCCATCTTGAAACGGCCACAAAAGTAGAATGTGTCTATACAGAGAACAAATGTTATGGTTATGTACTCATGGGCCCAATCCCCTGGCTCAGCCTGAATGGCCTCATCTCAAAGGCTCATCAAAGGTTCACCCTCAACGGTCCAACCTCAATGGTCCAACCTCAGTGGCTCAACCACAAAGGTTCAACCTCAATGATCCAACCTCAATGATCCAACCTAAATGGTTCAATATTAATAGTCCTTCCACAATGGTTCAATATAAATGCAATGGACCCATGCACCAATATCCAAATGCCTGGATGAAGCAACCTTGTAGAATGTTTGCTTCAGCAGTTTAGTTTGATTAAACAAGCCAGTGGCTCAGTTCAAAGATGTTTAACTAATGTAGCTCATTCACAGGTTGCTTAAAAGCTCAATACATGTGTGATACAGGTGTGTCTGCACAGTTGTCAAGACACTTGTAAGTTGGAGTTATGGAAAAATAATGTTCATGTTACATTTATATTTAGGCCTATAAAATTTTATGCTTTTTTTTTCAAAACTTTTTTGTATGACTGCATAGTCCTTATAATTGAAAATGTGAGCACGTTTCATGTATACACACAACAGTAAATGAGTGCTTCCTCGTTGAAAGGCTCCTAATACATATACAATGAATCAGACTCAAAGTTTCCCCATTTGCATGTTAATTGAAGAAGCTTCAAGATCCTTGATGTAGAATGTGGCCCAGCTGAGAGGTCCTCAATGTAGAAGACTGCTGACTCTTAATATGGTTCAATTTTGCAACAAAATTTGTGGTAATAGAAAGTTTTTTATGTACAGGGCTGACTTCGGCTCAGAGAAGTTGGTTATATCTCAATCGGTCTCGGCCTATTTTGATGGCCTCTGCCTTGGCTTGGTCTCGGATGCTAAATCCTTGCCTTGCCTCTGTCTCGGGTGTCTTTGGGTCAGTGATAGAGGCCTCAGGACTGCCATCCTCATCGAGGCCGGCCTCGATGCCGGCCTCGGGCCGGCCTTTGGCCATATTTTGATGGCCTCAGCCTTGGCTCGGTCTCAGATGCTAAATCCTTGGCCTTGTCTCGGTCTCAAATGTCTTGGCCTCCGTTACATCACTGCAGGTTAGCAATTCCTGACTATGTCTGTCTCCAGCTCAACAATTTCATAAATTGGTATTGTAATCAGAAGGATCAGAAACATGTACGCAACATTACAGGTCTTTTCCAAGTCTTCTCGGAGATCAGAAACATGTACGCAACATTACAGGTCTTTTCCAAGTCTTCTCGGAGACCTTAAAGGTTGCTTTCTATATAACGTGTCTCAACTTGAGAGGTACCAGACTGAGGTCCCTCCATACAGTGCTTTGCCAAATTTATGTTTCCAATTTTACGGCAAACTCAGACTTTTACATTCAACCTAATGTGAGAACACTGCATGTGCTTGAAAAAACACAAGCAGGAACCCCCATTCTAGTTATTTATCGTTTCAATTACTGTGTATATAAACCCAACAGAGTTGATTACATGGTGCATAGCAAGTTCAACTGACGTGACAGATTGGGCTTTATATTGGATGCAGCTGGGCAAAAAACAAAACAGCAACTGGCAAAATCCTTATAGAAGTCTAGGTATAGGTTTCTGTGGAATTTAGGTTGCAATGCTTGTACTAACATTAACGATTTTGCCTTTGGAAATGAAAAGGAAAATGGGGTTTACCATGCCATTTTTAGGCCAATTATAAGAAGCGGAAAAGTTCTAATAGAAAATAGACCATAATTCATTCGATTTTGCATCATGATGATTGAAGTAAGTTGTTCCATTTAGAATGGTGCCATTAACAAACTGCATGTTTATAAGGCAATTCTTAATCAGTTGCATTGTATTATGTATACAATTCTCAAAGGTAAGGGCCAAAGGACTAAATTGACATTAACAACCTTATCTTGCCAATTTTGACCTTCAGCAAAGTATTCTTCAAACAAATGACACAAGCTCTTGAAATTAACAGTAATATGGTATTAAATGCATGTCTTGGAAATACGGAGAAGCCTTTGAAAAAAACTACATTTCTCAATGCAATCAATCTAGATTTTTCATGCATTGAAGACAACTCAAATGAAGCTTTAGCAGATGTAGACCATAGTGGCTTGTCTGGGTCAATGTGCCAATCTGCAAGTATGTAGAAAATGACATCCCATTTTCCAATTTGCACAAATTCACCCTTTCTCGTCCTAATTTGCCCCCAATTATCACTTCCACACCCCATTCTCACCCCTATCCCCCTTATTTGCACCCCATTTTACCCCATTCTCATAACCTATAAGAGGAGCCCGCTATTTGCCCTTCAGCACTGCTATTTTGGGATTTATGAAGGTGTAAAAGTGCTGCTAGACTAGGAAGGAAGGAACGAAAGGGGGGGGGGGTTGTGTATCTTCAAGGAGTCTTGTAGGGGAGGGGGGCTGACCACCAGCCTTAGCAAACCTATGTGGCTGGCAGTTTGCAATTAGGGAGTGATTATAGAAGGTCTTTAGGGACAGTCTTGTTTTGCAACTTGTTCGGCAAGTTAGTGGAGAGGAGAGGATGTAGGTGGAGGAGAGGAGAAAATAAGAAAAGAAATGCAAGAGGACGAGAAAATGCAACGGGAGAAGAAAACGCAAGGGGAGTAAATGCGAGAGGATAAAACATAAGCGGAGAAAATGCGAGAGCAGAACGGAGGATGATGCGAGACAATACAAGTGATAGGCCTACAAGATGAGAAAAGACAATACAAGACCTGCTAAGGTGTGACAAAATTAGGCAATTGGGATCAGACAAATGAAGTGTTATGTTAAAGGGAAGAAGAAGGAGGTTATTAGAGAGTAGGAAGAATTAAGAGAAAGTAATAAATGGCAGGTAGTAGATGAAGCTCATGTAGTATAATGAAGAAGAGTTAATTAAGAGAATGTTGTTGAAGGAGAAGAAGGTGAATGAGTTAAGATGGAATTATAGGCAGATGAAGAAGGAATTATAAAGAAGAAGTATACGAGAAGAAGGAGAAGAAGAAGAAGTAATAACTTTAGGAAACACCAAATGACTGGAGGCATAATACATAAAGGAGACTGAATGCATTTCTATTTTCCAAATGGCAAATGCATTCTATTTTTGTCTTTTGGGAGGCAAAGGCTAGCTCTAAGGTGAGGTGAAATGTTGGGCAACAACAAAAAATGGAAAGAGTAATGATAACAGCCAAGAAAAAAAAAACCAGCAGATCTAGCAAACATCCACAGCTAAGAAAAACAGCAACAGTGAAGGAAAACATCAAGGAGAAAGGTGGGAAGAGATAAAAAAGGCCTAGAGAAAACAGGTAAATAACAGCAAGGTTGTTCCAAGTGAAACAAATAGGACTGCCTCCAGGATTCAGGGATATATATGTAAGATTGATCCAGAATGGAGAATTGGAGATCCAGAAGGCAAGGTCATATATCCCCAAGTTGGTTGATGTTTATTTGTGATCCAAACAAGTTGCAATGTATAGGCCTAAGACAAGAAGGCATTGATACTGGCGCACAAGAGTATACAAATTCAATTATTGATTCTATGCCTTGTGTGGATGAAGGGGATGATTGAGGCTTTAAGTGCTGTATGTATGCACTCTTGCAGACCCTAAATTTGACAAAAGGAGAACACAACAAGACACAGGATGACTGAAATTGCTGTTAAGCACTGGTCCAGGTGATGCCGTCGAAGCTAAATGCTGGAATAGAACGTCCCTGTCAGCATGCCTCGGCGGTCCGTCGGCCCAGCGTCAGTCCGATGTCAGAAGTGACGGACCAGCTTCGGGCCGATGTTGGACCGCCGAGGCATGCTGATTGGGGTGATACCTAGGAACCTGAAGAGCATTACCATACCAGAGCGAATTCTATCTATAGCCTCTCATTGAATAAATAAAGAATAAATAAATGACAGGTCAATGAGATCTCAGAGCGAGACCTGCCACATGTGAACAATGCAAGAGTTAATTGCTTTTTTTGGTCTTTCACTTCAAAATATAGGCAAAGTACTTGGTTATAAGATTTACTTTGTTCCAGAATATTATTTAGGTATAAAAATACATTCTTTCTTTGATTGATTTTACAATCAGATGATTATGAAGCAAACCATTAAACACCTGGAGTTATTTCCTACTCTGCCAAATGCACCGACTGCTGCAATTGATGATGTGTACTGTGATTGATGATGTACAGTGTAATTGATTGTGTAACTGATGATGTGGGATCTGTAGAGTTAACACAAGATGAAAGTCTGTCATCCATTTGAAAACCTGATATGCTGTGGGAATAGTCTTTGAAAGACTATAATTGAATCTGCAAAAGGAAGTAGGAAGCAGCTATAGTTCGGAATAGAAGGAAGTGACAAAGGTTTTCAAAAAGGGAGAGGAGAGAGGGAAGGAAGGAAAGGCGAAAGGAAGAGCAGGAAGGAAGGAAGGATGGAAGGAAGGACGGAAGGAAGGAAGGAAGGAAGGAAGGAAGGAAGGAAGGAAGGAAGGAAGGAAGGAAGGAAGGAAGGAAGGAAGGAAGGAAGGAAGGAAGAAAGGAATACCTACGACAAAACTGAAGCATTCCCTACCTAAAACTGGAATTTTCTAGCTGATCGCCACCTAGACGTGTCAAAAAAGACACCACAAACTATTCTTCAAACCATGTGTCATAAAAACTGTTTTAAAAATAGACGACTAAAGTGTTTCAGACAAACAATTGTGAAAACGTATGAAAAATTGATGAAAAACTGCTGAAGTATTTCTTAAACTGTAGCTATGCATTTGCTATGGGACAATTTGACAATTCTGGGGATGAATAAATAATGAGAGAAAGTTAGGGGGAGCAGAATGCTCTATCTGCGCCATAGAGTAGTCAGTTGCCAAGAGATTTTTTGTGAATTATTTATAAGGTTCATCTATCTTCCATTGGAAACAGGCGTCTCCAGGCATTTTATATATATGTATCTAATGTATCTAATGTAGGAGCTACAGGAGAGCCTTGGTGTACTCCTTGTTGTACAACTAATGTTCTTGTACAAGGTGTTGTGCTATAAATGTGGGATTCTGATTTTTTTCTTCTTTAAAAAAAAAAATATATTGTAGGTAGTGGATGGAAGTGCAGCCCTCTAAAGCAAGTCTTAACTACTCCCAAGGGTTGATTTTTCAGATATATTCTTGTGAAAAAGGGAAGATATGAACAATACGCGTTACCTCATAATAAATGTGAGATATTTTTTGTACTTTGTACTTTGTACTTTGTTTATTTCATTACCACCATTGTAACAACATTTTACAAATATACATTAAACATTTACATATAGTAGGAAGTAACGGATGGCAATAGGAGTACACCCGAGCATGAGATGCCATTGCCATATAGGTGGGTGTCCCCTGATTTTAAACAAAACACTAACTTAAACTGTACAGGTTGATGTATGGTGATGAGATGATTATAATGATGAATCAATTTTCGATAACAAATATAAACATCACTAATTAAGTGCTAAGTTTACACATACATAGTCGTCACAGTTTCATTCATTACCCATTGAATATTAGCTCAAAATAACAAGCCAACTTACATACAATTTTCATTTTCACTGGCTATAACAATCTCTTCACTACACCTTAGCCGCGGGTTTGCTGCCCAGGTTCAAGTCAGAATATAGCCACAGGCGGCCCAACTGCATATATCATAATCACCATCTACACAAATGTAACATAAACTAGTTATATTATTATTAATAATTATAATTATAATCAACTTTTTTTGCCATCAGCCATACACTTCCCACTTGGACCTTAGCCCCTCTTGGTGCCTAGGTACCAAGCGAGAGTGATAAAAGCCAATTGGCCCATAATACAAACAAATAGTAAAGTAATATACATAGTATGATTAATATGTTTCAAATTTAGATGTACAGAATTGCTTTTTAAATGATGTTTTACTCTTTGAATTTTTTATATTTTGGGATAGGTGTAACCAGAGGTGTGGGGCTCTTCCTAGGAAACTTTTGTTATAGGTTTGTAAAGTATGAATAGGAGTTAACAGAACATTTCTATTACGTGTTTGATGACATGTTTGGAATTCAAATAAGTTTGCGATTCGTTTCGGCAACACATTATCTACATATCTATACAGGGACTTAATCTGGTCCTCCTTTTCAGATTATAGATAGACCGAATTGCTTTATTTTGCTGAACTTGCAGCTTGTTCCTGCAGTTAGCACTCATCATAGGACCCCATATACTCAGAGCATAGTTTAAATGGCTCTGAAAGTTAGACAAATATATTAGTCTTTTCGCAAAAGTGGGTAACACATTTTTAGTCATATTTATACTATATATTCCTGCAGCTAACTTTGATAACAGAGATTTCACATGTATACTCCAGTCCAGATATTCATCGATGATCACACCTAAGAATTTCATACTGTTTACCCGTTTTATTTCCTTAGTTCCTACTTTAATTTCACCGTTGTAATCAATGTTTTTATTCTTCGTTCTAAATAGTATGTAGTTGGTTTTATCAATATTCAAGGATAGTGAGTTATTTTCAAACCACTTATTCAACCTTACAAGATCTTCATTGATTTTTCTATAAAGAAATTTTAGATTTTTACCAGAGACAAATAATGTTGTGTCATCAGCAAAAGAGACACTGCTACAAAACTTCAAACACTTGCTTAAATCATTTGCCAGAACAATATACAATAATGGACCTAAAACTGATCCTTGTGGAGTTCCAAATGATAAAGAAAACTTTTGTGAAAGTACATCTTTGAATTTAACCTGTATTTTCCTGTCCTGTAAATAATTTTTCAGCCAATCTAAAGCAACACCCCTTATTCCATATGTTTCCAATTTTTTTAGTAAGGTTTCGTGTTTTATACTGTCAAAAGCTTTTGACATGTCAAGAAATACACCAATTGCGAACATTCCATTATTAAATGCATTCAGTATATTTCCTGTAAAATCCATTATTGCATCTTCTGTTCCTCTCTGAGTTCTAAATCCATACTGTCCTTCATACAGTACATCATGTTTTATAAAAAATTTTGTTAGCCTGTTATTGACAATTTTTTCGAGAATTTTTGAAATGACTGGAAGCAAGGAAATTGGTCTGTAATTACACATATCTAACTTATTTTTAGCTTTATATAAAGGTTGAACAATAGCCAGCTTCATGTTATATGGAAATTGCCTGTGGATAAGGACTTGTTAAAAATAAGACATAGCGGCGACAAGATACTGGGGAATATACCTTTTAAAATTACATTTGTAACACTGTCGTATCCCTTACTATTCTTTGGTTTAAGATTTTTAATCAAACGTTCTATCTCTTTTTCAAAAGTAGGAAACAAAAAACAATTTGCCTGAACTTGCTTAACATTATTTATGTCAGGCAAAGTGTCAGTACCACAGCTTCTGCCTGCAATGTCATCCGCTAGTTTCTTTCCTATCTTACTGTAATATTTACCAAAGGCATTGCTAATTATTACAGCGTTTGACTCAACTATACCATTTACCATGATTTCATCTGTTATGTCATTCTTATTTCTAATCTTTCCTGTGATTCTATTCAATGTAGCCCAAAGCTTTTTACTATCCTTACTATACTTGGTGATCAAATCATTGTAGTAGCTATGTTTTGCTTTTCTCCTTAAATTTTGGTACATGTTCCTATATTCTTTATATGCCAAGTATTCTACACTATCATGTCGCCTGTGCATAACGTTTTTAAACATTTTCAGGCATTTAACACTGCATGTCTTAAGTCCCAATGTAAACCATGGATCAGTGTATTTTTGATTTTTTGTTGGAATCACCGTTTTCACTGGGGCATAGAAATCAATTGCTTTATCTATCTCATTTGTAAGTGAATCACTTGCCTCGTTAAGAGACAAATGCTCTAAATATGTCCAGTCGACATTATGAAGTGCTCCTCTTACATTTCGCAACACTGTCTCGTTAATTTTCCTAGTCTGGTATCGCTCTAATGACTTATTAGTAGAACTGCAATTTTGAAGAACAGTAAGACATAGAAAATGATCTGATATATTACCAACTACAATATGGGATTTTACATTATGTACCAATGCAGTGTCAATATAAATATTGTCTATCAGCGTGGCACTGCTATGAGTAACCCTTGTTGGTTTGAAGATTGTGGGAACAAGATTATGTGTCAGGTTCAAATCAAAGAACTTCTGTGTATTATTGTGAATATTTATTTTCAAATAGTCTAAGTTTTGATCAGTTCCAATTATAATACTTTTGTTTTCACCTCTGATTTTGTTTATAACATTCTCGTACGTTTGGAGGAAGTCAACCTCACTGGTTCCAGGAACCCTATAAATTTCTCCTATAATTATGTTACGCTTATTTGGTTGGGGAATTTCAACAAACATAGATTCGAATTTACACTCTTCAAAAACTTTCATATCATTTCTAAGATAGTATGGCAAATTTTTCTTAATCATAATCGAAACTCCGCCTTTAGATTTAGTTTTGCGATATTCACTGACAAGATTATAATTCACAAAGGAGTATCGTTTCCAGTTTCTATCATTGAAGAATGTTTCACACAACAATAATATATCTGGTAGTAATTTCTTTTCATCTAGACTTTTGAGTAACACCAGCAAATCATCATACTTGTTGGGAACACTGTGAATATTTAAATGGCCTACTGTAAGTTGGTTACAACCATATCCAAATTCACCACAATCGGTGAGATCAACATAGTTGCAGTCTGTCAGAAACGTATTTTCAAGGTCTACTAAGTTTGCAAAATTGTACTGATTATCATCAGTCAGTTGATGTATATCAATCATAGGATAAATAATTAATTGTCAATTTAAAATGAAAGAAGGATGTGGGACTAACATAAACAAACACTTTGACAAAGTAAATATCATAGAAATTATCAACGACTTGAAAGATGATAACAACAACATCACCCATTTTTATCACTAACTTTGGGTTAAAATGAAGATGATAGCAGAAGATGATAAGGTATGTCAGGGTGATTGTGATAATACAAATGAAACAGGTGAAAGTCATTAACCTATCGGAAAATAAATTAATGACCAGTAACTGGATTTGCAAAGTACAATAATTACACAACGCTAAGTATTTATGTATATATATATATATATGTGAAGTTATACATGCAAAAAATATGGGATAAAAATTATAATCAAGATGTAGATGAAATTTCTACAAAAAGTCTACCACATTGTGAATGTATAACATAACCCAATATAATGAACATCCTGCAGAAGGAGAGTCTTTAATCCTGTAATTGTTCACGAACATATGTGAGAATTTCTCCAAGTAAATTTTGACCTCGGTGCCAAAGATTAGTGTTCAACACATTTTCGTTATCAAGGGACATACCTATTCCCCATATAACATCTTTCGAACCTGTGCTAGTACTATCACTGTAACAATGGGCTACAAATATAACAGTTCAGCAGGTTTTGTTGTGTTTTCTTGAGTCCAAAAGAAATATTTGTAGAGATGAGATGATAGGGCTAAGAGGTACTATAATTTTAAGTACCAAACATGGAGTATTCTACTTTAAACTACATGTAGGTACTTGCTAGAAGTATACAAAGGAGTACCAAGTTCACATACAGGAACGACACCAAGGTATAGGATGGCAATCATCAGGTTTGACGATAGATGAACGGATAGAAAGATTCAGATGCCAGCATTCAAACTCGCACCATGTGGCCCAGTGTAGTGCAATTGTGACAAAAATGGATACATCTTAGAAAATTGCTTAAACTTGGGACCGCATGTGCACCATTCAAAATTACATAGACTAATTGGATATTTTGTTGTGTAGTTTTTTAATGGCGCCTTTGTGGAAATGAGAAAATAGACAGATAGATGAATTATATGGATAAGACGATGGATGGATAGATAGATAGGCCTACATAGGTATAAATGCCTAAATTGAATAGACGGATATGTAGATAACGAGATACTGGTAGGCTACATTGAATTCACCTGTTTCCTGGCCCTGGTATTGAATTTCGTATTTATAAATATCCCTAAATCTTAAAAATCATCCTTTCAAGAAAAAGGTAACAACAGCTATAAAGCCAATAGCTGTAAAATCTGACCTACTCCATCAATGGGCAGGCATACAGGAGATATCCAATCTGAAGAAAAGAGGCACAAATCTAAATCAGTGGCCTTCAAGCTGTCATTCGCAAGAGTGCAATTAGACTTATCACTTTTGACAGGGGCCAATTTTGTTGGTGATGAAAAGAAGAAAAAGAAAAATAGGTAGAAAAGAATGGTTTGAACTCCAGTCTAGAGTCTATTCCAATGTTTTTAAAGGAAGATGCGAACAGTTCGATGATTCACCTGAAAAACAGCCTGTAAACAATCCTATTCCAGTATGCATTATAATTATGGTCCCTGTTTTAAAAATCTGTCTATCTAGATCTATCTATTGATCTATCCAAGTGAACATCTGAAAATCAAGACATCTAACTCTATAGGTCTAGCTCAAGATGAAGGCCTAGCAAGCCTGGATAAGAAGTTACAGAAATGCTTAAAAAGCTATGCTGAGAAAGCTGCCTCCATGTCTGGACAAAATTGATTACAGGCAACCAAATTAACCCATAAGTTATCAAGCAAAAATGGAAGAAAAATAACAAGGCCAGTTGCTGACAGTTATGAGTGTTTCTGA
Source organism: Platynereis dumerilii (assembly GCA_026936325.1). Taxonomy (NCBI): domain Eukaryota; kingdom Metazoa; phylum Annelida; class Polychaeta; order Phyllodocida; family Nereididae; genus Platynereis; species Platynereis dumerilii. The sequence continues at coordinate 263,573 of JAPTHN010000090.1, read as the reverse complement.
TCCTTTATAACTCGAAAATTGAACAGAACTAATTCCTGTTTCACACCAGTAAATGTGACATGCAACGAAACATTGCATGTTCTAAGAGAATAACTATTAGACTATCACTGTGGTAACGCCCCTCTGATTGGCTACCTGTTGATGACGTCACAATGGCTGCATCACGTGACTTGCCTAATAAGGCCCAAGGACAAACTGATAGTTATTAGTGACAAGGAAGGCTTGTCAATTATTTTTTGATTATGTATCCTTGAGCAGCATAGTATCCTATGGGCTAACTGCTGAAGTGTTGTCAGAGTTGGAAAGGACCTTATTATAGGAGAATAATTGGAAATGTGGAATGACACAATAGTCAGTCTGACACTTCTGGTAGGCTAGAACTTGAAAACAAGTTAGGTTCGAAGAAGCACAGAATTAATGCTCGAGTAGATTTGTCTTGAAATGTGAAGGATCATAAAAAAGCGGTCTCCAAAAAAGTATTCGGTCGTTCTGTTAGAATTGAACATTATTCCGCTAATATAGGAATGGCTTGTTTTTTTGTTTTTTTATGTAGGTCTATCACCAATTGTAGCTCATGGAATACATTGTTCTAATCATATAGATATAGAGAAATACATAAGGTAAGTGCAACCCTCAAAGCCCACTTTCTCATGAAGGTTCATTGATAAAATGGGAGAGAGCATGCAGGTCTGAAGTGAGATAAGTGTTGGTGGTCCCTGCATTTTAAGACCCTCTGTTGTAAGACCGACTTGCCTTATGTGACCACCTTTCTCCCAGACTAAGTAGTATTTTTAGTGCATTTTTCACCCCGAAGAGAGACCTCATCCCTACAAGAGATGGCTTCATGGCCGCAGAAGGGGCGGTCTTGTAACGCAGGGACCACATCTCCCAACTCTTCAAATTTTGGCAAAATGGTGCATATTGCATCAACACAGGAAGTACAGTGAGCTAACCTCAAAGTACTGAATCTTTTTTTCAGCCAATGATGTAGATTGTAGCATTGATAAATTCCCACCCACTCACGAAAGAAGAAAAGAAAGGCAAATGGGTTTTTTGATCAATAAATTGTTCATTTCATGTGCTGTATAAATCGATCACAATAGCTCTTTCCTTCTGAGGATTCTAGAATGGAATGATCAATAGACTTTTGCAAGCATAACATACTGTCAGTATATTTTTTACACATACCTTCATCTCCATACGACATTGTATATGCTGTACCAATGTAAAATGCAAATGTCATTGAACCCTGGGTATGGAACTGAGTCATGAAGAGTTCAATAGTATACAATACATATGTGTGGATATATTGTGTATATTATCCACTGCTCTCACATTTCATTTTCTCAACCGAGTAGGTACAGTTATACATAAATGTATACGTAGACCTCTACACATAATTATGTCGTCAGATCTAGTTCCCATATACACTGTAATACTGTATATATACCTGTAACTTCAGTATCCCTTACAATGCAAGTGATTGAACTGGGTTACTACAATGTAATCATACTAATGAAAAGTATACTTTAATACTATACCATGAAAAATACTATAATGTTTGTAAATGTAATCTTGTTCATCTACCTTTACATCTATTATACCAGTACATTATCCCAAAGCCTACATAACAGCCCTATCCATGGCATCCGTCACCTATAGCTATACATGTATGCCTGTGCCTTGCTCTGCCATGCTAGTGCATTGAATGGCTTTGCTGCAATTTAATTAAGAGGATAGCCCTATTGATTGGGCTGGTGCAGAGCTATAGAATTGCATATCTAGGTCATGTTTGTCGACACCCATGAATTTACCATGCTATTCTAATCATTCATCACCCCAAGGCATTTATGTAAAATGATGTTAGAGCCATGTCTGTTATGGCAGTAGGAATGGAAGTATGGTGAAGGAAAGATTAAAGGCATTCTGTAGTTGTTGATGGAGCCTCATCCTGGTCAATCAAGTCATCTTGTACGGACGATTTCTAATGTAAAAAGATCTATATGATAGTTTTCATACTTTAGAGGGAGACTTTGACATTACACAAAACTGATTGAGGTTTATTGGGATCGTTTAGTTTGCATTTGCTAAAAATTGCATTATTTGATCAATTGGTGAATTCAGATGGTCGAAAAGTTGTGTGGAGTATTTGTTGGTTGAAGTAGTCTATCCTGTAAATAAAAGTAATATATATGCCTAGTGGAGTCCTCTCGGGCATATTCTTGAAGCATTAATATGGGGTGATAGAAGATACCATTGGACAATAATAATTGAAATTTTGAAAGCTATCTCTCCTCTTTTAAATGCTACCATTTGAGCAGCCCTGTTTTAATGCCCAACACCATTTTGGAACTGTAAACCATCCTAATGTTGCTTTACATGGGCTAATAAGTCTCACACATAGCAGAGAAATGGAAGTCACTGTTAGTGAACAACTAAATTTCTTTCCTACAATTTGAGTGAAACAACATGTGAAATACGTGACAAATAACATGCTGATCTATATTCCAACAATAATGTGTAAGTGTTTTTAACAGTTATTTAGTAACACATTGCTAGAAGTAGGTTACAGGTGCATAATCAGCATCGTACTCATAAACCCATTTACGAATAAAAAATATTTGACAACAACCTAAAAATTTCAGGAAAAAAAACTCTTTAATTTTCTTTTTATTGATAACAACAATTTCACCTTGATTACTTTCTGGTCTGTATCCAAATTTTCCAATCAAGCAGAAGCAATTCCTTCATGCAACGATTAGTTTGGGTTCATAGATTAAATTGAGCTATCTCTGGCTCAATGCATCCCCATTCCATGCAATAATCATATCACTTATTCATAATGTTGCCCATAACAACAAACAAAACTGATCAATTCAAAGATATATTTATACTCTTTACACACAAATCATTTCAGTGTCTGTTTTCTGTGATTATAAATAAACTTAAAGTATGTTTAATTGTTTATTCTATAGAATATAGAGGTATATTTTAATTAAACGTCCTTATAAAAACATCAATGTTTTGTAAAGACAAAAACAACAAAACTGATCAATTCCAAGATATATTTAATACACTGTTTGCAGATAAATTATTTTAGTGTCTGTCCTCTGTGATTAGAAGTAGAATTAATAATATGTTTAATAGTTTTTGTTAGAGAATATTGAGGTATATTTTATTAAAATGTCAACATCCATGTTTTAAAGAGATGATAGTGCAATAGTATATAAAACGCATCTGATCTCATAAGATTCCAGTTCTGTACAAATTGCGCCATTTGGATTTTGTTTGTAATGGTAATATTATCTGAAATGATATGGTTTCTATCAACTTTTAATTTATGATTTCACTGCTTCATGTACAGTCCTGAGCCAAGAGTCTAATTGTATTGCTGAAAATCACCATTAAAATTCATAATCTAGGCTGTGCCATCTTCATTGTTCATTGTTTGTTATTACATTTGATAAAACTATCATAATGGACAGGATAATACACATACTAAACATTGTTTTATGTAGCTCTTTAACTCTTTCCATTGTAACTGGATGAAATATTAATGGCTCTTTTGGACCAATGCTAACTCTTGGTGCATTTCCCTTAGATATGAATTCCCATCGGTATCTGATACTGAATACCTGATAGTTTTCAACTTTCCATCAAATTGATTAGTTAACCTATGATATGTGATAGTCCTTTTAACTGAGGGAACACATCAAAGAAGGACATGGCTCTGTTCCATAGGCCAGCATGGGTCAGAACGTTGTGGAAACAGGTAGACTGGAGACCATGCAGTTATTCAAAACAGATGGATAGATAGATAGATAGATAGATAGATAGATAGATAGATAGATAGATAGATAGATAGATAGATAGATAGATAGATAGATAGATAGATAGATAGATAGATAGACAGATAGATAGACAGTGAATAGATAGATAGATAGATAGATAGATAGATAGATAGATAGATAGATAGATAGATAGATAGATACACAGATAGATAGATAGACAGATAGATAGATAGATAGATAGATAGATAGATAGATAGATAGATAGATAGATAGATAGATAGATAGATAGATAGATAGACAGATCTATAGATAGATAGATAGATAAATAGACAGATAGATAGATTGATTGATAGATTCAATTTCATAGACAGATAGAAAGATACGATTAGATAATATTTAAATACCTTACATTTCACCGTGTATGCCTTGTCATTTGACAACAGTTACATTTCGTGCCACGAGAGCATTTCATAGCTTATTTTTGGGACCGCAACCACAACTTTACAATTTAGGTGTTTTTGACACTAAGACAATATGTCTGAATCTCCTGGTTGACATGTTACAGCAATAGATAGATAACAAAATATATAGAAAGATAGATAGACCACATTATTTCATGTGTACCATATGCCTAATTAGGCCAGTGTACAATTTTGTAACAATACCATGTGAATACAACATTTAAGGATTGTTTTTCTAATGTTTAAGGCCTACCAACTGCAAGTTGTAAATGTGACTCTTACCAAGAAATATAAAGAGACATGGGAATAGAAAAATAGCTGGAGATGGCGATAAAAATAAGAAATATTTTATTTAAAACTAAAGTCCATTAAGCATATGATGTCAGTGTCAATGTTATTGGCTCTGAAATTGAGTCTGCTTATACATGTAGGAATATTAAAAATGCTGATTGTCATGATTTCACAAGTTTTCCTGCTTTTAAGAATATTTCTAGCTTATTCCCTTTCGTCTTTCTGTTGAAGTGTACAATCTCTATAACTTCTTAAGTTGAAACTGATTTTATAACAGCTCACACCTTATACATTTCCAGGCTTATTTGGTTATTCCCATTTTCTCTTTCTAGATACCCAACTCAACAATTTCTAGAAGCAAACTGAAAATATAGCAGCTCACACCTCTACCTCAGGGATGGGCTCAAGGTTCACTTTGACCTTTCCACACAAAGACTCGTGTCCCTAATGACCCCTCCCTAATGACCTATCAGTAACCTGAAATGTCACTCTGTTTTTGTGAAGAAACTGGACAGACAGAGGCTGCGGACAGACAGAAGAGCTCTGTGTAGAAAGACTGCTTTTGGAGGGATAGAAAGACATTTATAGCGAGAGTGCTAATAAAGAGCTCTTTTAAAGTAGCTTGCTTGTGTCAATGACAGGTAATAAGTTGTAGGTAAAAAGTAATTATTGTGTAGTGCTTATTTTTGCAATGAATTCCATGACAGGAACTGTCTGACAAAATGGAGCTAGCAATAACAGTCACTGTTTAGTTTAGTATCAACTTAAAATATATCTCAAATACGAAATAACACCCAACAGAATATTTCAGTTTTGTCTCATAACAACCTCCATATATGGTATTTCTATAGATTAAATTTGACATTTGTAGCTGAATTAGAAATATGAAAATCATATTTTCAGGCACATAAATTATGACTATGGTTTAAAATTCCGGCATCTAACTTCAGAACACAAGAGACAGGTAATGGACTAGAAACTGATACTTATCTGTAATATTTACCCATGTTGACAGCTATTACATAATATTGCCTGCATGTCCTCAGTGCCGTTAACATTATATAACATGGTGTAACATGTCTTTAATTACAATTACTGTGGTCACATAATTGGCCTTAATAGTGTCAACCATGTAAAGCTGTTCTATTGAGGGGGACCTAACATATGATAGGCTAATCAGAATGCTTGTAATATTGTAGCACCAAAAATCAATATGTATGGACTTGGTGAAAATTAATTATGGATGTGCACTGCTATAGCTAATAGGCACATTGTCACACGCTGTGCTAACCCTTATAGACCCTATGATACTGTGTTATAGGCCTATACACTGTGTCAACATTACATGGGTAGTGTTGTCAGCAGAGGTGGTGCAAACAAGCATGATTTGCCATGATTTGTTTTAAGCACATTTTTGTCACATGTGCATGTAGGCTAGCCCATACCTGCGTGTTTCAGTATTTAGTCGATACATAATCTTAAACGATTTTTATGATGAATTATTCACAAATGTGTTTATTAAAGATTTTGTATTTGCCAAAATCTTTTAGTTTGATTTCGTTATTTGAAACCTCAAACTGTTTTATAATTTCCCCTTCATCTTTCTGCAGGAGATATAAAGGGAAAAAAAATCCAACAAAATAATATTACTTTTCGCAATATTTGGGGTATTTTAAACTAATTCTCATAGAGTGAAGTCCACATTTCAAATTCATGTATTCATTGTACCCAAGCTTCAACATAAAACATCTTACATATATGCAACAGTAATGGAATTTATATTGCTACTCGCTTCAAGACATTTTAAGCAATATGATATAGCTTGTTACAATATTACATTTGAATATTGGGGTTTAAATCCTTTAAAAGCAAAATGCATTATCGTCTTGAGAAGATTTAGAAATTGATTCATATCATCAATCTACATACAAGAGTGAATTCGTGAGTTGTGTAAATCTCTCAAAATGTAGAGTTAGATTCGCCTTCAAGTGAGTCTAATTTAACCCTATTGATGTTTAAAACCAGGATTGGAAATATAGGCCCTGTGTGTTACAAAGTATGTCGGAGTAGGTGAGGTATAGTGCAACTGCCTAATGCAAGTTCAAGTTCAGTTGTTTATTAGTTTATTTAACTTTAGAATACATTTGTAATTTTGGTGAATAACTGTTCAAAACATTGGCCCTGTGTTCTCACTTGTTTCTCATTCACCCCATGTGGGGGATCTTTTACTCACAATAGAGGAAAAAGTAATGTTGACATGCACATTGTCTGAATTTTATACATTGCATTATGTGGTTAGTTTGCCTGGTGTCTAACTAGTCATGCCTTCACTGGACGCAGCAATTGGTGTAATAGTTGCGACCTAAAAACAATGCACTCCATGTTCTCATGAGAGTTTAGTGTTGCATTTGCAGTTCTACAAGACATACTGAAAGAAATGTAAGTCGTAAAGTTATCAAATTGGTATCAATTTTACTATTTATTGATTTATTTATCAATATATTCTTTTAGCTGTCTATCTGCGGGCCTCCACCGATTTATGAATTATTTATCTAACAAACCCTCTATGTTATCAATTTACAAATGTTTTATTAAGGCCATTATGTAAAACAATTTTTTCCTGATTGTAGGCCTACTATCCTGATAACACTAATTCTATCTATCCATCTATCTATCTATCTATCTATCTATCTATCTATCTATCTATCTATCTATCTATCTATCTATCTATCTATCTATCTATCTAAAATTCCTTCACTTCTCACAGTGTATTCCATGTACATTTCCCATTAATATGTGTCTTGTTTTATCTACCTACGCTTCTACAACCTATCTCTGCAAACTATCAAGCCACATTGTACATGTATATGCATGTATCTATCAATCTCTCTATCTGCATATTATTCACTGGGTGTCTGTCCAGCATGTCAACACGCATTCATAATGGATGGCTACAAGCATATACACAGCCTGTGAAGCTAGTGGCTCAGTGGACATCAATAATGGCTGGGCAGTGTACATTTCCCAATGGTAACAGAGAGCAAACCTCGGTTATTTATTCATTCAGTAATGCCCATGTTATACCTGATACATGCCTTACATGTATAAGGTTAATCAGTTAGGACTTGGGCACGGTTTACTGGCTGTAAATGCCACTGAATGGGTATGATGTGTGTGAAGGAATTTGTCCTGAAGTCTTAAAGATGTGGTTTGTTAGATGTTGTAGGGCCTATAGTTGTATTACAGCAGGTAACTTGGTTGTTCTTATTGTATCATAGAAATTAGTATCATGTTTATTTATTTTAATCATTTGTTAGTTAAGCCAAAAGGTTTTTGTATCGAAGTCTCAACCTATAAAAAACTTATATATAAGTATTCTTAGTAGTACATCGACTCTACAAGATAAGGGATTTCGCTGGCGATATTTTTTGCGTGTGAAATGTCATCAAAGATTGTGTACATCATTTTCAATGCAAAACTTGCCATAAGAACCTTAATAAACGTCTGATTTTCAAAATTTAAAAACCTGCGTATATCAAATAAACTCAACTCCCCCGCATTCAATGCACTAATTCATTTTGCTCTATTTGCAATATTAAGCTCGCAAAATGCGTTTCGCCGCATAACGATGTGAGGATGCAAACATTTCTAAAACCAGTGAGAACAACTAACGTTCTTCTTTTATTTGCAAATCCAGGATTATCTTTGGAAGGGAGATATTTCCTGATTTTTTTTTTAAAGAAATGGAGTTTACTATTTTAGGTTGCAGAAATAACTGAAGTTTACTTTTATTTCACAAATCCTTATAGTTGTGTCAGACTTTCATAAAACAAAGGGAGGGGTATCGGAATATTTTTCTGTGGCCAACTATTCATAGAAATGCCTACTTTGAGATATCAAAACTTTTTATTACATACCTTATGCCCTCAGGTTCATGGTAAGATCGATACAGTACCTTTTATAAGGGTACTTTTCTTGTTATAATCATGATTGATTTGCTAATTAGCATGCCACATCTATAGGTATCATCTGTCTTACAGCTTGATATATGAGAGCATTATTTCAAATTACATTCAATGTAACAGAGAACAACTAGGCAAAATCTTATCAACAACTTGTTAAATGTAAATTTTCAGTATTATATTCCTTCGTGAGGAACAAGCCAGAAAAAAAGAATACTGAAAATTCGATGCAGGCTAGACCGGCTTTTCAAGTGTAATGACTTACTGCATAACACAGTGCTCAGCCCTAAGAGAAATATAGGATACTAACCAATTTTAGTGGGTGTTTCCATTGGTGCTGTTTTCACCCCCTCCCCCCTGCTTCCATTTTTCTGAGATAGTTCTTACAGCTAAATCATTCAGTGGTTAGATCACCAGCCAGTTGGGGTTAATACATATAGATCAGGCAGGCCTAATTTGTATTCCTCTCACTGGTCAACTCTCATCACTTGTAAAGTGGTGTTTTTTTCTTATATTCTGTCCATTTTCTTCTTTTTCTTGTTACTTTTTATTTCTTAACAATTTAGTGTCACTTTTTACTTCAGTATGTACATTTTTGCTTTTTTACTTTTTTTTCTGACCATAGCTGTGCAGGCAATGATTGAATAGCAAGGGGGTTTATCAAGGCAAGGGGGTGGGGTCAAGGCAGAAAGGGGGGGGGGTTGTAGGTGAGGGGGGGCCATCAGCTCAGGGGGGTCACTCCAGCCACTTCTCCTGGCCAGACACTCTTTCCCCAATGGGATTTATCTACCTCTGTGCAATAAGAAAAATGCCTTCCTGCCATGAATCAGAGATTGCGAAAAAAAGAAAGTATACCTGAAAACAAAAAATGCAATCCGCCATTTTACCTCAGATTTCCTTATTTTGTGTGAATTGTACTAACTGTGCTAACTATAAAGCAGACTATGCGATGAGACTGGGTTCGATCCCGAGTCCGGGTTGCCCAAATTTTGTCATATTTTAAATTGACCTAAACTCTACAGCTAAAGTCAAAACTCAAAAGCAAAGACTCAGAATGGGTTGAGAACATTCTATTCACAGTGAGACAAAGGTTAACGTTAAGCATTACATGCTCTGAAATTTCAGAGTCCATGGTTTTGATTTCAACTGTGATATGTTACGCCATATAATTGCTAATGTTTTAAAAGAAAACAAGAAGAAAACCAAGAGATACAGATACTTTCATCAAATTATGCTAAGGGAGCTAGTACTACTACAATAAACTTCAACTACAACTGTCAACCTCTTTTAAGCCAACCTTAAAAAAACCTAGCCATAAACAAGGATTTAGTTGTAATTGCTGCTGCTTTAAGAGAAAACTAGAGCTTTAAGAGGAAATCAGAAGAAAGCCAAGGGTATAGTCTAGAGATATCTCTTGTACAATTATACCCGGAGAGTACCGTCAATACTCTAAGAGCGATGCACCAAGGGCATTGCACCCACGAAGGACGGCCGGCACTAGCCTGGCAGCGATAAACGATGGATCTGCATTGAGAGCTTCCTATTGTGTCTGGGAATATTTATCACAGAAGTTCACATGCAGACCTCCAGGGGGAATACATGCATCAAAACACATCACAGGGTGGTGGTCATGTAATAGGGAGGTAGACATGTTCAAAGTACTAAGTAGGAACTATGTAAAGGAAAGGTAGATGTTGCAACGTACACCAATGAATCATTACTATGGTCCTTTGTGTTCCTTAAAGCCTAATCTGTGAAAATTTCAGGACATAAAACCTGTATCATCATCAACCATCCACTTTAAAAACGTCATTATCTTCAAATTTAAGGCATGACTTCCCATTTGTTCATAGCAACCGACATATATCTATGTTCCCCTGTAATTTTGCCACTCACTTATGCTTATTATCATTTAGAACATATTGCAATTGCAAATTCAGAGCGACAATATGATATATGAAACCTGGCAATAAAGAAAATCTTTGAAAAGCTTTTCAATCCGAAGATTTGTCAGAAAAATATACAGGCACCATTTGTGAATTTGACATTTCGCCTTTTCAATTTCGCTCAAGTGTTTTGTGTTTTTCGCTTTGCCATTATCTTGCTATGAGATATGTGCCCCACTAACATTTGGTTTCTAGGCAGGGCTAAAACTTGCAAATGATGGGATCAATAAAGGAGACGTATGTTCTTTCTTTGCATACATTGACATTAAAACCTCTAAAATACAAAGGAGATTTTGGTGTTTCTTGTTGGCGGCTAGCACGTTCATAATATCAATGTATACATGTACTGTGTCTGCATGTTGACTAGATTTGACATCGTTGCGATGTCACCTGATGTCACCTGATGTCACCATCTATTTAACATTTTTGGATATCAAAGCAATCAAATTTCACTTTTTTGACCAATAAATGTATGTTATGTTATGTTATGTTATGTTACAAAAGATGTCAAAATGGTGTCAGATTTCAATATTCACATACACTTTTTCTTGTATCATTGTCTATATTCAGCAGGCAAAAGATCATTCTAACTGGGCAAATGTCTAAGTTTTCCTTTTCCTTTGTTGAAAATAAATAGTCTGAGGACTCCTTATCTCTCTCCCGTCTCATCAATCAAACCTCGAGAGAGCTCAGAACAGATCTTTGAGGGCTGCGTTTACCATATTTCTATATGTATATCTATCACTTATCTGTAATGCTGTGAATTAAGAGTGTGGCAATGTGCATGAAATTAAGAGCCAGTGACAGAGAAAATCGAGGATTTGGCTTGCTGTGGGGGTCGGCGGAATCACTTGAAACTTTTCAATGTGAATGAATATGGTCTCACTAAGAAAAATCTTGAAGCATTCGAAAAAATTTCATTTGGTTGTTGTGATAGGACATGCCATAGATATCAAGCAAAATATTCAAAATTGCTCCCGGAGAGAATTTGGAAATTTAAGATTTTGCTGAATTTCAACGGACAATATTTTCTGAAGGGCACATGTTACAGCTTAAAGAAACACAGCATCAGATAGGGCATACACATGGGTTTCAAGGCCACATGTGATATTTGTTGTCCTAGTCTTATAGGATGTAATGTAACTCGATTACAAAAGCCTTTTTGCCCATTTTTTCAAAAATACTGATTTATGGAAAAAGGGTCATATTTGATGGCCAATTGCCAATCTGAGGGTCTCAACTTGACAATGTGAATAACAGGGTAGTGAAGACAAACTTGTCAACTGTCCATTCAGTCAATAAAATTTGGTATACTTCTTTTGGAATTTCACTGGTAAAGATTCCAAAATGGCCGCCAAATGGAATTTCAAATTTTCATTTATTCGTAATTTGGAGAATATTCATCCAATTTTTAGATGTGATATCTCTAATCCATGGTTTTCAAGGCCATAGACTTCATTTTTGACACTTTCACATTTATAAATCTAAGATGGCTGCCAAATGGTGGCCAAAATGGCTGCCATTGACATAAAATTGACAATTTCTTTTTAGGTTCCTCAATTTACTTTAAAATTGACAATTTTTTTAGGTTTCCTCAATTTACTTTTGTGCGGTATCTCTAATCTAGGGCTTAAATGCCCAGAAAACACATTTTTGATTCTGATACGTCAAGCAAACCAAGATGGCAGCCAATTTTACCGCAAATATGGCTGCCACATGAATGAAATTGTCAGTTTTTGTTCATTTTTTCATCCAGTACCTCTATTCTAGGGTTTTTAGGGTCAGAGATCTCATTTTTGATACTTTCAGAAGAATTTATTTCAATATGACTGCCAATATGGTGGAAATTATGCCTGCAAGTTACATGAAATTGTCAATCAGAGATTTTTCATTTATCTTTTGAATGTAATTCCTTTACTCTGGAGTTCTTAAAGTCAGAAAGTTTGTTTTTCACGCTTTTGCGAATCTGAGATGACAATGTATTGTGACCAATATTTCAATTTTTTTTCATAGGCTATTTGACGGATTATCGGTGGTGGCACTCAGGTTACTAACCTCTGAGACCAGAATTTGATTGCCAAGAGTTTGGCAATCCTTCCTACTGTGGTCCCATCTGAACTTCATTATTATGCTGGGCAAGTGCAAAAATACGGGATATAACCTGTATCAACCTCACCCTAGCCAATGAGCCACTAACATTATTTCACACAACAAATTATGGAATATCAACAAGAATCCGAGGATTCAAACCCTGGGTTCTGTTGGGAATTAGCAATTAAGCATAAGATCCATGGATACAAGATCAAAGTAGCATTGCACTGCAAAAAGCAATTGCCAAATGCATTATTGGCCTTCCTTGAAACGCATGGACGATCGTCATATGGGCGATATTATAATGCAGCTTGAATAGCCCCTCAAGACTGAATCGATCTAAGACACAACAAACTATTTAAAAAAAAATAATAATAAAAAATAATAATAATAATAAGTTTTTAATTAAAAAAAAAACACAACAAACTATCCCCAATTCCACAAAGCATTTTAGTTCACCTCCGTAGGAACACAAAGTGGCCCACTTGACCACATCCACACCTGTATTAAGGCCGGGAAAACTTTTTTCCAAAAATCTCTCAGACTGGTTTTTCAGATAAAATTACCCAGGGTAAAAAAGTTGTTGAAATTAACTAATGGGATTTTTGGCCATCTGTTGTTGAACTAATTTGTGAATTTGGTTTTTTACCAAACCAAAGATGAAGCTGCTTAGTGGACAACCTTTTTTCTGAATGTTTGGGATTGAGGGCTAGTGTTTGGCAAATTTCTTTTCAATTTGTACAAATATTATCAATCACATTTACCAATTTTTCAGTCTTTGCATTGGTTTTCCGTATTGAGCAAATTAACTGCATGCAGTGATATTATCAAAACAAAAAGTCTCAAAGTAATGCAATTTGGCATTTTTTCAAATAATTTTATCAACTTTAATGTCCATTAATCTTGCGGATTTTGGGGAGGAGTTTGTCTTATTATGACCTGCAAAATGATCGTTTGAAAAATTCAGGAGGTTCATGGAACATTGTAAAGGCTCCTGGGAAAGTCATTTAATTGCCTACTCGTTTAAGTAAGCCATCTACAATTTCTCCACCTCTTGGGAGCTACCATGACTTCATTAGAATTTATCAAATTAAAGTGGAAGGTCTGAGCAATTGAGGTGAATTGGCCAGGGCATTTTTTTTGCTATTAATTTGTCTCCTGCAAGTATAATTTCATAGCACACTTAATGCAATCAGCTGTTTTGCCTGATTGACTAAATATTTGGTGTTTTTGCAAATTTGACTGGGAAAGTTCAAGCAGTTGAATGATTTGTAGATAATGATCCAACAAGAAATACTAAGCTTGCTTATTAATAAATTTTTGAATATCATGGTGTCTTGTCTTATGTTGTAGATCACTATCAATCTTCATCTAAGCATGATAGGAGTCGTTTGACAGGAGTCGGGTGGTTAGGAGTCTGGTGGTTAGGAGTGGGTGGATAGGTGTCGGCTTGCCAGGAGTTGGTGGACAGGAATCGGGTGGACAGGAGTGTTGGGTGGATAGGAGTCGGGTGGATAGGAGTCGGGTGGCCAGGAGTCCGGTGGATAGGAGTCGGGTGGTTAGGAGTCGGATGGTTAGGAGTCTGATTAGAGTCGGCTGGATAGGAGTCAGTTGGATAGGAGTCAGCTGGCCAGGAGTCGGTGGACAGGAGTTGGGTTGACAGGAGTCGGGTGAGCAAGAGTCGGGTGGACATGAGTCGCGTTGGTAGGAGTCTGGTGGATAGGAGTCAGGTGGATAGGAGTCGGGTGGATAGGAGTCGGGCGGATAGGAGTTGGGTAGTTGTCTATAGATCCAATCTTTGCGATGGTTTGGTGCAGTTTTTGTCTGATCTTGTATGACGGCTGTCCATGCTGAAACGTGACAGACTGAAATGCATAAATTACACAGTCACTGCTGCCTCTATTAAACTCAAATTCTCAATACACATATTTTGCTTGTGTATATATATGTCGATTTTCAACAGTAAAATAGGTGATCATTCAGTCCCTGTGCCAGCATTGAGTGATCCATTCAATCTCCACACTAATTCTAGTTTATTCAATGTTGTTGTTGCTATTGCATATATATGGGCCGTTCCCAAATTTCAGGATAACGTGTATAGAAAAATGTCTTGTAACGGAGGGGACAATGTGGTAACGGAGTGGAATTTTGATGTAAAAAACCAACTGTGGAAGACGTAACAAAAGGAAAAATAATAATAGATTGATGTAACTATTATTTTCAAAAGTACTTCATCTCGTATCAGTAGATTTTTTGGTCCAAATGTCAGTTTCTTGTTCATGATCTGGTAACGGAGTGGATGGTAACGGAGTGGAACGATTTTTTGCTTTTCGCTCAATACTGCTTTTTATTTTGGAGATTAGATAGAAAAATTGCAGACTATTAAAAGCTGTCACCCTCAGCAATATATGTATACATGAAATCACTCTTTTATACTATCATTGGTTAGCTTGGAAACGAAGGAAACGGAGAGGACATTTTGGTGTGACCAAAAACATTTTCTATGAATATTATGTCTTAATTTATTGAATACATGTTTTATGAAGTCTGCAAGGCAGTGGTACTATGGCGCACATGCGTCTGATGATATTCAGTGAAAATAGCTCATAAAAAACAATAATGAACCGAGCTATGGCAAGTAACGGAGTGGACAAAAAAATTGACATAAATTAGTGACACGTCTATTATATCAATTTAATCAAAGAAATTATACAACAACAAAATTGAATACGAACTAGATATAAATTCAAGTCTATATTCTCATGAATCTTGCAAAGAAACTTGAAAACAATTGTACATTAGGAGGAAAATGAACACTTGATTTGTCATGTCAGGTCCAGTGACAGGGAAAAACCATTGTTTTTGCACGGATTACTGGAAATAATGCACACAAAAAAGTTTTAATGAATGACTGTCTGTTCCAAATGCAGTGGTTCTAAATAGAAGTATGAATAACAGATGTAGAGTGACGCTTCAGATATTAATCGCATTCAAATTAATAACAGGGAAGCAGAGTGACGCAAATTGTCTCGAAACTTGAGAATGACCCATATATTGGTTTATTCCTGCCCAATGAAGAAAATCCATCATAGATTTTTTATTTATAGGTCATCTATGTACAGATTTTTTTGTGTCCCAGAGTAAAAATTCTGCCTCATTGACCACCCTTTGGAGTTATTTGAAGCAGATGCGATGGTCATGATTAACTCATAAAGACTATCCTATTTCAAGAACAATTGCTTTGGATATGTAAAATATTTACAGGCATTATTTAGATATTTTTTTTATATGTGCACACTGAATTTCAGAATTATATCCAGTAAAGCAGTCGAGAACCAGACAAGGAATGAGAACATTCACACTTTCACATAGAAATACGTTTTGTGTCAAATAGGTCAATTTTGTATGCTATTCATCCCTTCAGAACATAAAAGTTATAAAATAAATTTTATATTGAAAAATGAAGTGTTAATTACCAACAACTGGTAACACTGTGACATTTCCAGACTTTAAAGCCAGGTTCAAACGTTCTAATTAGCATTCTGAATCTGAAAACGACAGTTTGCATGGAAATCTCATTTTTGGTCACAGAGGTTAACTTCATATGTTTTCCATGCTTATAGTAAGCCATGAAAACCAAATTTTATGATTGATATTGGAAGATGAAGTGTAAATTGGTAATTCTATATAATTGGCATAGCTGGGGGCCAACTGTCAGATTGGCAGCAGGGATATGAAAACAGCCATTTTCTCCGAAATTTCACCGAAATTTCGTTTTAGTTAAATAGGTTAACTTCATTTATGTTTCCAATGCTTATTGCAGGTCATATAAACCAAATTTTATGATTGGTTTTGGAAGATGAAATGTAAATTGGTTTTTCCATGTCACTGGCATAGCTGGGGGCTGACTGTCAGATTGGCAATTTTTATATGATAATGGCCTTTTTCACAAAAATTGCCTTTTTGTTAAAATTGGTATATTTCCTGTATTTCTCATGCCTACAGCAGACCATATAAACCAAATATTATGATTGATTTTGGAAGATGATGTGTTATTTGGTAATTCTAGTTCATTAGCATAGCCTTGGGCCAAATTTCAGATTGGCCATTGGGATCTATAAATGGCTATTTTCACAAAAATTGGTTTTTCGGTAAAATAGGTAAATTTCCCATGCTTCCCATGCTTAGGATGTCAAAAGTATACCAAATTTTATGACTGATATTGAAAGATGAAGTGTATATGGGTATATCCATGTCATTGACATAGCTGGGGGTAGACCCTCAGATTGGCAATTTGGATCTGAAAATGACCACTTTTTACATCCTTTTTCGCCTTTGAAATAGAGCAAGTTCCTTGTATCACTCACACCCTGGTGGCCAGTTTAGGAACAAAAAATTAAATTCCATTTGAAAGGAAATCCATTTTTCTCAATATCTGAAATGAAATTATTACATTACATCACCTCAGGTTGACTACACAGTGATTTTAAAATTGCCATTTTTTTAACATTTCCTTTCTCTCTAAAAGCGAAATTATGGCCTTAATAATGGAGGTGGCCTACCATGGCCCCCCCAGGACCAAATGACCAAAAATTTTGGGAATGTTGTTTTTGACCCAAGTACTTGACATGTGCCAAATTTCATCAAAATCGGTGAGATTGCACTGCCATGATTTTGGCAAAAATCCTCAATTTTCTCTGTCACTGGCTCTTAAGATCCTGAAAATCTCAAATCTCAGCCTTCTTTAAAAAAAAATTAAGAACCGTATTTCATTTATCACTGATAGCCTGCAGCAAACTCACCACCCAATACAGACTAAAAGGTATACGGTCGATATCCCAATACCTAATTCTCCCTAGTTCCCAACGGCTTTTTAAAATGTGTTGTTTTAAAAAATCCAGTCTTTCATTTTCACGTTTTTCTTTCACATTTTCAACAGGAAGTGGTTGAGCTTGTGACGCCATTTTGTAAACATGGCTGCCAAGCACGTGGCCCACAGAGCAGCACTTTTACGACACCAGAGAATGTTGTTAACACTGTCACGCATGGTAGAGCGGCTGTTCCTGGTTTCAGTCACGCTCGGCTGACCAGCTCCAGTCTTCAATAGTTCATACAGGAATGAGCCGATTCTCCCTGGTCTTTAAATATGTTGGCACCATCCCTCCATTCTTTCAAATTGCACCTAAACAATGCTTGACATGATAAAGGTAATGCGTTAACTCATTATTACTCATACAAAGGATAGGAAATCAAATTGAATGTTCAATAGTTACATTGTAAAAGGCACCAATCAACATGTTCAATAAGTCATGGAAGTTTACATGCTAAGCAAAGGCTTCTGAAGAGGCTTCTGAAAAGACCTGCTCGAAATGGTTTCTAAGCCTTATTGTCATCCAAATTGCATCAAATTACTGATTTCCTGGCATGTCCTTGAAAATGATAGCCCTGCAATGGCAGGTGTACCCTCTATGGCCATTTCTTCATCACTCACGAGGTTACAGACGGATCGAAAGATGGACAGAGAGAAAAAATTTAATCGAGAAAGAGCTGATTCTACAGCATAATAATATACGTTTACTACATGAGGGAGATATTTTTTATGCCCAGCATAGATCTCGATACAGTAATACAAGGAACCCCCAATCTAAAATGCCTAACTTGCATGGCAGGCATGGACCGCTATAATGAGGTGAAGTGCACTGTTGGCACAGGAAGAAACATCTGACTAACATGGGTTCCGCAGACCGGGAATGGAATTGCGTTCCGGAGGTTCGAAGGCTAGTGGCCCAGCTTACTATCACTATGGTAGGCCCCAAATTCTAGCAAAGTTAGTATTGCAGAGACATTCTTTATTTTGAAAAATTGATCGTTTGATAGATGTACGAAACAGTAATTGAAAGGTTCTACAGGTAAGATTTATATTGGAATATACCAAGTACAAACAGATGATATTCCTAAATATATATAATTATGAATAATTAATGAAATATCCAGACAATGAATGGCAAAAGAAAGGCAATTAAACACGAACATTGAAATGTTCTATAATTCATGATGTTAATCAAATATGCAAAATTATCAATGAAAAATATTTATGAAGTATAAAAATTATAATTTTTTACACGGGCATCAAATTCAGATTGTTGACGTATGGTATTGAATGCATGCACCTAGGCCTAGCAAAGAGCCTGGTAAATGATACTGCCTAAATACTAGCTATAACACAAAATGTGCTGTTCATCGTACATTGTTCAGCTATAGCCTGCTTGCGTGCTAATGCTAACTAAAATGTTCATTAGGCTAATTAATTGATTGCTATAAATAGGCTGTTCATGTCCACGTGGCCTGGAAAGAGGTCATATTAGCGACGTTAGAGTCCCTGCTTTTATGGTTTACATGTACATTGTACTGAACATGTGAATATCAGGGAAATAGCACTGTGGTTCAGCTGGATGATTGGGGCTTTACGTCCTGTATATGAACATTGACAAAGCTTACAGCCAGGAAATGTGATAAGCAAAAAGAGTGGACTGTTGCACTATGTAAATGGCACTTCGTGACTCGTGATAGCTGATGAAGTGTCATCTTCTCTGCATTCAACTTGAGAAACAGAGAGGTCGTTTGATTAGTCATGATCAAGAGAAGGCTATTTGATTTGTCATAACTGATTTTAGAGTAAAAACAACAAGTGGGGTTAGTCTCCTTAAATCAAATTAATATTGAAAGTATTGGGTATGATGATGATCATGACAAATCATCAGCATGGTCACACAAGAAGTCCTCGAAGTGCCATTTTCACAGTGCAGCTGTCCACTCTTTTTGCAGAGTACCAGAGAAGTGTCCAGGTTAGGTCCCTTCACAGCCAAACCGGCTCAGGGCATACCATCACAGATTAAATGCTATTCTGTGTGAATTGTTTTTTCAGCCAAACAAATGTGACACACCGCAAAGCCTTTTGTTCACATTTCTAGTGCTCACTGGCACACCACTTCAGTTAACAATCATGTGACATTTGTAGCTGGACACTTCCCTTTAACAGTCCTGAGTACAAAATCATCAGAATCAATGAAATATGTGAAGCTAACACTGTTCAACATGTAGAATAAGGATATTTGTAGTATATTTAGATTTCAATAGAACCTGCTAATCTTATATATCAATGAAGATGTTTAATATCTTGGCCTTCAAGCTCATGTTTATAGTTTATTATGACATTGTTTGAATAAAAATCAATGAAATTATGAGAAGCCTAGTGTAATTGTTATTTAGAGAACTCATTAGCTCTATTTAGCACTGTGGCAAAACAGGACGAGGGTAACTGAGTTACCCTCGTCTCAATTTCTCAAAATTAATTGAAAAAACTAGGTCATCCCATTGGATCCCATGTTAAAGAAGGACGAGGGTAACTGCTTTTCTCCAAATGGAAAGACCAAGGTAACTGTGATTGATGACGAGGGTAACTGCTTGTAAATTGTGTATTGAACCCATGTTTAACATGCTATTTATAACTGTAAAATTATCTTAATTCTATTCTGAAATAACTAATAAATTGGCAATATCTCTCTACAAAAAATATTTAACAAGATTCAATCGTTTTTAATGCCATCAAAAGCCTATTTTCTTTTAAGAAAGCAAACAATCTGGGGCTTTCTTTTATGGAGTAATATGTTCGAATAAAGGCCCTCCTCTGCCCCCCCCCCCAACCAGAATAAAGGCCCTGGATTATTGAGCTGTGCAAAAGAATAATGATCTCCCTTGAGTAGAGGCTCCAATAAAGTTCATCATTGTATATAGCTAATTCAGCACCACTCTCAGAATTTACATTATAAAAACAATAGAGCCCCCCACCACCCACCTTGAATAACCTTCCAGGCCTGCTAATTAATCGCTTGGCCAAGAATTTTGAAAATTTGAAGAAAATCTGTCCGTTCTTCAAAAATCTGGACACAATTTTGCATGGTTGTTTCAAATTTGGGATTACGAAAGTGAAATGAGGCTGTAATGCGAATAATACTCACCACATCCACATGTCAATGATTTCATATTGTAAACAAAGATGTCTACCAAGATTGCATTGCAAAAAATGCCGCATTGGGGTGGGGGAGAGGGGGCTGGTTGGTACAGGGGCAGGTTGGCACACCCTTATTTATGGGAAAATGAAGATGAGTACAGAAGTGTGTTGTTGTCACATTTTGAGTATATGATAAGGCCTTTCAGGCCTTATGGTAAGAATGTGCATACTGTAACATCATTTGATTTCCTGCATGGTGTCACTTGTGCCAACCAGCCCCCTTCATGTGCCAACCTGCCCCATGGTGGGGTAGGTTGGCACAGAATGTTTGAGCTGCCATATCTCTAAGGCAGATAACAATACAAGCTGATAATGTAGGTGGATAGCAATTCAAATTGACATATGAACATAATCCATGTTCCGAATAGTTTTTGTTCAGGACAAAAAAAGAATGTCCTGTTCATGCCAGCCCCCTATCCCCTAATTATCCAAGCTTATGACACAACGTTTTTGAAGAGGATGTGGCAAACAAAATGTGAAAAACGGCAATTTGTGCTAAAATTCAGCTCAAAACCGACAAAATGCAGTAAAATGCTTGAAGGGGTCAAGGGGACCACTTTCATTATCCGTAACTTGAAAATTTGGACTCTGATGGACTTAATGCAAAAATGTTTTCTGCCTTCGTTGTGATTTCAGTTTTTTAAGCAATCTCACAAAATGTGGCCTATTGCAGCCGGTTCTCAATGCTTTACAGTGAAACTTTTCAGAGCCTATAGGCCTGGATATTCAGCCACATCAGTACAAATGCATGGTCATGACAATACCTCAACTAGATGTTAGTTTTTAAGATGTATTAATAGGTTTGCGTTTTTAAGAGTGAGCAGTTTATATCAGAAAATGAATGACATTCTTTCATATTGTACATGTACCTTCAAAATCAAATACATCATTCATACTCAGGTGAAAAAAATCCACAAAGTGCGTTTCTTTTTATGTGGAGAATTTGTTGCTCTCCATCTATCTATCTATCTATCTATCTATCTATCTATCTATCTATCTATCTATCTATCTATCTATCTATCTATCTATCTATCTATCTTACTTGTCCCCTTCTTTTCCTTCCTTCCTTTTCCCTTTTTTCCTTCCTTCATTCCTTCCTTCATTCCTTCCTTCATTCTTTCCTTCATTCCTTTCCTTCTTCATGTATACATTCTCTCCCTCTCTTTGTAGTGGTTTTAAGCTTTTTAATTTATAAACGATTTCTCTGGTGGTCTCTAGGCTGCACTGGTATCACTGCAGCAGGGCATTCAATATTATTTTGTGGTAAACAGTACATTTCGGTTGGCTAAATGTAAGCAAATTTATTGTTCTGAAATTGTACAAAAATTATTCAATGTAGTGTCAATACAAAGTTGATGCGGCACATGTATGAGATGGCATGCCAAGTTTGATGAGATAAGTGAAACAGCAAAACAGGTGCTATCCAGTATCCAAGCACTTGTATTTCGTTGACTGTAACACGCTTTTCCAACGTTCCTCTTACAATAGAGGTGGTAAAAAACTCAATCCAAGACTTGCTGACCTTATATGATTGTTACAGTTTGAGACTTTTTAATTAATTTTCGTATAAAAAATACACTGAGAATCTTTTTAAGTGGATCACAAAGTGATGGGACACCATGAGCAGTATTTTGAGTACAAGGGTAACTCTTAATCAGCATATATCCCGTTAAGCCAAAACAACAACAAAAATCTGTAGTTTTTACAAATTTTTGTCAAACAAGTTATGCACCATTGCACCTGTTAAACTTATTTTGCTTTTTAAACTGCAGTCAGCATTTAAAAAAAAGAAGAAGAATAAAAGCCATATTTCAAGGTCAGTGACGATTAGAAAACAAATAACACAAGTCACAGATGTAATTGACAAAACAGAAGTAGAGTTTTGTGCTGAATGCTTGAATAATAGTATTGTACCTTTTGTGATGGCATGGGTTTGTCCTGTTGTCTATTCTCTTTGATTTTATTGATATTAATTCTCTGTGAAAAAGGGTCAATTACCCTCGTCATAGCAACAAGCATGGTCACAGTTACCCTCGTCTCGAGATGCAGTTACCCTCGTCATTTTGGAGGTGCTTTAAGCCATTTCTAGAGCCACACAGCCTGAATCAGCACTTTCTCTTTCTTGTAATGTTGTTTTCGATTGCTGATAATGGTCCTACACCACTTGAATAACTTGTAAAATCACTAGTAAGCTCATATTCATGATTACATAATATTTAAGGCTATTTTAGAGACGAGGGTAACTCAGTTACCCTCGTCCAGTTTTGCCACAGTGTTTAGTGTTAACAAGAATCTAACTATTGAACATTATGGATAATTATGCATCATGTCAGTTGAAGACATCTTTATGTTCTACCTTCAATCTCTTGTTTAATAGTTTAATGAAGCATTAATACCACACAACGTGCAGTAAAATACCATAACAACAATTGTTAGAGCTTGATCTTAGACCTCAGATATGATATCTTCTCCTAATGATCAGAGAAGCCATGGTGATCCATTGAAACAATAGCATTTCCACCTTGACAGCAAAGAAATAAGGCTATCCCAAGCTATTTTTAGCACCACAGATGACGTCATAGATTCTTGATGGGCATCCATAGCCTTGGCTTTTAAGGTGGCTCGCTACTCATGTGAAATGGTTGTTAACGCACATTCACGCGCAGCCAGGCAGGCCCTATCTATCGTAACGTCACCATTGCAGCTGAGCTCTGTTGTCACTGCTTCATCATCTTTTTCAATTTTGACAATTTCATACGACGGCCGCTTCGTTTTCGATTTGTGCCACTTCTATTAGGGTTAGAGACTTCTCGTTTGAAGCATTAGATGCGCTATGAAGAGGACTACGTAACGCCGGAGTTTCAGATTGATACTCAGAATAGAAAATTTTTACAGGCGATTTACGGCAAACATGTCTAATTTCGCAAGAATGACTTTGTTATATAAAAACATTTTTATATCAATTTCCAGGCCCATGGGAGGCATTGTCAGTACAGTATATTGTTCCTCACTTAATTTGGAAACAGATGACAAAGAAATAGAAAATTCTATCTCGTCTTTTTTTTTTAGCGCTATGATTCATAAAAAGATAAAAATTTTCAAAATCAAAACTTTTGTTTCCAACCCCTAGAAAAATTCTTTAAACTAAATATATCTCTCTGAAATTTTCATCGGCTATTCCATAAAACTGTTCTCTTTAATTCCATGCTTCATTTGATAACATAGGATGAATGGCCACTGAATGGCAGGGAAAACTTCAAATTAAAAAAATTAAGAAAAAAATTGAGTTTTTCAGGTTTGCATGGATTGACTTTCTTTAATATAACCTCAAATATTTTGAAAGAAAGGCTGGTAGCGACCACTTTTGTTTGTATATCCTTGCTATAAACTATATTCTGGATCATTTTAAACTATTTTTAAGAAATCCTATCTTGGAAAGTTCACGAGTATCGAGCCACCTTAAAGGCAGACAGTACAGAGCCTTGTGCATTGCGATGTCTATGGCAATAGTGAAATGGCAATGTTCAGAACTTTGGTAGCTACTCTTCAACAGCAAGGTCATGCAGAGACAGAAGAGTGAATATGGATGTTTTACAGGATTATTCCTAAGGAAGAGTATATTAAATGACTCAATTAAATCAGTAATTAACCAGAAAAAATCCATTTTACTAAGAACTATACCTGGAGTCTAGCTCAGTGGCTCTGCATTGGCCTGCTGACTTCATGGACCCAGGTGTTGCTCACTGGTCAGGCTATCTGTATTAAATTGATGTTTCTAAGTCTGAAAACTGTGCAAAAATACAGGATGCAAAGCCCTGCCAGTACATGTTGCTGAATAAAGTCTTCTCTTATGTAGCAAGCTGAATTCTGTTGCCCAGGGCAGTCCTGAATGTAATGAAATCATGAAAATCCTTCAGAATAATAGTATGGATTGAAAAGCAGTCATTCTTTTAGGATAAGAAAATGGAAAAATAAGTACCCATTAATAGAAATAATTTATCAGTTACCCAATTCAAATGTTTTGGAGTCTGCTTAAATGGCATTTAACATGCTAATCTCCAAGGTATTAATAATGAATTGGATTTACGAGAATAAAACCAAAGAAGAGACAGACCAATGGTATGAATAAAATCAGTTGCCAAAACATTATCAAACCAGATCAATTATGCGCCAGTTCATACCGGTATATATGAAACCTTTAATATCAATTGAATGGTTCGCGTTCTAATTCATTGTCTACTTTCAAGTACCTATAGAATAAGTCTTTAATCAGGCATATGACTAACACTAGTAAATAAAGAAAGGATCATATTGAATCCCATGATGAAAGGAAGTGTCAAAACTGAAATTGCTGTAAGGCTGCGATGAACTAGTAAATTCTAGGAACCAGTGCTATATCACATGCCCAAGAGTTACCTTCAACATCTATTAATTGCATGGTTCAGATCTTTTTAGTATATATGTATAAACTTTTAATGACAAGCAGAAATATCAAATACAGATACATGTGTCAATCAAATACAAATCAAACAATTGAGAAAATTCAAATCTACATCTACAGTATTCTAGATGTTACCAAAAATAATCTAGTGTCATATCATAATAAATGACAGGTTTCGCAGTTCATGTAAAATTGTCTTTCATAGTTCATGAAATATTCACATTGGTCCCAGTTTCAGACATGTTATTGCACAAAAGTCAATAAAAGCAAAGTTAGGATATATCTCGACATAGACAGCAGCACCGGTGAAAGCAAAGTGCAAGGGAGGCACAAAAATTTTAGATTTTATTCACATTATTTTATTGAGAAAAGAACCCACGGCATGTATTATGTCAGGGCTTTCATTTGACATGAGTATTTTAAACTGTTGTATGCTATCAAGATTACAGAAATTAGGGATTATGCTGCTAGCTTTATTTACAAGTTCTATTCTCTGTGCAGTATTATTGTTGCATACTAAAAGGCAGTGTATCTCGTCTTCAATGTCACCTGTGTCACATTTATCACATTTTCTAAGCTCTATCGGAGTCTTGGGTATATTATGTCTTCCTGTCTCAATTTTTAGATTGTGAGAGATTAATCTGAATCTTGCAATATTAGTGTATGTTTTCTTTGGAGATTCAAATTTAGATACGGTTCCAGGCAGTAGCTTGTCTTAAAGAGTTTATATGTGCGAAGTTTAGGAAGCTTTTCAGAGTCAGAGAGTTCATTAAGGATTCTGTTCTGTTCTTTTGTGTATAGTTTTAGTTTCACTTCCTTTAATACTGAAGTGGGATCAGCAGTAAGCCAATTTGAGATGTCAGCTTCAGTCATGGTTTTCTCTACCTTACTGTACCAGTTATTCTGACCTGCGTTATGTAAATCTTCTTGAATTTTAAGACACTTATTAAGGACATCATGACTTGGGAGATCTTTTAATTTGGCCCAATAGGTTATTGTGCTAAGTTGTTGCCTCAATCGAAGGGGGAATCTACCTGTTTCTGCATACACTGCTAGTGTCGGCGTTTGTCGTCTAACATTAAGTATATGTTTAAGGTAACCAATCTGAACTTTCTCGATTTTAGTAATCTCCGAAGTACCCGACCAAAAGGTGCTATTGTATTCCAGTATAGGAAGGACATAGCTATCAAACATTTTAATCGCAAGTGATGGAGGTATATGACCCAGAGAGGGTTTCATCCGTCCATGCAGAGCAAAAAGAGCCTTTTGGGCCTGGGTTGCTATGTAATCTGGCATCTCTTTATGTATCTTTTTATTGTTACTAATTGTATGTCCCAAATATTTAAACTTTTCTACATTTTCAATTGTTTTATCATCATATAAGAAATTAGCATGGGTTTTGGATCCGACTTGCATTACTTTGGTTTTAGAGATATTAACAATAAGGTGCCACTTTGCACAAAACATGTGTAGAGAGTCAATGCTATTTTGTAGACCCTCTACAGATTCAGATATGAGAACTATGTCATCTGCATAGAGAAGGTGTGTAAATACTGTACTATTTATCTCTATTCCATCTGTTGCACTTAAACATAGTGGTAGATCAGAGAGGAATTCGTTAAACAATTTCGGGCTTAGGATGCCACCCTGAAGGACACCATAGATACTCTCTATTGGGGCAGTATGACAATAAATGGAAAGTCAATTTCGTCTTTTCGTGCTGTAAATACCATAATAAAACTTAAGGTATTTTAATCTACATCTAGACATAAAACAATACACATATGCAGGCTATACAACTGCTGCACGCTTTAGTCTTTACAATGGTGTACCACAAGGCACCAACTTGGACCCATTGGCTTGGTGTTTCTGTTGTAGACAGCCATCTGCGTGTAGCAGGGGCTTGGGGAAATTTACTGCATTTTGTGGGAATTCCCAAGGAAATGAAAATGCATGATGCAAGAAATGGGGAAGGTTAATGGTTAATGAATTGTAGCAACAGAGGCTGGTTGTAATCTTTTATATAGTTCTTCTACAGCTCTATTAAGGTACTATTGGAGTATTTGACTGTTCATAAAGTACCGGATGAGTCTGATGTAGTTTACTCTGAGAAAGAAATGACCAACATGAAATGCATGTTTGACCATTCATTGGAAAAGGAGAAACAAACACAAAGAAGGAGAAGAATAAGAAGAACAAGAGGTCAAAAGATGAAGAAGAATATTCTAAAGGAGAATGTACCACTTCTTACAGGTAGGGCTTACTTTGACCAACTAATTTACCCCCTATTGACTGGCTCCTATTTTGACAAACTATTGCAAACCATACAAGCCAATTTTCTGAATGTCTCCATAGATGTGATATTGGGAATGTGTTGCCTAAATTTGTTCTCTGATGGAAGGGAACATTATTTTTGTGCCAATATGCCTGCTGTTCAAATCATTGTGTTATAAATATCTTCTCCTGACTGAATATTGTGATTTTGTTTTGTCTTTCCGACGTTCTTTTATGTTGTAGATTGATTAACTATATATATAATTTGATGAATTTTTTTTTTACCCATCTTAGATATTTATATATATGAACCTACATTGACCAGCATACAATTCACCATTTAACCTTGCATCAGGATATCACCCAAATTTACATGAAGAGAAACAAGTTTGCTTGTGTTTTCCCATTTTGTTTCTTAAAACACTCGCCATCAAGTTTATGGATTATCGGATTTCCGCAAATCAAGAAGCAAGCGATAAAACCCAAACCACTGAGGCACAATGCTAACCACATGCAGCCAAGCAAAGAAGCAAGAGCTTAAAGCAAAGGAGATTGGACAATCAATCAAGCAATGAAGCAAGCAATAAAGAGAGCAGACAATGAAACAATCAAGGAACGAGCACATGCATGCAGGGCTTGCAGGCTAAATCAAGTGGTCGACACCTAATACCAGGGAAAGAGCAGAGGAGAGATCCTATGTTCCTATTATATGTCTGTAACAAAGAGTAAAGCAAGCATTTAAGCAAGAGAGGTTGGAGAAGCAGCTAAGCAATAGAGTAAACAACAATAAAGCAATTTAACAAACATTCAAGGAAGATGAGCAAGAAAGCAAGATAACTATACACAGACAAATGACAATAAGTGAGTTGCACCAATCAAGTAACAATCAAGTAACATAATTATAAGAGTCAAACAATATTGCAAGAAGGCAACCTTTGTTGAAACAATTAAGCAAGAATAGGAAAATCAGCGAATAGACGAAGCCAATAGATCACTCAAGCAAGAAAGTAACCAAATGTCCAACAGTGAAAATTGTGCACTAGGAGAGAAGTAACAATGTTCAAGCAAGATTGCAGGAAAGGAGCCTTTGATCAGTTAACATTTAAGCAAGGAAACAAGCAAAGGAAAGAAACAAGGAGAAGTGGAAAAATCAGCACTATCAGCAATCAGACAATCACAATCAATCAAGCAGTGAAGCAAGAAAGCAACCAACAGTCGGACAAGCGACAACCGCGAACCGAGAACCGCGAACCGAGGAAGCACCGAGGCAATGAGCGACATTGTGGCCGCCCTTTTCTAATGCGGTTCCAGTGTATGGCTGTACTGGCGCTTGTGGCTTTTTCTCTTTTCTCTCACTTTTTTTCTCTGCTTGCAGGTTTTTGTTGCTACACATTTATTGATCTGCTGTCTGCCCCACCTCCTTTTCCTGGTCCGCTTTTTCTGAACGCAGTATTTGCGAAAAAGCGGGACAACAAAAACGGCCCAGCGTGTACCGAACGAAGAGAGATCCACAAGCCGCTGAGCAGCCTGAGCTACAAGCCGCGTTATACCCGGACTACAAGCAGAGCTATAGGCCTGAATCCGGACTACACACTGAACTGCTGGCTGGGTTGCAATGCAGTGCAAGCCAGGACAAGCACATCCATAGAACTGCAAGTGGATCGGACTGTCGGCAGAGACCATCGGGCCGAGAATTATCCACGGATTAATCTTGACATCACTCCTGACAGGATTGTAATCTGAGGATGAATGGATTAGGCTAAAAGGGTGCCGGGGAAAGGAAATAAAAGACTATCAGAGACCGGCCAAGAGTGGAAACTCAGTGGATTAAGGTCTTGGGAGCCTAAGAACTGTGGGAAAAGGGGAAGGCAATTATGCGCAAAGCAGGATAGGTCAAATATGACACAAAAATGACACAGAATTATCAGAAAACTGACAAAGAAATGAGGGAATAATGAAGATATCAGGGGCGATGGTTTGCAAAGGAGGGTCAAAATTGATATGATGGACTCTGAGGGTCAACTGGTGTAATGCAAATTATGGCAACAATCCTCCTTATGGATCAAAAACATTGGGATTACAATGACAACTTTGGGTCAAAGAGTAATTATGGACACACTTGCAAGGGCCAAAGGCTCAATAATTCATAATATCAAGAACAGGTGTTATATCAGGGTTCAGAAGACTGGAATTCTGAGTGGATTTTTTGGCAAATTTATGATATCAGATTGAGGAACACTGCTGTACATTAAATTAAATATTCAATTATTCATTATTATTATATCCAAGAAACTGGCTGGGAATTGAAAATGGGTCCTAGAAATAGCAGCTCAGTGTTCCACAGTTAGGCTAAGTCACATGCACAAAAACGTTATGTAAATAATTCATAACACATTTATGTGAGGTAAAATTATATATTGATAATGATGTGGTATTTCTCCAGTCCCAATAGCTTGATGTGATAATCAAATGTTTCTCCATATCTACTTTGCCTTTTGAAAATAGAAGAGATATATCTAATTGACAGAAATATAGTTGATATAACTTTAAATTTTATGTATCTTTTTGTTGATAACCTTGTGTATGAAGTTATCATTATATTCCAGACTGCTATCATTCTATGCCAGGTGATCTTTAATGTAGTGATGATGAAAGTGTTGTAAATCTGTGTGTCTACATTAGTTCAATATATAAAGACTGTTTTGGCAGTGGCCAATGATGGTATAGAGATATTTGGCAATTGCCAAGGATACTGAGCAGCCAGAAAAGACAGGAGGGCCCAAGTGCTCATTTTATGACAAATCTATAGAGGCAGATAAGATCATAAATTATCATGGCACCTGCTTTAGATGCTTAATTGTCTGAAACAAGATGGTAAGAGAATCCATGGAATGTGCTGGGGAATGTCGATCACCATAGAATATCCATAAATACAGAAATATAGTTCAGTTGTTCCTATGCCAATTGCTTACCTTGACGAAGAATTGAATGCTTCTCTCTTGGCACCAAATTTTTGTTAATTGGAAACATGATATGAAATTTGTGCATATTTGTGTGCGAGGATACTAAGATAATAGGCCTTTACATCCTGCATCTTTGCTCAAATCTTGAAACGGTGAGTTAATCTGTTGGACATTGATGCCTCATTTATTTGTCACATTTGACACTTTAAAACAAAATCTGGACTTCCTCATCTAAATATTTCTTCTGAACATTTCAAGACAAAATCTGGACTCCAATGTCTCATTAATTTGTCACAGTTAACACTTCTAGACAAAATCTGGACTCCAATGCCTCATAAATTTGTCACGGTTAACACTTCTAGACAAAATCTGGACTCCAATGTCTCATTAATTTGTCACATTTAACACTTCCAGACAAAATCAGGACTTCAATGCCTCATAAATTTGTCATGGTTAGCACTTTAAGACAAAATCTGGACTCTAATAAATGTATCACAGTTGACACCACAAGGTAAAATCTGGACACCTATAATTATTATGTGTCACTGTTTCTTCTGTGTCTCTTTTTTTTTTTTCACAGTCAACCCTTTCAGATAAGACCAGGTTAATATGCCTTCCTGTATATCACACAATAATGCATGACTGTTACCACTTTAAGAAAATTATAAATAATGTTTTCATGTTCCCTCTGTTTGTGCTATTTTACGTTTTTCTTTTGTCTGCAATAAAAACCCACGTATAATGTTTTTGGCATAATGGAGGTCTTAAGGTTACAATATAGGCCTACTAGCGTCAATGACATATATGTAGAAATGATTTAGTATAGCTTCATGTAGTTACTATAATAATTGTGTAGTGATTAGCAGGTAGTATCAATCATGCAGATATAACATCATTGTGAACATGAATGCGGATGTTCAATACTGAAAGAGAAGTACAAGCTTAACTGCAAAAAAAATCTTATCAATTTACAATGTTTCATAGTGAAATAAATATGTATATATTAATTGCAATGTGATTGTCCTAGCAGGTATGCATTCCATCGAAGTGATCTGTCGTTTGAAAAAAGCAAAAAGTAAGTTATAACTGCAAAATTGAAGGCATTGATAATGTGAAGCACATGATATAGGAAGTAATTACATCACTCACAATCATTTTAATTGATCTCACCAACCATGAAATCACATAATCAAAAATAATGAGCAATAACATCAAGTTCATACAGTTAAAACCATTTATTGTGATTTTGGGTAGGACGCAGATGACTGTGTTCTCAATGTTGCAGCAGGGCCAGCACAAGTGTGATAGACCTGCCACATGGATTTGGGTACACTCTAAAAAAATTCAGACAAAATTGGTTTTTTAGATTCAAAATGGTTTTTTGAAAAACAAAATTTCAATGCAAAACCAACATGGATTTTTAAAAAAATCCATGTTGGTTTTTCAAAACACCATTTTGAATCTAAAAAACCAATTTTGTCTGAAATTTTTTAGAGTGTACCGGAAATTCCACAGCATCAAGATGATCAAGATGGGGCAGTTCATCTCATATCAAATCCACCCAGAATGTAGCAGGAGATTATAAAGCCATGCACTATCCACTAGGTGGCAGCACAATAGAAATGGCTTCCATTTAAACAACTGTTTGCTGGAAAAGAACAATTATTGCATGGAGATTGGAACGAGACTTACTTGGGCCGCTCTTGAAGACATCGGCTCTTCAAGAAACAGGAAGATTCGTTTGCGCCACGTCTGCCAAGCTGAGGGGGCGACGATTTCCGTGTGGGTGAACATGCTTTTAACAGCACTCCGGGATTCGAAGGCTTGGTCAATGTTGTCGAATATCCGCTTCTCTTCTTCGAATTCTCTGTAGCGATTCCAACAACAAGGGGAGATATCGCACTCGTCGATCTTCCAGTAGAGAAGTTCTTTCTTGACACTCGGGCCACAGAAGTTGTGGGGCAAATGGAGCTCATCGCTGCGGTAATAGTCGAGGATAAAGTTGAAGAGCGCAGGGTTCCGGTCGAAGAACCACTCTTGAGTAATGTGGTTGTAGTTTCGATCGGACCGTTGCAAGTTACTTAAACGTGTGTTCGGGATGCGATCCAACGTCAGACGAGTGGTCACGAACCGGGCTCCACCTACGTTGATGGTCATCAGCTCCATACTCGAGGCGTCCACCGCGGAGTCGTAGATCGGGTGATGGTGGTGATGATGCTGTGGACCGTTGGCGGACAGTCCTAAAAGGAGCTGGTCCGCAGAATCTGCAAGCTCCATTCTGTTGGACCGCATCTCTTCCATGTTACTTTTGCTACTCATACCGGCACCCATATGACCTGAATGGCGGTGAGTTGCAAGTGGCAACTGTGTGGACCCATTTCTTTTCTGATTAGATCTACTACAGCTACCTTCATTTTAATGTTTGTGTTTTCTAGAACTCTTTAAAGCGAATGTCACGGCAACTACTCAACTCATCATGTAGTCATTTTGAAGCTAGGAGGTAACCTTCTAGTCATTCTTGTATCCAAGTTGAGATCAGCCATTTTGTATTTGGTATAACTTTTGAAAGACAAAAATTTGTTATCACAAAATGAAAAGGTTCAACAATAATAATCCATTTGTGTCAAGCTATGTTTTGCAAGAGTCTGGTTCTTTAATGTTTTTCTTCTTGTAGCATTTTTAAATCCCAATATAGATATAAATCCTCGTTCGGGCTGTATAAAGTGGCAACACACTATGTCTCAATTTCCTAATTCACATGTTGGTGCTTAACCACTGACTCCATAACAGACTGATTGAGTGGACGCGTAATCCTGATATGTAGCAATCTCACGAAACGTTGCGGTGAGTAGTTAACTTTCACTTGAGCATAAATCACAGATTATTCACAGATTAATCACAGATTAATCACAGGAAATGAATAGTGTAGAGTCGTGTAGTGATACCTGGAGATCTGTGCTGGATCGGTCCGATTCTTTTAGATGTTGTTTCAACAAGATGCCTTCTTCTTAAGATGTGGTCAGTTGGCTGATTGCGAATGACTCGCAATGATTTGGATTGAAGTGTAGACCGCTCTCCGCCTCTCATTGGGTTAGTTACGGGCTGGGATCAGAAGCACTTGCACAGAGCTGCACAGAGCTGCATGAAGCCGGTTAATGCTGTTTGCTGCTTGCAACGTGTAGGGTTCGGTAGCCATAGAACACTCCGCATGGCTCTCAGCCTCACTCGCTCGGTGTAACCGGTTTAACCACACAAACCCCATTCACTCCGGTGCAATTTACTGTGCAGATCCCTGCGAATTCACTGTGCTGTTCACTGTGAACTGTTCAGTTCTTTCGGCAGTTTACGGAGGCAATTCACTGTGCAGACCTGCATGCAAAACTCTATTGTAGTGGCTTGGTCTCCTAACCTTGTATGGGTGCAGTCTCAGTACGTATCCTTGCAGTACGCTATTTCAAAGCATTCTTGTTGTTTGCAGCATTCGATCACTTTTTTGCTGCACATTCCAACGGTGAACTGCAGTCCATCTGAGATGGCAGGCACCAAGATGACGTCACACTGTTCAGGGACCTATGACGTCGTCTAGTGGCACGTAATGACGTCATGTCATTGTGACGTAGCGCTACGTCATGGCGGTGGACGTCCTGTCGGGGTGAGCTAACAGCAACAGCAACGAGAGCGTTGTTGCGAAGGTAGTCCGGAGCAGTCGAACAGTGCAATGGGTGGTAGAAATGGCAGCTAAGCTATGCCTGCACAGCGCGGCTTGCCAGTGCTGCTTGCCAATGCCTCTATGCCAGCCAGCCTCTGTGGCTGAGCCCAGCTCTTGTGCTGTAGAAATCAATTGAGCTATATTATTCATGCATGCACAAGCCCCCTCCCCCCATTGGTGCCTTCTCCCAATGCTGTAGATACTTGGAAACATGCTCTTTGCAAAATCCCCTCATGCTTCGCTCCAGCTTTGCTCCAGCCTTCCCGGGCCAACCACTTTTAATGTTAAGATTACAGTCATTATAACCGAATGGCATTGCTGCATGCGAAAGATGAATGGCCGACAACATCGGTCGCTCCGCAATGGGAAAGGAAATCTTACTCAAGTGATGTTGGTCTTGCAAAGTTCTCTTGGCAGATGTGGGATGGTCTTCCAACATGATTATATCACATCATGCAGATCACTCAAGATTACATCAGATATCTAACCTACTTCTGGCATTGATAGACTAGCTGGACAAGACCCAAACCACAGTCATACACATGTGTGGTATTACATCAAGCCAGGTAGCCTTTTAATTAATATGTATTAGTTAGACACCGATTTGGAGGGTTCTAACATGCATTTTTGTCAGTTAGAGACAGTGGAACACAATGAAAAAGAGATGTTTCTTGTTGTCATGTTAGGCACAGTTTGTTGTTTACACTTTCTTATTACTTTAATTGTTGTCACTAACTGGAAGTCCTGATTTAAATCCCAGCAACAAAACAACTGTGGTCCCTTCCAGGGTTGGGCATGAGTACACATGTACTCGTGTACTCGAGTACATTTTTCCAAGTACTCGCATGTACTCAGTACTCGTGCCAAATCATGAGTACAGTACTCGTACTCGTACTCGAGTACATTGGTAAAGTACTCGTACTCGTAGTGAGTACATCACGAGTACAATTGAAGCTTCAAAAGAGCAGATCTGAACACAAAAGCAAATAAATCATGAAAACTGAAGACATTAATTGAACAAGAAATAGTTCAGATCTTAGATTCCAAGCCATCTTTACTGAGAAGACAGTTGTTCTTATCATAAAAAGGTCTATGATAATAATGTATACTGAACAGCAGTAGAAAATTATGAAAATCCCATTCAACATTTATTTTTGTCATAACTTTTTTTTGCAGTTCATATATCTTACATGATATACAACTTGAAATAGTTGTTCTTTGTTTTCTTTGATATGTTAACATTAATCTATTATAAACATGATTGACATTATTTGGACAAGTGATTTTAAGGGTTAGAAACAAAAATGTTCAATGTGTTCAATTCAACAGAATACACATCATTTGGCGGCCATTTGTGATTTTCACACCTTTGACGGAAATCAAAACATCATAATTCACGGGCTAAAACGAACCTTACCTTTGAAGATACAGCATTATTTCTTTTACCATTGTATTCCAGGATATCTAGATGATACACCTATGTTTTTAAATTATTTCTCTAGCCCAATTTCATCCATCACTAAAGCCATTTTCGTTTTCACCTTTTTTTGATAAATCGGCGCTTTTATGAAAATCAAACCATAATACTGGCTTGCCCTCAAGTTTAAAGGTAGATCTGAATGATGACATAACATTGTATTCTAATAAACTTTCTGTCCATAAAATATCTTTTAATTTTTCTTAATTTCAAATATATAATATCTTTATTCACACACATATACTGTGGTACAAGTTAATTAAATAAAGGTAAACAAGGTAAAAACAAAAACAATGATAAAAACAACTAGTATTACAAAAGTATTACTTAAAAACAATCATGACACACACAATGTGTTAATCATCAGTGGCGTCCCTATGGGGGGGCACGAGGGGGCACAGGCCCCCCATATTGGATCTGTGCCCCCCAGGTGCCCCCCATATGAACTTTCCAACTCTGGCTAAAATATACAATTAGTATAGCGGGTGCCCCCCCAGAGAATCGCGTGCCCCCCCAGGTGCCCCCCCATTTGAGACCCCCCAGTTACGCCACTGTTAATCATATCTGAAACATCATCCGTAGACAGATACTCACATGACATTAAGCCATCACGGATATTAATAAGTTCTTCCAGAACTGCTGCATCATTAAGGGTATCAACATTAATACTGTATCTTATAGTATCACCAAAAGTGTGATCAATATAACTATAATTACGCCCTATCACAGACATTGGGTTACCCAGTGCTACTTTACTAACAACTTTGACAACATCATTGTCACTGACTAGACATTTCTTAATAAATTTAACAAATCTTCTACATAATTGGATCCTCAGGGGATCAAAACCTGATATGGCATAAATTAAATCACAATGAGTCATTGGATGAACCCTCCATAAACTTCTTAATGCCTTACGCCAAGCTATGCACAAGTTATTAACTGCATTGCTATTCAATAGCCATATTGGCGACCCATAGAATGAACAACAGTATTTACCAAATAAATTACATTTTATAACTGGGTGGATATGACCGAAATCAGACATGAAAATATTAAAACTTTTCCAGAAAGCTGAACATGACTTATCTACTATATAATCAGAATCTTCCACAGAGATGCTATGACCAAGATGAACAACATTATCACAATACTTTAAAGATTCACCAAAGATTTTCAAAATTCCCTTTTTATCATTACAACCTTTACCTTTAAATAACAATAATTGACTCTTTTTACCATTAAATAATATATTATAATCATTAGCATAGTTCTCACAAATATCTAGCATCTTTTGCATGCCACTTAAGGTTGGACATAACAGCGTAATATCATCAGCATATGCCAATGCTCCAGTATACTGATTACCTACATGACAACCAACTCCAGAGTTTTCAAGATTAACCAATAATCCGTCTATATAGACTGCAAACAATGCAGGAGACAAAACTCCGCCCTGCTTAACACCGTTACTGACATGGAAATGACTAGATGTACAATTATTCCAGCTAACACAAATGGTGGCCATTGTCCAATCAGCAGTCAGTGAAAGTTTTATGGCATAGTGGCATTGATTTTGATGCTGTGTTGTTGTGCCTTTTTACCACAATAACTTATTTTCTGCTCAATAATCAGTGATCAAACTACATGTATAACATGCTAGATAATTTTGTCTGACGAATAATGTTGTTAGCTGGACGAAATACCCATTTCTTTACTTTTTATGAATTTTTATATTTATTTATCAATGGATTAAAGTGTGGGTTTGCCTTACCAAGCTTTGATATATCCCTTTTTCAACGAATTCTTGGCTTTCAGGGAAGATATTGAAACTTAGTAAGACTGATAGATAGCTCTTGGCATCCTGCTTGTTGTGGGCCTAAAAATTAGTGAAATGGTCATTGTAGCACAATTAAAGCTGCACTAGAGATCTAAAAGTGAGCACTTCCATACGTGAAAACCAAAATCTTCCATACAGGATAAGATAGACCTGAAGTAACTTCACCAATTCAGCTCTCCAGTCTCCATCATCTAAACTATTTATCTAGCTTCAGTTATCGTTCATTAAAAAAGGACAGAAATTATATTTGAAGCACTTGAAGGATTCATCATTTCATCAGAATACACATCACATAGCCGCCATTTGTAATTTTCACACCTTTTGACGCAAATCAAAACATCATGATTTACTGGCTAATACAAATCAAATCAAATCAAATCATATTTATTTTAGCTCGGTGGCACAAACAAAAAACATTAGCATGTAGCTATTTTGACCGAGATCCGGTGCTGCACAACGACAAGTGAAATGGAAATGGCAAAAATTCCTTCTATAGTTTGTATAGGGACAACTATAATGTGTCAGTATGTTTGATCAGGGACATTTCTATTTCCTGTATTATTTCCTGTTTCAATGATGTAGTAACTAAGTAGTAAACCTCTGACAGATCTGCTTATTTCTATTACACCAAGATTGCAAACAAAATCAGAGAGCATTAGAATGACCAGACCAATAGCCTATACTTCTGTACAGTTGATCTATTTTACAGTGGAGAAAATAAATGTTGGACCCCCTGCCTTTTCTTTTTTCATTTTTATTACTTTCCCTATCCAAAATTCTGTTCTGATATTTTAGAAGCCAGCGAATACGCAGAGCGTAACTTAAATAGCAAATTTTTTGATAGTTGGGTGGATGGATGATTGGATCTTTATGTTCTGTATTTATGCACTTGGTAAGTAAATAAGAACAAGAGGATGAAACCGTGACAAGGCGAAGGATGGTTAAATCTGCTCTCAAACATGTCTATTAAGTCCAGAGGATCCAACCAGAGAGCGAATCAAATCTGGAACCAAGCGACTAGCAGCCCAGTACGCTACCAAATAAGCTTACCCCGCCCCCTTAATTTTGAGCCTTGTTGTAGACACAATTGCTCTGGTAGCTCCACAGTCTGTGGTTCATATATACAGTGTATACACTCTTAATGCAAAAGGTTCTTTATGGTACATATAAAGAACTCAGTGCTGAAAAAAGGTTCTAAATTGTCGAAGGCTTCAATTGAATTGAAAAGGTTCAATACTTAGTGGGAAGGCCCTATGATAGGACCCTATGCTACCAACTTGAGAGAACAGAGTTCCATTGTAGGTAATCAGTGCAGCTGGATTATCTAAATGTTGTTTTTGTTTGCTGTTTGAACCCCTTTAAAAGTTGAATTTTATGAATAAGAAACTTTTAGGGTTCCTTATCTATACTAGCTTATAGAAACCTTAAAGTTTCTATATAAAACAGTTTTGTTAAGAGTATAAGGCTCACAAGGTTGGCCTTAATTTTGAACCATGTTGTAGACAGGATTGCTCGACAGTCTGTGGTTCATATATACACTGGATAAGACTCACAAGGCTTGCTCCATATGAATGCTGCCAAGGTAGTTCTCACTATAACACAAGGCAGGCCCACAGCAGATGGTTTTGGTCTTTAGTTGAAGTTTCCATGAGATCTATGTGTGTGGCTGGCATGAAAGGAAGAGAATGTGACACTTCACATAAACAAGACGGTACCGGCATATAGTTGGCGTTAAGCTTTGGTTTTCTTTCCAGACGCTAAAATACACTGTACAAGTTATCACTTGAATGCATTAAATAATCCTTAGAAATGAGGTCATATCCCTAAATAATGAGAGGTCATATCGTGCCACGTACTAGTGATGTCATATATGTATATCTCAATGACACATTTTTTAAAACCACTCTTTTCAATCTAAAACTGCCAAAAGACAACACCCGTAATTCCTCGGGGGTAAGCTGTGTTAATCAAAAAAATTTCATACCTTGAGTGCTTCAGATGTTAAAAATGTCCTTGCTGTACAGTGTACATTCTAAAATATCTGGACAAAATTTGTTTTTAAAACACCAAATGAGTTTTTGTTACAACCAATGTCAACCATGGTGGTTTTTGCGTAGAAGCATAGAATAGAAGTTTGGCTTTCCCAAAAAACTACAATGTTGTACACTCATGACAATACAGCTCTTCCGCAATTCCACAAATCCTAGAATTGGACTGTATTAGAAGACGCGGCCAAAGCCAATCTTAGTTTTTGCATGTGCTTTATTTTTAGAGTGTACCTCCTGTGAGCTATTAAGTAGAATATAGGTCGGGGCAAGAAACCCAGGTTAGGTGAGAGGCCATCATATAAATATGATTTGGATCATGTTTTTTGCATTTTAGTTCAAAATATAGAGGACAAATGAAAATATGTGTGTTTGAGGCGAGAGGCCCCACAATGGTACGGGGCATGAGACCCCCTTCACTGGGGCCTCAAAGTTGCTTCAGGAACCACTTAATAATGTGTACTTTACCTTAAATCTTGATAGAATAGCTAATTAAAATAGAAAAAATTTGGCTGAAATTGAAAAAGGGCAAATAAAAAAAAATTAGAAGTATGAATAGAAAAATTCAGAAATTCAGAAAAAGTAAATAAAATGCCTTAAAAAATGATAGAAAAACCCCAAGAAATAACTTTCAAGCTGAAAGGCTTATTGTCCGATGGGTGTGGTAAGAAGGCCATTTGCAATATTTTTTTTTACAAAAATGGCTCTAACTCCTTTATTAAAATTGGTAGAAATTTGTTTCACTAGTTATAAGTAGAGTCAAGTGATTCCTTCCTGACAGCATAAGCATTCAAATATTCGACCATAAAAAGTAGGTCAAATCACACCTCGAAGTTAAGGGGGGCTGCATACCCCGTGCTACTCTAAATGTGTACCTTGTATATATATAATAAATAAATCACAGCAGTACCTAAAGGTCTAACACTATAGTCTCTTAACAAAGACACAATCACTGCATGTTAGATGCTATGTACACACATAGCCAGAGGCACAGACCTTGAGACTCAGACAGTCTTCAGATGCAAATACAGGCACAATGTATAGTAAAAGTGGAAACCAAAAAATATGCCCTCTCAAGAACAAACTCTATCTCACCTTTTGGTCCACATCGCTTAAAGGCGAAGAATTGAGAATTTTCTTTTCTTGGGAGTTTTAAATTGAAAAGAATATTTGATTTGTCATTGGGGGACATGACCTCACTGAAGAACGTTTTAGAAATGGGTCAAAATTTGAAAACCTTGAAATTTCAACTGAAAAAAATTTGAAAATTTTTTTGGTCCAGAAATGCCTTTTGAAGTTGGCATTGGGTAGGTCAAACAATCAGCTATCACTGCACTATCATGTCCAAGGGTCCCAAATGCTCTGCTGATCTGCAATGAGGTGATAAATACAGCTGTGATGTTTTTTGACTGTCATTAAATTCACACTTATTACTGAAAAATCCTGACCACTTAGGGCTATATAATCTATTACCAATGATTAGGCAGGTAGCTTGAACATTTTAGGCCAAGTTCCAGGTCTCTAGCACCAATTATTTTTGAGATAATGCATTTTGGTCAATTAAATACCGAATATGTGTGTCATTAGCATCATGCCTATAACTTGAAATCCGGACCACTTAGAGCTGAAGAATGTATTACCAACGTATGGGAAAGTGGCTATTCTGCAAACATTGAGCTATATTTCAGGTCTCTACGACCAATACTTATTAAGAGAGAAAATTTTCTTGAACTAGAAATTTACAAACAGAAACAAAAATACTCTTTTCACCAATAGTTTGGATTCTGAATAACAAAGATGATCTCCACTACCCCTCCAGTGCCCAATGTCTTTGCTGAACCATATTTCAGGCGCAAGACAATGGTAAAATGTCACTGACACCCCATAATTGATTAGTAATCTCAGAGAAGCGTCAAAATTCAAACTAAGCAAGTCAGATGCAAGCAAAATGCAAAAATTCTGTGTAATATTTTGTTAAAACATTAATTGATAATATATATTGAACACAATTTCAACTCTTGTCACCTGCAACAGAATTTTAGTGAGGTAAAGGAAAGAAGCCATTTTTTTGTTGTGATGCTAAGGACAGCGTGATGCTAATGAAAATTAAGATAAAAATCTTTGTAGGGACCAGTGCAAAACTTGCAATCTGGCAATTTGTGCATGCAAGGATCTTATGAACACCAGAAGCATATTCACATTGATTCTGGTCCAGAAATATGCAGTCAAAATAGAGCAGCAAGGCGTTTGCTAATGACAAATTAA
Organism: Platynereis dumerilii; assembly: GCA_026936325.1. Classification (NCBI taxonomy): domain Eukaryota; kingdom Metazoa; phylum Annelida; class Polychaeta; order Phyllodocida; family Nereididae; genus Platynereis; species Platynereis dumerilii. The sequence goes on along the minus strand of JAPTHN010000090.1, from coordinate 221,946 downwards.
GATAGGACAACCGACATGCCAACAGAAATACTCAAATATTTTGGTTTACATAAATGATACAGAGCTACAGATAGCGCAGTTATTTTCTTGCGTTCTCAGACAATGTCAGACACAAGGTTTTCTCACAAAATGTGCGTCCCTTTCATTTTTATTATGAAACCAAACTGGTGTGATGCTAATGACCCAATATTGGAGACATTGACACAACAACCTCCTGCTCTTATACAGGATATTATTTCAGAAATTGGAAACTATATTTTAGAAGAGTGATGGTCAAGTCTCCATATATTAAAGAGTTTAATTGAATCAGAATCCTGTACAAGTTTTTATGATGCAATCTTTCAAAGAAAATGTTGGTGGAGACAGGCCATTTTCAGGGGGGGTTGGCCACTTCAAAGCTATTTTTGGATGGGATAAAAATAACCTTCCACATATTTTTTGTGTCAGAAGTTTTGCTAATATCCTTGTCTATGACAACTGACATCTAGAGGTCCTGCGTGTGCCTTTCTGTCATCATGAATTATTGTTAAACACCGGAGACAAGAATTTCAGACTTACCAAATTTTGACCCAAATACAGTGATGTCATTGTAAATCCTGTGTGTCACAATGACTAGTAAATTTGACCCTGACAGATCGTGTGACATCATGGGGAGTTTGTGAAAGTTTGCAAACTACAGTGATGTCCCTGAAGAGCCTATATATTTTATCATGCTGGTAGCTTTGTCGCTGATAGATTGTGTGACATCACTGTTTAGTGATTGACTGTCATCATTTTTGAGTGATATTCATCATTTATCATTCACTGCCATGGTTATGATACTGCAAGTTAAGGGAACAAAACAAAAGGTACATGTTTTGCAAGTGATGGAATGTGATGATCTCAACAGTATACCACATGAAACTGCTCAGCTGATTATGTAATTGTCACAGAACAAGGAACAATATTTACCTTTGATACAGTTATGGCAACATGTATACAATGATTGTATGCAATTTTTTCTGTCCCAGCACGTTTTGTATTTGGCGTATTCACAATCACACATGATATTATAGGCCCTATGTTGATCTATTGCTGCTTCATTGAACCTCCTGCATGTTTAGTCCGGGAGCTGGCCTCTGAAAAATCTGGTTGACCTCATCTCATGAGGTCACCGCCTAAATTTGGTACCGTTTTAAAGGAAAAATTCTGTAGTTTCTGACTACATAGGTGAAATCCCTCAAATCAGGTGCATAATTTTGCTAAATCAGTTTCCATGGCAACAAGTCAATTTGAAGTGGTATAGCTGAGATATATAACAAATGCCTTCCTAAATTAACAATTTCAGTAATATCTCATATTAAACTTCATAGAAACTTGATGAAGGAATTTGGTGACCTCAAAGTAAAATAACCAATGCAACCTATCAACTTGGTTGCCATGGAGACCAAATATCATAACAAAATTACACTATTCTGCTAAAACGTTGGCATATCTTTCCATACACAACAACCAATGATAAGAATTTGACACTTCTGTTACATGTGTGTCAAAGCCCCAAAACTGGGCTTTTAAAAAATGTGCTATATGGGCATATTCATTAAATACTTTTTATGGAAAGTGTCGTTAAGTGACTGCATGTCAAAAATATACATAATTCTATTATGGGTGTTTTTCTCCATTTATGAAAATTAAGGGTTGCAGAACATTTGATTAATGGCTGTTTGGAGTTTATCTCATCATAAATGTATTTGTGTTACTAATTGTTTTTGTAACTCGACTGGTTGCCATGGAAACTACGGAAATAAACAAAATCTTGAATTTTCAGTTAAGATTGAGAAATGTAAGACTAGACCTTTCTTCAGGAGAGAAATAACAAAAAGTACATAGCTCCAGATAAAGGTCTTCACCTTAGATACGGATTATGATATGGTTACCAAGGGTCATAGTTTTGTTTATCTGCATAGCAACGCTTTGAAGTGCTCTGCATTGTCCAAAAATTCACTCAAAAGTTCAAAATTTAATATCCCTTTTTATTTCGTCGCTGCAGACTCTTTACCTTCTTTCATGCCATAACAAATACTCTACGATGTACATTAATCAACAATTCCCATGAAAGTATCTTTCTTATTTGAATTTGATAGTCATCAAACATTCATTCTGAAGCTGTCCGATTGAAGAAAATGGTTAAAACCAAGCTATGAATGACAATTAACTCTTTTTGTCTAAGCTGTTGTCCCCCAGTCGTCATGTGCGTACTTTTTATTTCTCATATAATTCATTCACATTGTTATTGTGTTTTGACCAAAGCCTTTTATGACATTATGAAATAAACCTGTTGACAACGTCATGATCTAATCATAGACTGGGATCTGATCTATCGAATTGAAGAAAATATTGAAGAAAAAAGGCCAACTTGACGTGCATGTTAATCAGCCTGTAGTTGTCCTATTGAACTCATTTAAAGACCTAATGAATTTACTGCGCCTGTAGTTTTTGAACCTTTAAATCATTTAGCAGTATAAATTTTTTCAAATATCCTCTCTGATAGATCAACAGAGTGTACCTTTACAATCTTGTCTTTACCAACATTTGCGGAAATTATGCAGCACTGCATAGCTCATCTCAGGAATGGACCAGCATCCTCTAGTTGGTTTCAAAATGTCTGTAATTTAATTACCCTTAATCTAACAATGGTCTCTACATTCTCAAAAGTAAATTTGCATTTATGCAGAAACATATAAGTTAACTGAATAACAGGGTGATAGACCAGACCCATTCTGCCTGTTTGTTTTTGATTGAATAGAACTTGGCTTTAATTTTCCTCACACTTTTGACTACATAAGCTTCCTGCATCGTATATTCCTGCATTGGCACTTACTAATTTACCATTATATGCACCAAACTAGTAGTTTACTTATAAGTGATGGGGGGGGGGGGGTAACCAAGACAACTATTAAGCAACCATTCATTTATGATTTAATCATCTTCATCTAATGTCAGAAAAAAGCTAGCTGAAATGATCCTTGATAAGATAGCAATAAAAGCACAATATAGGCCTAATGTGGTGTCATGAGTGGAAATTTAAGTATGTTTAGCGGGGCATTTATCTTCACCTTTAAGGAGATTTAAATTTAAGTTGTAAATTGCCATATATTTAACTCAATTAGCACTGAATTGCATGAAGAAATTCAATGTTATCCACCATGTATGAATTTATTCCTTCATGCCTGGAGTACAACATTGTCTTATTTTCTGTGTTAGAAAAGGCAAGAACAATAAAAGGTTCTCCTTGTGAATTAGACATGGAATTGCCAAATAGGTATAGCCCATTGGGACTCAAATCTTCTCTATAAATATAGTCATTCTTATTAAAGCCTCCGAGCACCAAAACTTTCTTATTGGTGGAATTGGTATTTTTATATCATTTAAGTTACGATATCATGCATCAGTGAGCAGAGAATCTACCAAAAGTTCCAGACTGATTAAATATTAAGAGGATTCGGCAGTTAAAGACATGTTTCAACAAATGACACGCTTCAACAGGCCCCAGTCTCCCCTATGTGTCATAGATTTGAAAAAATCAATTGAACAGGCTCCAAAGTGGTACACAAAGGCAAGCAAAATTGATGCCACAGGGTATTAAAGCTTCCTTCATGCTGACGAAAATGTACAAACTCTTGACGTCAAATTAAAAAGAAAGCAGGTGCTTTGACAAATCTTTAAACATTCAGGGAGTTAACTGTTTACCATTATGCTGAAGACTTTGATGTTCTCAGCCCCATGCAGAGGACTTCTCTCAATCAGGCCTCAGTACTGCTTTAACCATCCCATCATGTCATCGAGGGTCCAATAGCCTGAACAGGACTGTTGTTTTATCACTGCCTAACTTGGCTAAGGAGATGTATTATATGTCAGATATCTCAGTGAATTTAGTATAGGCTTCTCCACCTCCTTACAAGGAGAAGAACCCAGTATTTCCATAGAAGATATGGTTACTGTCATGAGGGGCTGGTGGTATTTTGCCAATCGGAGTAGAATCAGTCCAGCTATCAACATGCAGGTGTGTGTTGAAGATGGCTGCACCAAAGTCAGATTTTTTTCTGACACCTAGCTGACCTTAATACCCCACAAATGCCAGGGCCAAGACTTAGCCTACATGTAAGAATATTTCAAAAACTGTAGTCTTTGTCTACATTTTTGCTATTTGTTTCACAAAAATTGCTGCTGGAAAAGGCAAGATGCTCCCTATTTCTGAAACGGCACTGCCACTGTTTGGATTATATCAGTTAAACTTCACGTCATTCAGCATATGTTCAACATAAGATGAAAATAAATTATTTCACAAATAAAAATAAATGGTTCATGAATAGTAACTGTTGTAGATGTTGCCTCAAGTTAATCATGATTGAACTACAAGTTTAGAGAATATAATGGTGATTGACACCAGACAATGCAAGAAAATACAGGTCCGTAGTTCCCATTTGGATGTCATTCGGATGAAACATTAAATTTGTGGCCCCCTGTATTACAGTCTGCACTAGGCTAGCAAAAGGATCCCTCACATGGCGTAAATGTGTTACATGTTGAGGACTCATGCTGAGTCCTGTTTTCTCTTCCATCTCATCAATATACCCTCATGAACATTAGAACTGGTCTTATATGCCTGCACGTACATTGTACCATATTTCGTTCAATGCGATCTGGCGCCATGTTAAGGTCATCAATCTCATGATGTCATTGAGGTTACAGTTAACCATATATTTAAGGCTGTATACTTTTGTACAAATGTGAATATGAATCCAAATCATGTGAGATATCTACAAAATATATGATGCAGACTAATATTTAAATTTTATAAAATTAACTAAAGGACAAAAACTGCAAAACAATATGATTCAAAACTTGATTTTAAACCATTTCATATGGGAGAGATTTTTTTATTACCATACAAATCTAATCAGAAAAAGACAATTGGGGAGATGTCAACATATAGATCTTTTCAATGGGTAGAGATTTATGTTTTATCATGGCATGAAAAACAGAAGTCTAAATAACTTGGCAACCAAATAGGAATCTTCTGTTGTGAACTTTTGGGTAAAACTTTTATGGAACATGGAGCAACTAAAGGAGTTGCTATGCAAATAAACAAAACTATGCCCCTTGGTAACCATGAAATTATGTATATCTGATGTTTAGATCTTCATTTGAATTATATACTTATGTTAATTCACTTTTTGAAGTACAATGTAGTCTTGGTACTTCTTAACCCGGTCAGAGTTGGAACTGAAAACCAGGTTTCAGCCATTGGAAGCCGAGAGGTCTAACTACCAAGCTATCACCGTTGATCCTCCTTCTGTTGCTGCGGCTAAAAGCTATTCAAATATCTTTTTTCGAACATCTGAAAATATTTTCCAATCCGTAAGATAGACATTACCACACAAAGCAGAATTTTTTAAAAATTATTTTTAAAAGGCTATTTCTAGCAGATTTCTTCCATAATTTAGTCTTTTTCCAATAAAAAGGAAGCATACTTTCAAAAAATGCAGTTTTCAAATGACTCTATTTTATCTACATGAGTTTTTAGAGGATGAAATTTCAAAATTGAGCTTTCAGAGGAAAATTATTTGTGAACAGGAAAATATAAGCACTCAGTTGCCCAAAGTGTGATTTTGGATATTTGGTTACGATACTCAAACCATCATTATTAAGAATCTCTCATTCTTTTGGTTACCATGGCAACTAAAAATTAAAAATATTTATTCCAAGATGTAAAATAAGATCAGTAAAAATAAAAATTTGGAATGACAATATGATTGACAAGCACAGAATGGGCTACAAATAGTAAGGTTTTTACTCTTTTGTTTGATAAAGACTATTAGCTTCGAAATGGTGAATATGCCTTATATGGCAATGTTTTAACAGTCCATTTTTTTTTCATGCGAGGTCTAGAGACATGGAAATATATATCTGATAATAATTTGTGGTGGCAGATGGATGTTGCCTTTGATTGGAAGGAGATATTTGGGGCTACAGCATTCTACTCGGGAAAATGAATGCACACATATTCAAATTTGTTTACTCATATTTCTGTTACCATGGCAACTGTGCATTCAAATATTTTATTTTTTGAAACAGCCTTTCCCTGACTTTCATTTCATACATAACATACAAATCATATGATATTTTTCGTTTTTCCAGGTGAACTTATCAAAGTCAAGTCTGATTAAATGTAACGAAAAGCACACACATTCCCGTATATGGCAATATGTTAAATACCTAATTTGCATAACTCTGCATATTTTTGATAAAGCTTCCATAGTGGATTGCAATCATAGGATTAGTTTGATTCCAGGCAATAAATGGATCGAAAAATATTGACAAATTAAGATTTATTGATTTTCCAATTTTTTTATGTGGTTGCCATGGAAACCCTTTGATTACAAACTTATGCACCTGATTCCAAACATTTCACCAAAAGATCTATATACCCCAAGATCTTGGCTTTCCAACGGTACCAAGAAATCATGGTGACCTCATGAGATGAGGTAAATCGAAAACTAAGCCACTTTTTGGAGGTCAGCTCCCGGACTAGTTTGGCTTGACACAGTTACGACAACATTTATATGCCAATTGAATACAATTTGCTCTGTCCCTCTTCGTAGGCCTACTTTTGTTATTTGGTGTAATTCGTGGATTGACAATAACATTGCCAATTAATTCATGTGGGCCTGTGACTGCTTGAAATCTCATATTTGGCTTGACACAGTTACGACAACATTTATATGCCAATTTTATGCAATTTGCTCTGTCCCTCTTCGTAGGCCTACTTTTGTTATTTGGTGTGATTCATGGATTGAAAATAACATTGACAATTAAATTTATGTGGGCCTAAGGCTGCTTGAACCTAATAATTGGTATGACACAGTTAAGACAACATTTATACGCCAATTGTAGGCTTATATAATTTGCTCTGTGCGTTTGAGTACTACTTGTGGTATTTAGTGTGACTCAAGGATTGAAAATAATAATAACATTGACAATAACATGTGAGCCTTCAGCTGCTTTAACTTCATATATAGCGTGACACATATATTACAACATTTATATGCCAACTGTATACAATAGGGCCTACGCTTTGTCCCACCTACATGTTTGCTAAAAGCTGCTTAAACGTCATATTTAGCATGACACAAATAATTATGACAACATTTATACGCCAATCGTACACGATAGCTCCCTCTGAGCACTACTTGTGGTATTTGGTGTAATTCATGGATTGACAACAATTTTATAACATTGACAATTGCATGCACATGTGGGCCTACAGCTGCTTTAACCTCATATGCATGTCACAAATGGGCAACATCTATATGTCAATTGTGTGCAATTTGCTCTAACCCTCTCTCGAGTACTACTTTTGGTATTCGGTGAAACTCAATGATTGACAATAATTTTATAACATTAATTACCTACATGGCTGCTTTAACCATATTTAGCATCATACAAATATGACAACATTTATACACCAATTGTAATATACACTTTGTCCCTCTGAGCACTACTTTTGGTATTTGGTGTAATTCGTGGATTGACAATTACATGGACAATTACATCCATGCCTATACTGCCCCATAGCTGCTTTATTGAACCTCATATTTGGCCACACAATTTAGCTTCTCCACATCAAGTCTGTGCAGATGATCAGACTTGGACTGAAGCACACAACTGCACAGGCAAGTGCATAGGGTTCTGCATGTGGTGGGTCCCTGGAGGCCCTTCTGGTCATTTTGCCCCACAGTTCGCCTTGTATCCCTCTGACTTATGATGCTGGGGGTGCCTCAGTGGGCTGTATATGCCACACAGCTGCGTTGCTGCCACACAGACAGACAGGCAGACTCCTGGCTCTAGCTCTGAGCTCAGAGGCACCAAGGAGAGGGAGGAGAGAAGAGGGAGGGCAGCAAGACAGAGAGAGAGGCAGAGAGAGAGGCAGAGAGAGAGGCAGAGAGAGAGGCAGAGAGACAGACAGAGAGACAGACAGAGAGACAGACAGAGAGACAGACCGAGAGACAGACAAAGAGACATACAGAGAGAGACAGACAGACAGACAGACAGACAGACAGACAGCTAGACAGAGAGACAGACAGAGAGACAGAGAGACAGAGAGACAGAGAGACAGAGAGACAGAGAGACAGAGAGAGAGACTCGTGGCTCTGAGGCACCAAGGAGGGATGGTGGCAATACAGAGAAACAGGCAGAGAGACAGACGGAGAGACAGACAGAGAGACGGGCTTCAAAGAAGTGTTGGAATGGAGACAAGCAAAACCGAATGCAGTTGGACTGGTGTAGTTGCGACTTATAAGAATATTGCAGATATTGCAACATTTGCAGCTTGGAAGGAACAATAACTGAGGCAGTTGACCAGAGATGGCCCCCTCAAAATGTATGCACTCTAGAAGAATAGGAGATATGGTTTCTCAGAATATGAAAGATATTGCAACATTAGCAGCGTGAAAGGAACTATGGCTGAGACAGTTTTAAAACCAGAGTTGAAATCGAACCCTTGCTCAGCGATTGTGGCTCTGACGTTGTCTGAGTCTACCAACTGAGCCAGCTATCCTGCCCCAATATAACTGTACACACTCTAGAAGAATGGCAGATACTGTTGCTCAGAATATTGCTGATATTGCAACATTTGTAACTTGAAAGGAACTATAACTGAGACAGTTGACCAGAGTTGGACTCAAACTTGGGATTCAATGATTGGATGCCAGGGTGTGCTACCAAGTTACCAACTTAGCTGGCTATCCTCCCCCGCCTCAAAATGTATACACTCTAAAAGAATAGGAGATATGGTCTCTCAGAATATTGCAGATATTGCAACATTTGCAGCTTGAAAGGAACAATAACTGAGACAGTTGGCATAAAGTTGCATGTTCTTTCATGATCAGTATGTCTAATGCCTTTGTTGGAGGACAGGCAGAAAGACACAAGGCTGAAGCTGTTCAGTGTATCTTATATGTTGAAATCCCATGTGTGGAGGCCATATCATACACACACACCAGCTCCAAATAGCAAAATAATAGCTTTCCAAAGGCCACTGTTGCTCGTTTTGGAAAATAACAGCACACCAATAAGGCTCAGGGTAGTTCACAACAACTGCAAGCTGGACGGATGATGGTGAACAACCATTGAAAATAATTAAAAGTTCTCAAATAGATGATGTGAAGTACCAGTGAAGCTAAGAAATAATTTACGAATTTCTTCATTGCTGTTAAAAAGATGAAACATTGAAAAAATATGTTCATTACTGTCGCAAAGATGCTGTTAAGATGAAATATTGAAGAAATGTGTTCATTGTTGAAAAGATGCTACGATAAAACATGAAAAAATCAGTTCATTGCTGTTGAAAAGAGGATGTAAAGATGAAACATTGAAAAATGATGTGAAGATGAAACATTGAAAAAAAAACCTGTTCATTGCTGTTGAAAAGAGAATGTCAAGATGAAACATTGAAAAACATGTTTATTCATTGCTGTTGAAAAGATGCTGTAATGATGAAACATTGAAAAAAATGTGTCCATTGCTGTTTAAAAGATGATGTAAAGATGAAACATTGAAAAAATAATTATGTTTAATGCTGTTGAAAAGATGAAACATAGAATTTGAAAATGTTTATTGCTGTTGAAAACCTTGGGAAAGGGCAATGAATAACAGCACAGTAATGGCTTATTAGACAACAGTTACATGTAGATGGGTGTCTGTTGGTAAAAATCTGCGAAGAGGCTGTTGAAAAAGATTCAAAGAAATTGCTGCGAAAGTGCCTTATTGCAATTCCTATGGTTCTTGTCATTAAACTGGGCTTTGCAGTTTGCACCATGCATATTAGTTGTATGTAATAAGGACCTCGCAGGCTTGTATCCCTAGTGCAATATATCCCTGATGGATATATCTAGTATATAAATAAATGCTTCATACAGGCTTCATACTATGTATATGTATACTATATAATACATATAGTATGAACTTGAAGTCTATATGAAGCATGTATGCAAATACAGATATAGAAGCACCCATGAGGTATGTAGTACCATATACATATGATATATCCAGGGCATTCATGTAAGCCCTACATCGCAGGCTGCGGCGGCTTAATTAGTCAGATTTCACCCTTGCCCCGGAGATGTGCCCACAGAAAATGATTTCTCCTGAGTATCATAAGTAACCGCCATCAGCCGCTGTATGTGCTACACAAACAACCTCCATGGACCTTAGCCATGGACTTAGACCACCACCCTGGATAACTCCACCCTGGACCTGCAATGCATCTCTGGCTGGACCTAAGTTGCCTTTCTGGATTCAGATTATACGTCTCCCAATGCATGTAAGAGTTAAGACAGCCATTTTGGAATCAGACTATGATTATTGAATGTATAGGACCCAGTTTCAGAAAATAATTATTTTGGACGATAATGCCCAAATCCTGAAAATCTTAATGCAGAATGGCAGTCTAACTCCATGTTGTCAAGAGGAATTACATGTTTTCATGACAATAATTTATTATTAGGTTTTCGTTTGGCTGTCGTTCCGAACTGAGACTACCTTCCTGAACTTCGACTGACTCAGATGGTTTCTCTGACCTTGGCAGAGGTTCCAATAGAAATATGATCCAGGAAGAGATTGAACTCACTTAGAAGACAACCAAGTCAGCAAGTCTTGGTCTTTGACAAAACATTTGGCATTTCCCTGACACAAGGCCATCAAAGCTATACTCATTCCTGCACAGTGACATAATACATGGCTAGCACTAAACACTTCACTTATACAAGTTATTTCCAAATGCTTCTTGTGAGGTCACATCCCTGTACTTTTCCTTCATTTACCTGATGACTCATGTCCAGTTGGTGGGGTCATGTCCTATGTCACAATCACATCCCTATACTTGCCATGATATACTTATCGACTCATATCAAGTCAGTGAGGTCATACTAGGTATACTTGCCTCGTTATCAACAGGGAGGTCACTCACTCACCAACCACCATTGAGGTCACATGTCTCCAAAGGCCAATCGACCACTCATTTCAATGTGACAGATAGTACCTGTAACGACATCATTAACATCCTCAAACAGTCATGCTTATGTAACCGCTGATCCTTCCCTGGTGGTTAGAATAAAGCTCTTCTTTGTATGTGACTGTGTCTGCCCGTTTCGTTCTTCGCTATATTCTATCTATATTTGTCTCAATATTTGTTTGTCCTGGAACTGCGCATGGATCATTACTAACTAAAATCTATAGGCCACACTATTTGCACACCTCTGATTCAGTAAACACACATGCATCATGCATACACCCTTGCTGTCTTTGCTGATAATTGTGGAATCGAATTTTGGATGACAGTTCACAACATAGGCTACTTGAAAATCTTGAAACCAGTGCATGATACAAATTCCGGAAAGGTAAGTATGTTGTAATCCATCGTTTTGACTGACCGTGTATATCCTGTATGAAAGTCTTACACACTTGCCTCGGATATTGCCAGTTTTCAGTGTTTTAGTGATAACAAGGGATATTTTGCTTTTGCCTCACCTAAAAACCACACACATCTCTATGACAAGATAACAGCTTTGTCTCACACAGGCTATGAAGTTATCCTGTAGTGTTGACGTGGGTTTTTTCTTTTTTCATGTCAGATGACAGCAAATTTCCCTTGTTGTAAAGCAAACAGGGAAGGATATCGAATTTACAGGGGGGATACCCAATTTAGCCAATCAGAAAGATGGACGTCTTTTCACAATCTGGCACTGAACTGAATTGTGATACCTTGCCTGCCTGATGACCACAAAATCAACCATGCATGTCCAAGAGTAAACAAATTGTCTAGACACGTTGCCTGTATGCTGTTACATAAGAATAGACAACAATTAAAAAGACTAAGAACCAGCCTTGACCGGTATACTCCCACAACCCCATCGAAAGAAGACAATTGGTGCGGGACAAAACGGCTGAATCGGTATCCTTCCCAGCATCTTCTTCACCTTCTACTTGTATCTTCCCTCGTCCTCTTCAGGTCTCGGATGAAGATACAAGGACGGATACAAATTCAGCCATGATTTAACCTCTAAATAGATTGGTCAGCCATGATATAACCTCTTTAAAAATAGATTGGTGTGAGATAAAGGTTATTAGAAGGCTGAATTGCATCCTTCCAAGCATCTCCAACTTCTACTTGCATACTCCCTTCAGGTTTCAGGTGAAGATACCAGGAAGGATACCAATTCAGCCATGATATAACCTCTAAATAGATCTTTCAGCCATGATATAACTTCTAAATAGATTGGTGTGAGACAACGGTTATTACAAGGCTGAATTGCATCCTTCCAAGCATCTTCACCCTCTACTTAACGAATGTATCCGCCCTCTTCGGATCTCGGTGAAGATACTATGAGGTTATACCATGGGTGGAGGCAGTATATCCCTGGTATAGTCACCCAAGATCCAGTATATCCCGAGACCCGAAGGGTCGAGGGATATACGGGATCGAGGGTGACTATACCAGGGATATACTGCCGCAACCCATGGTATAACCTTTTTATCCCATGTCTATTTTTTTTAATAATTTTATTTTATATCAATGTAAAACAGTTTGAAGCACTCAATGTGAATGCAGCTGTGCTACAAAAAAATCAATACTCTTAATTGGCAGCACTTAATTGCCTTAAATCACAACAATAAGCAAATATGCTGGTATCTGCATGCTAATAAGCATGATATATAGGGGCACTGTTGTCTTTTGATTGGTCAGTTCCAGTATATCCCTGTTGATCTCATTATCTTTCAGTATAGCCCTGCTGGTTAACTAGCCAAAGGATTTTGATTGGCTGAACTAAATATATCCCTGTTTCCTTCTGTTGTATTTCCCTCTCTCAATCTGTATTTACCAGGGAAAAGCTCAGTATGAGGGACAAAAGTTGGCTAGACATGGGATAAAAGGATGGATACCTATTCAGCCATGATTTAACCTCTAATATATACAATGGAAGAGATTTGTATACTCTCTATATATATGATTTGCAATGCATCCAATGAAACCCATCTATATTCTTGAATAATTGATACCGACACCTTTGGCAGCGTAAGTTCTCAGTGCGTGACTCGGTTGCTCTGAACACAACAGATGTTTGAATAGCGTTATTAGCACAGCACGAATTTTTGCCCGGTATTAATTGCCTCATGTTAATACCAGCAGCTGCAGCAAAAGATGAAAAGATGAAGTGAATCAAATGAAATATGGTGTAAAAAAAAGGTGGGAGGGGAGTTAAAAAGAGAAGCTGTTCATGGAATCATTAAAAAAATATATATATATTAGTCTATTGATAATTTGATTTTACATTTAACTTATTATTTTCTGATAATTTAGTTTTAAACGAATGTTGCTTCGTGGTCTCGAATTCCGAAGTATCACCATGACCACGTTAGCTTCAAAAGTGGGCCATCAACAGCCTACCTTGAAGGGGGTCCAAATGCTCTCACAGAGTGAACAATTTATATTTTTTCAATGCTTCACAAACATTCTGTTAGTTTAGAAACTTTGGAGTTAGGACGTCCGGAATTTACGCAATTTCGATAAAAACAACAAAAAGGCAAAATTGAGGAATTCTGACACCAATCCGCATATTTTTGAAGCTTTGTGTTGACTCCCATAGGCCTGTATCTGTGGAATTCATCTTTGAACATCATTAAAGCAAAAATATTATATTTTGAAATTGCTTATCCCACAGGCGGCAGAACAGCTGATATCCGAGGGTTTGCTGCCACGCAACATAATTTTTTCGACGAGCATCTTGTAAGAAAAACCTCAAATAGCCTACAGCCAACGAAAGCCGAATTCAGAGACTGTGAAATATTGGAGGTAGCTAACAACCTGTACAATATTATAGACTAAAATTTCTCCATAGGTGGCAGCACCAATTCATCTGCACATTAAGCAACCTCTGGTGGTTTACATCACAAAAGTAGGCTCTGTGTCGACTTTTCACAACATGCACAGTGCACACTCAGTTACAGAGATTCACTAGTATTATCAAAGGACATAGCCGCAATTGTGCAGGTAATTAAGCGATTGAAGTGAAATAAAATTCCTTCAATGCCTACTTTTATTCCAAGAGCGTTAGAAAGGTAGCTAAAGGTCCATTGTGCAATTTGGCAACTGTTTGGGGTGCAAGATTACATCGGGACAAACTTTTTTTTTGCGTGTGCTATGCAAGAACAAACTATTCATTTCTTCGCGTGCAAGGGAGCGACCAGCTTTTTCATCGCAATTTTAAATTGTTCTCTATCAGAGGCAAATTTTTTATATGTGCATTTGCTCAACTTACTTTTTTTCAGTGTCAGCAGTTTTTTTGACAAAAAGTCAATTGTACTATCATCTTATCAGATTATTAAATTTCTAGTTTGAGCAGAAAGACATTATTAAACAAATACATATATAATTTTAAAACACATTTTCAAAATAATGTTTATTCCTCGTAATGTAAAATGGTTACAAAATATTGATACATGTCTTAAGTTGCAATCATTAACACTTTCGTATTTTGTAGATGACATAACTGGACATTGAGAAATCACTGGGATAAAAATTCTTGTCAATTGTGCTGCAAATGAATCCATTTTCTTTTAACTTGTCGAAAAACACTTCTTCACCGAGTCCGCGGGGTTTGTAAGAAATGTAAATTTCTGTTTTGTCACCACAAAGTTTGTTCAAAGTTTTAATCAATAAGTCGGTTGTGTTGGGGTGGTAGATGATGTCAGAACCTAAAATTATGTCTGGTTTTTCCATATCTGGACACTCGGCCCAGTTTAAATGCATGCAAGTGATGGACTTCGTATCTAAATCATTTGTGTCATTATCGCTTGAGATTCTCTTCACATTATCATCTATAATTTTTTGTGTGTGCTCGATGACTTCAGGCAAATCGGTCGCGATTACTTTAGCACCAGCTAACCACGTCACTATGCTGACGACACCACAGCCTGATCCAAGCTCAACGCACGTCTTGCCTTTCAAAGTTTTCAAATGTTTCTCGACGTAATAAGAAAGTAGATACGCTCCATCCCACAACTTGAAACCAGTGTTTTGGTCAATGTTGATATCCACCGACACATCTTGGCGTATTTCGACCAATTTTCCAAAAAAGGTAAATTGCTGGGTGCCTAGATTCTTCCTGTCGACATGTGGATTACTGTAAGCCCAAGGAACTAATGCCATTTTCACTGAAAAGCAAATAACTAAATTTAATACTGAGGCTCCTGATGGGAGTTTGTGTACCCCCTTCCCTTGGCCATCTTATTTTTGATTCCTGGTCTCTTTACAATTTACGATTTACTCATTTTACTTATGAGTTCCTTGCCTGGGGGGGGGGCTTCTTACTATATGTTTGTCTACACCTGAGGTCTGAAATTCCCTAAACTTCGGTCGATCCATCATTTCTAGAATCCAAAATTTGGCAATAAAATCCCTTCCGGAAGGCCGTATATGGCAATAAAAAAGATATCAATTTGTATAATTATTGAAATAATTACTTTTAAATGGGTGAATTTTTTCTAGTTAAGGATCCTATTTTTGGGTTCACGACACTCCGTTACTGGGTCTGGGTGCGACACACTCAGCTGAGCACCCCCGTAATTTTTTTAGATGAGAACCAGGGGTTCCCTGTTCCTCATCTCTGGATGAGATTTTATGTCCCTCTGTCAGTCTGTCCCTTGGCCATTTTGCTCTTTAATTCCATGAACCCAACCCCCGGGCCCAACCCCCCCCCTCCCCCGACCCCCAACCAATCCAGAGCCCCAATAATGCTCACATTTCCCTGAAAGTTTTAATTAATGATTCCTGGATAGGGGTAATTAAAGCATTGAACTGGCACTAACTGCCTACACGATATTCACTGTATATCAAATCTAATACTCTTGTTCTCAGTTGTTTGAAACCTCAATGTTACAATTCATGCAAAGCAAGATAGCGTAGTATCAATGGTGCTTGCAAAATCAATGAGACACAGTTGTCATTTGTCTTGGAAATTATGGATGTTTACTTACATTCAAGAGTAGGTGTATTGTAGAACAATCCACATTCATCATTTGAAATGTTTCAAGATCATGCTTACCTTTAAAATTGGTTAATTTTCAACAAATCCGGAGAAAGCTGTCAAATGAGCACATGGTTGCCAATGGAGTTTGTTTACCTAGTTTCACAAGAGTGAACCAGGGGGCTTTGTCTGTCATTACTGCCACCTGGTGCTTTTTTTGAGTCGTGAAGGAGTGTTCCAAATCACCCAATGGCAGACATGTGTGCCAAATTAACAGTGTTCAGTGCCTAGTGCCATTCATATATTATGTTTAAAAAAAGAAGCTTGCTCTCCATCCAATGTAAAGCCTTTTCGGGTTCTTCGGATGTGCATTTTAAAACTTACCATAAGTTGTGCCGGGTTCATTTCAGATCAGAACGCTCATTCTCAGCTATATTGATTTTAAGTTTTGATTCCGATTTAGATTCCGATCAATTTTTTTTTGTAAACATACAAAAAATATTTATAAGAATAAACGCCACAAAAGTAATCACCTACCAATCTTGAGCACCACCAAATCCAAGTTGTAAATAACATATTTTATTGACATTAAAAAATAGCACACCGAAACAATATTTATACGTGTATATCCCTTGAATTTTAGTAAATAATATTCATAGCCTATGTCTCACACAAAAGACGTCACACAAATGTCAGCACTTGACAAAACTGATCACTCTTGTCGATTTATTGACCTAAAAACTAAAAAGACTGACAGGGATATCACTATAATATTCTGAAACTAGCTAAAAATAATCAGTCTTGCGTGTATTTCTGGCCTTTACCTGACGTAGGTCGCCAAAGGCGATCGCCCAGCGTTCTTTCGCACACAAGCCATGTACGTACTGAAAAATCATGGTAGTCTGTCATCTCAGAAAAATCCTGGGATCGGCCATTGTAATCCCATGACCTCCGATTCTTTGTTATGTGCATGCGCCAAGTCATAAGCGAAAGATGTGATGCCGCACACAAAAAATATGTTTGTGACACCTCATAAGAGGGGCGTTCAGAAAGTTCACGGCTTTTTTTTATGTGGACCTTTATTTTCAATCTAGAATTATGAATTTTTTACAGGATAAAATTCAAAATTCAGCAGTTTTGGAATGGATTTCCAAAATTATGGACATTTTTAAGTCATTCTGTTTCCATGGCAACCACAGAATGACTTAAAAATGTCCAAATTGTCCAAAATTTTGGAAATCCACTCCAAAACTGCTGAATCTTATCCTGTAAAAAATTCATAGTTCTAGATTGAAAATAAGTGTCCATATAAAATAAAACCGTGAACTTTCTGAATGCCCCTCGTTAATGCGAGAGAGGGGGCTTTGCCACTGTGTTGACTGCAGTGCTGCCCAACGGCTATATATCAACTCGCTGCTGCATGTCTCATGCCAAGCCCTTGGCAGATTAAATATTAATTCTGCTAGGCAAAATATGTTAAGGTTATCTTAAATTACTCAAAAAGTAAATTCCTAACTGTTACTATTTTTTTTTCACAACACAGGGTCCAGTGAGGGTACCTTGCATGGTACATCTCTTTGAGGTTAAATTTCAGTTACAAAATTCTTCCCAATCCGTGTGAAGATACTTCATTAGATGTATCTAGGTCAAGCCGTTTAGTTGTATTACATAAGTGGATTCTGGATTGCCTGAAGCGAAAAAGTTTCCTTTCTCCAGTTTAGAAAACTGTCCTGGTTAAGCCAGGTTGATGACTCTGCCTCCTTTATTCCTCAACTCAGCAAGTTCGCAGATTGACCAGGCCTGTTGACCCATTCGGGATTGTTGGAATCCGATGGTGATGATGCTTGAGCAATGGTCATGGCATCTGTAGACACACTCCACAACCCCTTCTGACATTGTGTCATTTTCAAGAAAACATTCGGCCATTGAGTTGTCGTAAATGAAGATGTTTGAGTCTTCGCAGGAGGGTGCATTCCTCATTGCCACGTAGATCTTCAAGGGCGGTGTCTCGAAAACTTGCAACTTGAAGAACGATCCTGCATTCTCAGCAGAAACCTGTTCAACAAAGATTACAGATTTTAAAAATTGAGATCGCATCACGGTATTTCAGCCTTCAATAGCATAAACCTCAGATTTTGCATATTAGTATTAATTAGGATTAGTAAGTATACAACCAGAGTTTATAATCAGATCACTTAATATGGTAACAAAGTATCCACATGTTCAATTTGAGTCACTGCAGCACAATGGCCTTGTTTGGGGGAATTCCATGACTTTATGCAACTGTGTAGGCTAATGAAACTCTGTTTTCCCTAGTCCTTGGGAATAGCAAAGGAGCTGCTGAAGCAATGTTGGATGTAACTTTAAATCTCTAACCACAGTGAAGCTCCAAAAATGGTCTAGAATGTTTTTCTTCAAATCTTGTGCCCCCGCAGGTCTCGGGCCTCCTCGTGTTGGTGGGTGGTAAACACAAGGTGAAGACCCCTATCCTTAGTGGCCAACATGAGACAGTGCGCATGCACGGTGTGTCCCCTACCTTACAGGGGAATATCAATGGTTATGTCAAATACCAAGTTTCAAAACCGGATCGTACGTCAACCGGGTAACCAAGGTGCGCGTCCCTCAGCGGGAAACCAGGCTGAGATCGAAAAGTTAGCGACTGGTACAAGAACATCTTCGGATGACTTGACTGACCCTGACCGTCCCCCACAGCTGTCAAAGACTGAAAATTTGCTTGTTATCAAAGGTGTCACACAATCACTGGAAGACCTATCATCTGTTGCTCTATACGAAACAATTGCAGATCTTTGCGACGAGACAGTAGCAGATAGCCTGAGGCGCCAAACTGATGGCACATTCCTCCTGAAAACAGCTACCTCAGACCAAAAAGATAAATTGACCGGCATCCGTGAGATAGCCAATGCCAAAGTCACCATTGAACCTTTTAAAAGACAAGGCAGAGGCATTATCTTCTCCAAGGAAAGCAAGACTTGCTCAGACTCTGAACTTACCAATTGGTTTAACAAACACGACATCGAAAAATTCAAACGTCTGGCTCACAAGAACGGTTATGAGTTACTGTTGCTAACGTTCAAAGATGAAAGAGTACCAAAGATAGCACCTGTAGCCTTTGAATGGTGCAGAGTGTCTCCATTCTTTCCCCATCCAAAACGTTGTTTCAATTGCCAAATGTACGGACATTTAGGTCGTACATCATTTCACGGGATTGCAGCCTGAAAGGTATGTCAGCCTATGTCATCAACAAGACAATTATGGACATGATTGGCAAACCACAGTCAGTTCAACGACAACATAATGGAAATCTATTGGTGCAAGTCATTAACCCCACTCACGCCAGGAAATTATGCGAATTGGAAAAGATCGCTAATGTACCTGTGACAGTGAAACTTCTTCAAGTTTGAGTATGTCTCTAAATAGCCCACTCAGGTGCTGATGAGACGTAAAACTCAAATACACACACACACACTCTTCAAATCTTGTTGACAACCCCCTCCACTTAAAAGCCCGTATATCCAAAACTGTGTCGGTTGAAGCTATTATTTTGGAAATCCTCATTAGGATATCAGGTCATTAATTGACTGGAGTTTCAAGAACATCTGAGATGGTCGAGCGGGGACTTTCTGAAAATTTGCCTGATTTGACATGGAATGACCCAGGTGCAAGACCTTAGACCCTGAGGGACTGGGCCATGGGTGAAAGGGGTGGTCCGGTATACCTGCACACTTATACATACTGTTCCTTACCTGCATGCATGTCTCAGTGTTGTCATCATTGAATTTTTCCAGGTCTCCTGTTTTTGGGGAAAACTGGCGGGAACCCACAAGGGACGAATTATCAGCCAATCCCAATGGTTGCACTATTATGGAATAGAAAAATATTTTGAAGAGGCAGTTAAATTGCAGCACCTCTTTTGATGAAATAACTTCAGACCATATTTAGAGCGAAATGTAGAATATCGCTTTTCTGAATATCAGTAAAGCAGCAATTTTAAATTCTTTACATGTACATATCATAAATTGGTAATTTTCAAGTTTTAATTTGTTGCCTTATGCCCAGTGGCGTCACTAGGGCGGGGGGGGGGCTAGTGGGGATGACCCCCCCAAATTCAGCATTCAGCACCCCCTTCCCCAAATCTTGGGCAAAAAAATGTACATGATCTGGTAGTTAATGAATAACCGGAGCTCATGAAAGACATTGTACTACTTATGTTGTGCACTATATTTTGTTATGTTTGCAGTTAATCTATTTGTTACATATGCATAGATCCACATACATCTGAAACCTTTGGATTTTGGGGACGCTCGCTCTTCAACCCTTCCGGCCTCTGACCACTCTTCTGAACTTTGGGGCTTCAGCCCCCCCCCCCCCCAAACTTGCATTTCTAGTGACGCCACTGCTTATAATATAAGCCAGAGTATTGGGTTAGGGTAACCCATCATTATGACAATCTTACCATCATAGAACTTCCACCAAACTACATTGGTCTGCAGACCACCAGCGAACGAGATGTAATTGATGTCATAACCGATTTGAGAGACGTTCGCGTGCCAGAAGACGTTTTGTCCTACGTCAGAACCATTGCCCAACTGAATCAGGTTGTTCTTCCAAGAAATCCAGAATGCCTCGTGTTTTGTAGTCGGCATGCATGTGGTGCCACCTACGAGACATGTTTGGGTTGTAGTAGCGAAGAAGGTTCCTTGATAACTTGAATTGCGCAGTTTGCTTCCATCACCAATAGTAGCTTCAAACATCGGTTGATGTCTATACAAATGTGATGCATAATTTGTGGGACTGAGACCGACATAGCCAGTGGCAAGCGGAGTTCCTATGGACCTTACTTTGAATACTAGTTGTGTCACTTCAGAAGAAAATGGAGGGAGATAAAATAGTTTTACAAATTGGTCTTGAATGTGTGATGTATTCAATTGAATTTCAGCTGAAAAAAGAAAAGAAATCTAATGCGTATAGCTGCATTTCAAGTTAACATGATATTATAAATATTGAGATACTAGAAATGCCCATTGAGGCTAAATGGGGTATTTGAAAACTGTCTGTAGTTATAGCTACCAAAGTACCTTCAAAGTGAGGCAGTGTGGTTCTATTATAGGGCTCTGCACCGATCATGAAATTTGATACAATACGTATCATTTATACTGCATTGATTCACGATACCTGTCGTCAGTCCAAAAATTCAGGATGATCCGTATTTTACAGATAATGCGCTTGCCGTAACCCTATTTTTGCCCGGAAATTGTTTTCGCACCAGACTGTACGTCAAAATGACAACGATCTTGTGGGTTGTTCAAGATTGTGTGGACATTTCCTGTGTAATCTTGGCTACCAAACGAATTTTTAAAACAAAATAATTCGACTGACGCTGTATCAGATTTAACTGAAACTGCATGTCTTCAAAACTGGTTCAATAACCGAGCAGACTGTACTGGTATGGTCGATATTTAACGAAATGGTACAGAGCACTAATGCAAACCAACACACGTTTAGGTGGTCATACCTGCATGTGTTGATGTTGGTGCCAAAAGGACAGCGGTCAACCCGGAGAAAATTGTCCAAAACATCTTGTCATTGTTTGTTTGGTACGTTTAAATAGTACCTGCAATAAGAGTTCAGATATTAGAGTGAAACACAATTCTTGCATCAGAGAGAGAGTAATTTTCAGTCATGATCACAACTTAGCTAAAAACATTGATTATACCATATTATATGATTGAGTAAATTGGCAATACCGTTTAGACGTCTTTGCAAAATGAATAAATGTGGGTTTGCCGTGGTCCTTAATGTTTTTGTATCGCTGTCTTAATCTATAAAAAAACTTATATACATGTAGGTATTCTGAACAATACATTAAGGGTACTATTCCTGTTAGCTTTTACAGCTGCTACTAAGGGGGCTACCATTTAATAATGTTGGGGGCTTGGAGTTTTCCTCAGCAGGAAATTATCTATTTCAGGGTAGTGGCGGTTGTAATTATTTATTTCAAACGCACAATGTCTCCGAATATTCATTCCCAAATTAAGCTTCGCCTTCATAAGACAAACCCCCACCAGAAATTATTTATTTCAAGACTGCCCAGGAAGAATTTATTTAATTCACAAATCTGAGCAAGAATGATTAAGAATACAAAAATTCAAAGATCGTATATCAAATGAAGTACTCACCTCCACAGTTGTGCAACCTAATGAAGCGAACAATTCAATTGTGAATTTGCGGAACAACAGACCTTTTATTATAATAACCAAGAGCAGACAACACAGTTATTTAAAAGTGGGCGGTACTGATTTATCGATCTCTTGTCTCTTGTTGAAATTGCACATGCAGTGGCATATTTAGGAGGGCCATTGGGCCATGGCCCCCCTCTCAGGCCCAAAGTTAACATGGAAAAGATAGGAAACACCGCGGAGCGGCGTATATTCATCCCACATAATGCCCCTCTCCCAGGCCATTTCTATAGATACGGCCGTGCGTATGTGACTGTATGTGGTACATGAATAAGTTAGCGACAGTGGCATCCCTATGGGGGGGGGCACGGGGGGGCACATGCCCCCCATATTGGACCTGTGCCCCCCAGGTGCCCCCAAATGAACTTTCCAACTCTGGCTAAAATATAGTTAGTATAGAGGGTGCCCCCCCCCAGAGAATCGCGTTCCCCCTCCCCCCAGGTGAGACCACCTAGTTACGCCACTGGTTAGTGAAAAGTTCCTTGTAAAAAAGAGAATGTGACTTACAGGCTCAAACAATGCACTGAACCCTGCAAAAACAATATTCAGAAAGCGAACAAGAGCTACTATTGATTCTTCATTGTGGCAAGTTGGAAATTGTACTGCCGTTTTGTCTGCCAACTTTTAGTCTGTTGTTGTCACGGGTTACAGAGATAAATAGTCTAATAATAATAATAAAAGGAATCTCACACTGATTAAACTTCTATGTCGACCCAAAAACTACCTAGCTCCCAGAAAGTAAGTTGCGCCATGCATTTAGAAAACATTATTTTTTCCATCATCAACCCACTGAACCCAGTTCTCTCCCCTGCTGTAGTAGTTCCAGACAATCCACATTACTTCATCTAACTGAAAGCTGACTGGAAGCTGCAAATAGGAGCTGCCTTCAAATTGCTCGAACCTGGGAAGAACCTGGAACTGGGCATATTTTCGAAAAGCGAGAAGCCCTAACAGGTGAACAGCTAGTTATCTGTATTTAGCTCTTTCTGGGTTAGACTTAGATTGAAAAATTACATCTTATTCAAGTAGGTCGGTCAAAAACAAAGTCAAAAACTTTGTCGTTGGTCAGGTTTTATTAGACCAGGTAAAACTATTCAAATAGATGATTGCTCAACTCCCCTTATTATGTGGTATAGTTATGATGTAAATTTCATGTGAATTGTCATATTGGCACAGTCTTCCACATTTAAATTTATCGACAACGTGAACATAATTATCAAACAATCTATATATAACATCCCAATTTTGTAATTATCTGTAGCTGTTATGTCCAAATTTTGGAGCATCTTGTCTGCATAATTTCTTAAAGCGTTTTAAACCTGCAGGGATTGTAATTTGAAAATGCTTCCACTTTCTATACACAGTGTGCTTGCACAAAGTTAAAGGTTACAGATGATTTCATATTTGTAGACATGAGGACTGAAAGTGAATTTATTTCTGTGACATGGTATCCTATGGGGAAAAGTGATGTCATAAGTTTTTTGATGTCATTTTTCCCTATTGAATACATGTTTAGAAAAAAATAATCAAATTCAGTCCTTATGTCTACAAATATGAAATCATCTGTAAAGGACCCCTGTAGTGGACTTTTTTCATTATTTGAGATCCACGAGCTTCTCATAGAAAAAAAAAATCATTTTGATTATTCTGAATTTCATTAAACACAAACCATAAAAAAACATGATTTGATCTCAAGATTTCAAACCCAAAACTGACACACTCAAAAATTTACAAAGAATCCGTCAATGCAGCATTGTAGTGCAGTCAGACCAACGATTATTCTGAGACACTTGCTGTTTTCTTTTCTATTTTGAACCAACTTTAAAAAGTAAGTGGTGAAACATGAAATCGAAATCATCCTTGGTATAAAATGTAACCTGTCCGAAGCAAATTCATCGCAAATTGACGCAAAATCTGATGAAAAGAACTACTTTGGTTGATTTCAGGCACCAAAAATTATTCAGGTGCTTTCATAAAGTTGTGGAAAGTTAACTATTTACTAATATTTATCTCAAACACTGACCATGATATCATTGTGAATACATTGGACGGCTGGTGTGATCATCAGTCAAGAAAATTAGGGTGAATATGCGAGATAATTATTCTGACTAGTTTATAACAATTTTCATGCACTGTTTTATGTCAAACATGCATCACATTGATTCAAATTGCTTTGGTTTATCTTAGAATTGTATTTTTACAACTTTGGTTAAGAATATGAAACATTGGAGGCCACATAATAAGTTTAGTACACTTTTGTATTTATTTGTACAATTTTACCAAAACAAAAACATGTCCATGTGGCACTAAAATCTAACAAATTTTCAGAAAGCAAGATTCGTTACCTATTTTAAGCTATATTTCATGCATGGTGGGAACGGCAACTGAATGGGACACTTTTAACTTCATTTGGGAATGGGGCAAAAATGTGGTTCTTTCGCCTCAATGCTATTCCAATGGAGATTGCTCCTTGAAAGCACACTATAGTTTTTACATGGCATTTTTAAATTTGTAAACAACTGGTGTGAACGGGCTTTGTTGTATATGCAATAAAATTAACAACCTTAGTAAATATTTTACTTTACTTCTACTAAGGCAAGACAACCTTAGGAAGGCAAGAAAAAACAAAAAAAAACAACCTTTCAGTGCATACAATTTTTCAGGAAAGCTGGTCTGTTAGTTTTATTTTGATAGAACAATTTACAATTGTCATTTTATGATATTCTAAAATATTTCCAATTGATATCAGACAGATTTCTGCCACACAAGTCAAGAAAATGTGATTAAACTGGTCATTACTGCCACCTGGTGCTTATTCTGTGTAGTGAAGGAACATTCGTAAGTGGACCGCCTTTAATTTATTGCGCACTTTTGATGTAACATTTCAGTCATTTGCCAATCCGGTAATTTAATGATAAATATAGGCCTATTTTTCCATGAAAGTATCAACTCTTGCAAACATGTAGGTATGCAGGCTGCTGCATTGCAGGGTATAAATTGCCATCTAGATTTTTTACTATGCACCTACGAATCTGAAACCTCCCTGTTTTGCCAAAAATCCTAGAGTAACCAGCTCACGCCCTTGCCAGATTTAAAAAAAAGTAGTCCCTCGACAAACCTCGCCAAACCTCAAGATAATGGCTAAATTGTGATCTTAATCAAGTCCAGACAATCTAAAATTATTTATTCAGTATCCTTAACACTGTTTCCAGTTCATTTTTCTTACATACTATTTTACTAGTGTGCAAGCCGCTCAGGGGCCGACCACATGATCTTTGGGGGGGGGGGGGGCTATGGATATTTGGTGAAAAGAAAAAGATTGTTTCCCACTTGACACTGAAAAGAAAGTTTGTTCAGCACATAGCAATAAAAAAAAAGTTTCCACCTGTTGCTAGGGTACCGTAATGTTAAAATTCCGATAAAAAAGTTTGTCACTAGTGCGCATGCGAAAAATTGTTCATCAACGCACCGCAAACGAAAAAAAAAATTCGTCCGGTTGGTAAAGTCCATAGCCCCCACCCAACTATCGTCTGGTTAGCCCCTTATATCAACTGTGGTCCGCATCCTTCCGAAACACCCAGACTGCAGACAAGGGCAGACATGTGTGCAATATTAACAGTGTTCAGTGCCTGGGTATTGTTTTAGAAAAACCTGCTCCCATTCTCCATCCAATGTGAAGCCTTTTCAGGTTATTTGGATGTTGTGCTAGTATTTTACTATACGACTTGAGCACCAACGGCAGCCATAATTATAATTTTTTCAAGAGCGCAACATCCCCGAATATTCATTCCTAAATCAAGCAACGCCTTGAGAAGTACCTCCGCCAGAAATTATTTATTTCAAGACTGAGCACTCTGAAAGAATTTGTTTATTACACCAAAACTCAGAGAACTGAGCAAGAAATTATTTATTTAAAAACAACTCCAAGCCCCCCCCCTCTCCCTGCATAATAAATTCAGTTATTACTCGTAGGTGTTAAGCATGGACAGACAGACAGACAGACAGGTTTATTCAGCCTCTTTATATACATTGTGATAATTATTACAAATTACCGATATAAGCGAGATTTCCAGATCACCATAATCTGGAAAAAACATTCCTTTCTTTCAATCAGGGTCCAATCTATCAATTGGCATTTGGCTTTGGTGGTCATGGGAACTCACTGGTAACACACTCTAACAAAAAATCAGACAAAATTGGTTTTTTAGATTCAAAATGTTTTTTTGAAAAAACAAATTTCAATGCAAAACCAACATGGATTAAAATTTTTTTTTTTTTAATCCATGTTGGTTTTTTGCATTGAAATTTGGTTTTTCAAAAAACCATTTTGAATCTGAAAAACCAATTTTGTCCCGACATTTTTTGGAGTGCAGGGCTTTGGAGTCAGGAGTCAGAGTCGCGGAGTCGGCAGTTTTTGGATTGAGTCGGAGTCTGAGTCAAACTTTTATTTATCAGGGGGAGTAGTCGTAGGCGGCATCGAAAATTAAATTGATGACTCCTGACTTCGAAATATAATTTACATAACTTATAAAACACTGTTGCAAAAATGTTAAATAAATCCCAAATTTAACACAAAACTAGTATTTATGTACAAAATCCTAGGAAAACTTTTAAAAATTACTTTTTCTCCATGATGACCATGTAATATTTGTGTGCAATAATGTTGATAAGCAGATTCAGGAGATCGAGTCCGAGTCGTAATTCAGGAGACCTAAGGAGTCAGGAGTAAAAGTCCACTTACTTACTACCCTACTCCAAAGCCCAGCTCTCTACACTGTCTTACAAACAGTTTGTAACTTCCTTTTTTGTTGAGTTATTAGTTGTTTTTTTACAGTGAGGGTACCTTGTGTGGTACGTCTCTTTATGGTTGAATTGCAGTAATGAAGTTCCAAAAATCCAATTGAAGATGCCACATCAGCTCAGACCCTTTCGTCATATATATAGGTAAAATATTGACCGCAGACTGCAGATCATGAGATTAAAATGTATTAATGCGAAACTAGGTTTCGAAATTCCTTATAAATGCAAAATAATTTCCTTTTGATATTTATCTTAAAACACTGTCCTGGTTAAGGAAAGTCAATGACCCTGCCGCCTTTATTCCTCATTTCAGCAAGTTCGCAGATTGACCAGGCCTGTTGACCAATTCGGGATTGTTGGAATCCAATGGTGATGACGCTTGAGCAATGGTCATGGCAACTGTAGACACACTCCACAACCCCTTTTGACATTGTGTCATTTTCTATAAAACATTCCATCATTGAGTTGTCGTACATGAAGATGTTCGAGTCTTCACAGGAGGGTGCATTCCTCATTGCCACATAGATCTTCAAGGGCGGTGTCTCGAAAACTTGCAACTTGAAGAATGATCCTGCATTCTCTGCTGAGACCTGTTTAATGAATAAAAAAAAATAGAGGCGATTTTTAAAGCAAAATCGGCTTGTTCCCCAAATTTGACCCCATCTTCATTTTATTACTGCCGATCCCTGTCGGGAGGCCTGTGCTCAGCTGTTCAGAGGCAAATCGTGCTAAATAGTATTTATCGCAATTCGCTTCTGATTAGTATTCAGAGTGACTGAGCTTATATCAGCAAAGGGCTGAAGTATCTCCTCAAAAATGTGTGCACATCAGGAGGTGCAAGACCAGAGACTGAGGGATTGGTCCAGGATTCGATTCCCACTCTGGCTGGGTCACTTCGACTTTAAAATTATATTATGTTGGACAGCAGATTCAATTATCAATTTTCAAGTAAATGTCCAGGATAGTGTCCTCCTCCTGTCCTGATAACATTTCCAAGTGCATAAATACAGGATGTAAAGCCCAGATCATCTATCCATGTGGTATCCATACGATTATATAGGCCTGAGCCAACAGTATATGGTTTAGTGCTGCAGACTGGCCCACCTTGGACGTGACCGTCCTCCCTTAGTTAAAAAAAACGGATCCAGAGGTTTTCTGTTCCTTTACGGAAGAGTGCAGTGAAAATTGGTAAAAACACACAAAAAATTAAGAAAGAAGAAGGTCTTATTTTTTGAAACCTCTATTTTCGGAACATTTTTGATGATTTTTGGGGAAAATCAGCCATAACTCAGAACACAATACGTACCGGTATACTGGACCGGTATACGGGACCACTTCCCTCCAGTCAAGAAGCGACCATGCCAAGGGTGAAATGGTCCGGTCTGGTGTGTACCAGCACACTTATAAATACGGTTCCTTACCTGCATGCATGTCTCAGTGTTGTTGTCATTGAATTTTTCCAGGTCTCCTGTTTTTGGGGAAAACTTGCTGGAACCCACAAGGGACGAATCAGCCAATCCAAATGGTTGCACTATTATGGAATAGAAAAATATTTTGAAGAGGCAGTTAAATGCAGCATCTCTATTGATGAAATAATTTTCAACTATATTTATGGCCCCTGATTCTGAGTGACGGGCAAATTGGAATTTTTATGAATGCTTTCCCGCTATTTGTATGATGAATGTCATTATGACAATCTTACCATCATAGAACTTCCACCAAACCTCACTGGTCTGCAGACCATCAACAAACGAGATGTAATTGATGTCATAACCCATTTGTCCAACATCAGTGTCGTTACCCAACTGAATCAGATAGCCCTTCCAAAAAATCCAGAATGACTCATGTTTTTCAGTCGGAATGCATGTGGCGCCCTCTACAGGACATGTTGCTTGGGTTGTGGTGGCTGAGAAGGTTCCTTGAGTGTTTGAATTGTGCAGTTTGCTTACGTTCACTTGAATTTCAGCTGAAAAAAATCAAAAAGATTTCAAATCAAATTGCAGTTGTACCTCCAACAAGTGAACTTCAGAGGGACACTTACTGAGACTAGACCCACAAACACCAGCTAGAAGAGCTCTAGAAGAACATAAAAAACCAGCAAAGAGAGACCCTGGAAGACCAAAAACGACCTGGCGGAAGACAATAACAACAGGCCCACAAATATGATGCTAAATGACATTGGACATTTAAAATCGACATTGCAGAAGAAGTAGAAGACAGAAATAGATGGAGTCCATGGTGAGGAGCGCCGTGTCTCACTGAGACGGACAAGCATTACAGAAGAAGAAGAAGAAGAATGCTACATAAACATGAAATTCCTCAAAAAAAAAGATTGTAGAAGGTATGTTTCAAAATATATTCATGAAAATATCTATGACGGGGGACAATTGTCCCTCCTGCCCTAGTCCAAGGGGCAGGGGGGGGGGGCAATGTGTGCCCTTTTAATCTTAATAAAATTTGTATTTAAAAATTGTCATAAAACCCTCTAAATGGGTCGCTTGATCATAAAGTTTTCTGTACAAACTTAATTGACATAGTAATGAACCAGAAGAAATCAGTCTCAGTCTCTACTGAATTTGACCCTGTTCTACTTGATTTGATATACATTTCCCTGGTCTCATTTCATGAGACTATACAGCTCCTCTATTGTCAACTGGAATTTATGTAATTGCAAACATTTGGGTGAAACATTGTGCTTTTTGGTCATAATTATGAAAATATCTACAATTAACGTCAAATATTTATCATGAAAATGGGTGCAATAGTAATGAAAAATTGCGAAAAATTTACTTAAATCGCCAAAAATTTGATATTTTCCATTTATTCTTAGATAATAGCACATTTTCATCCAATTGTTGCACAAATATTTCTAAGACAGTCATAGAAATTTCAGCAATATATATAGTCGTGGAAATGTTTACCGTAATTGAAGAATTTTTTTACAATAATTGTAAATTCTCATTAGGCCTATGGCATGAATTTCAGCTATAATCGTAACAATTTATTAATATATAGTCGTGGAAATGTTTACCGTAATTGAAGAATTTTTTTACAATAATTGTAAATTCTCATTAGGCCTATGGCATGAATTTCAGCTATAATCGTAACAATTTACACATGTATGATAATTTTTATTATTTCTAAAATATTAACGATATTAAAATGCTGAAATTTCTTGGGCCATTTCCATATTTGTTATAATGCTAATGGAATTTCTGAGATTATCTTACAAAATGTTTATGATTTTTCTACCAAATTTCCGCAAATGTAATTCTATGATTGAGTCCAGAGGAGCTTCATATGAGACACTCTTTAAACGGGTGGTTTTATAGGCTACATGATCCGTGATTATAGGCCTAAGTTTGGGGGCAATTTGGGGCCTCTTAATGTGCATTTGAGCACAACTTGTCCTCTTGATTTTTTTCAATTTATTTGTGACTTAATATTCTCAAATTCAGGCAAATTTTTCATTTTTTTCACCAAATATGAGGCCCCCTTGAGGTGTGAGGCCCTAAGCAATAGCCTACTCAGCCTAATGGATAATCCAGGCCTGACCGGTATGCATTACAGAAGTCATACCTGCATTTGTTGATATTGGTGGCAAAAGGACAGCGATCAATCCAGAGAAAGTTGTCCAAAACATCTTGTTATTGTTTGTTCTGTACGTTTAAATATTACCTGCAATGAGAGTTTTCTGATATTAGAGTAAAATACAAAAAATACAATACTCGCATAATAATAGTGAGCCTGCCAGCAGTAGAGACAGAGTAATTTTCAGTTAGTTATCAATCAGACATGTTGTAGGATACGACTGAGTGATAATTTTTTAATGTGTATTTTCTAACCAAGAAGACTATGGGAGTGTAGTGGAAGAGCCTCGAAGAGGTGAAAAGTCACAGGGATAAAAAGTCACAGGCCTTTTTTACCAAATTGCAGTGACCTAATTATTAAGTTTAAATCATCATTTGGGACGCTTTTATGAGAAGGTCTGCACTCTGCAGGGACTACGAAAATTATGATTATGTTTATGATACAGGGGTGATATGGGAGGCAGCAGTAGCGGCCCCTGATTTCAGTCTGTATCTAATTTTATTTTATTTTTAGCCACAAACCCACGAAACTGCACGAGCAGCACCTAAGTGAAAAAAAATTATATGCAAAAAGTAAAAATAAATGAATAAAAAATATAAAATATTACAAAATTAATGGACACCAGTCCAGATAAATGGCACTATTTATTTATTTATTTGTATTTATTTGGAGGTGCTATTCCTGGGCGATAAGTCAGTCGCTATATCACATAGTGAGGAAGAAGGAGGCAGCAGTAGCGGCCCCTTCCATTTTGCTTGTGATTAGTCAAATGAGGAAGCAGTAGCGGCCCATTTGACACAAACAAATCTACGAATAGCTGGCTCTATTTGCAAACAAACTGTACATAGCTTTCTTTTTATATAACTGGAGAGGAGGCAGCAGTAGCGGCCCCTCCCTGTGCTTTTACAGAAGAGGATTTTAAAAAGTTTTTACCGCCTGACAGCGTACTTGCAACTAAAACTATTAATTGGATCTGGACAAAGAGGACTACGTCCTGCGCCCAGGATTACTTATACCTTATACCTTATACCTATTATGTTCATTAGGCAAACTGAATGGTTTTTACCCACCTCGTGCGTTTTTGGTGTCATTTCATCCCAACACTGTGATATTTTACCATAGGGTACCATGGAATCAGTATTCCATGCTAAGGAAAGTAAAATATTCCGCACTTGACGCTTTTAGCTTACAATTTTATCATCATCCACCATCAATAACACTTCTGAGAGAGTGTTGCAATAAGTGTTCATTTTGTGAGCTTTGGGCAATTTCTGATGCAGGCTTTGCTGATGGTGCATTTTCATTGCAAGGCGATGGCTTTGGAAGGCTCACTATAAATTTCATGCACAAGGATGACTATCAAGTCCCGGTTTGCATATTAACTCATATTGTGCTTTACGTCCTTGACAATTGCATATGACTTGCTAGCCCATGGTTGTGACTTCTTGACCCTCGCATGGGGTAAAAGTCACAACGGACTTTGCCTTAAATAATTGCGAACTGACTTAAGCCTAATACAGCACAGCAGCTATCATGTGATACCAATAGTCAACTATATTCTCCACTCGGATTGTGTCAGCCAATCACAAGCGAGTATTCTTGGATAATATCCTTGCTGTATTAGGCAGAGAAAAAGTTATATTGGACAGTGAAAAGTTATATTGGACAGTGAAAAGTTATATTGGGCAGTGAAAAGTTATATTGGGCAGTGAAAAGTTATATTGGGCAGTGAAAAGTTATATTGGGCAGTGAAAAGTTATATTGGACAGTGAAAAGTTATATTGGGCAGTGAAAAGTTATATTGGACAGTGAAAAGTTATATTGGGCAGTGAGAAGTTATATTGGGCAGTGATAAGTTATATTGGATCTGACACACAATAGTTCCAACTAATTCACACCAGGCATCACAGTATTTGAATAAAGAGAGCAGGCTGACAATGGTGACGCCACCATTGCCTGCTCTCTCATGGTTTGATCTTTTATAATTACAGCTGTCTGTTTGGTTAGTATTGAGAATCAGAACCCTTCTAAACCTTCCAAATTTTTTCTTTTAAATTATTATGGAAAAAGGATAATCTTAACTCCAAACCGTGATAATTTCAAAATCTGAACACAAATTTTCCTCAACCATTTGATAGCAAGTCAACTTCAAAGGAAAATAAAAAAACTTATATTGGATGGAGAATATAATAGATATTAGATGGTAAGTCGTCCAATATAGAGTATAATTGGATTCATAAAAGTTATATTGGATTCGGCTACGCCTCATCCAATATAACTTTTCTTCATCCAATTATACTCTATATTGGACTCCTTCCCATCTAATATTTATATAATATACTACATTATTGTGCCAAAGGTCATTCATATCTGACAAACACTCGCTCTGTTTTCGCATTTTGTGACTTCTGACCCCTGCCTCCCCTAGTTTACCTTTGAATAGAGGGTTCATGTTATTAAAAATTTTTGGTATTTTGTATGAAATTGCTTGTCTCACATATATTCATGTTTTACCCTGGGTATTGTAAATACATTGCTGGCTCTAAGGGGATACTCATGTATGGCTGACCTTTTCTGAAATATGTCGTTTGAAACAAAATTTAAAACTATTCAGTGTACACATACATGTATCAGTATATCGTCACATTTTAGCAAGTCTATTTTTTTTCTAAACAATGGACAAGTATGGGCATTTTACTTCATTCAATTGCTCTGAAGAAATTTTTTTTTCATAATGTGGACCAGACCTATTATGTCACATCTGGAGACTCCATTGGAACCTATTCAACTTTGGTGCTAACTGTGATGTCATGGGTGAAACTAACCAATAAATAGCATTTCATGTGGACAATTTCATGGTAGCTTTGCAATTATCTCATGGCCAGATAACCCAATAATACCACTGCAAAAACTCCAGTGTCAAGTGGGGGGATCTTTATTTTGTAACACTGAAAGTACCTGAAATTCAACCGAGCATGGTTAATAGGATAACCGGCAAATAATCACAATAGTTTAGGAACATGTTCCTGGTCTCAATTGGATTCGATACGGAGCTGGAAAGTTGAAGCATTTGCAAAAATTAATGAATATGGGTATACTGTACATAGCAACAATACTGTCAATGTCAGTTGTGCCTTTCATGTTGTAAGCTTTTACAGCTTCTCACAAAAATGGTTAAGAATATTCAAAGCAAATCATGTATCAAATGAAGGACTCACCTTCTCAGAGTCATTGGACCTAATGAATTGAATAATTCAATTGTGAATTTCTAGAACAACAGTCCTTTTATGCTGATCACCAAGAGCAAACAATATAGTTATTTAAAGAGAGCGGTGCTGATTTATTGATCTCGTTTCTTTTTAAAATTGTGCATGATTGTATGATCTCTTGTTTCTTTTTAAAATTGTGTGTGATTGTGTGTGGCACATGAATAAGCTATAGCGAAACTTTCATGTAGAAAGAGAATGTGACTTACATGCTCAAACAATGGAATGAACTTGTGACACAACTGATGCCAGTCAAAACAATTTTTAAAACTGTTGGAACTAAGATTGATTCCTATTGTCAGAAGTTGGAAATTGTTCTTCTGTTTTGGCTGCCAACTTTTGTATGTTATCAACTTGTCATCACTGGTTACCATGATATGTAGTTCCCCACATTTGGCTAGTGATGACATGCATCTAATATTTCAGAAAAGCCAGCGTATGGTGTCTATGCCGCTCACATCATCAGTTTTGGCAGGGCTTGTGATCATTACAGGGATTTCTCAGTGAGGCACATTTCATTATGTGTTTCTCTCCTCAGGCAGGGATATAAATATAGGTTTTTATGCAAACTACTTTGCTCTGTTCACAAAAAAACATGGAACAATGTTTATAAAATATGCAAAGTCCATCGAACATATTAAAGAAGAGATTCCTCTTCCGGTAATGGCATATGTCATCAATCCTCGTTTTGTGACCGTCAGGTCTTTGTTCAGAAGGTCTGGTTCTTAGATTTCCATTCCAGGGTCTTGTGTGGGAGGAGATGGAAGGTTGGACGTCCTTAAAGGCCTTAACATCACAAGTGAGTCCTAAGTCTCACACCTCCTTACACCTGACTCTGGTTTGTTTTGTGCTTCAGTGGGTCTTATACAGTACAGCAGTACATGACTTGAGATCTGGTTTCATGTCAAGCAGATCAGACAAGCTTTAATCTCAAATACCGACAACATTGTGATATTCATTCTTCTTCTTTCACGGTGCCGAATTATATGTGCAGTCATTGGCTAGACGGTCCAATTCGGAATGAAAGCAACAACTGATCTCTCTCAGATTTGTACTTTTTCACTGTTCGAAGCAACCTGACACCGGTTGTGTTCTCATCCTCCCATCGCAGGACTCATTTACACTCAGGACTGATAAGTGGCAGCAGAAAGCTGACAGTCCCTGGAAAATCGAATTGGGTCAACAATAATGTGATCTGTTTTGAACAGATCACAAGATCATGTCGCACAACAACTGTCCATATTACTACGCCAAACTACTTTCACTAAGCATGGTTGCTGGCAGTGGCGTCAGTTGGGGCTTGTGGGGCAGATGCCCTGCCATTTTTTTGCCAAAGTATACATGTTTCTGAATTCAATAAATTTAATTTTACCCTGATATCTGCCATGAAGGTGTGACCACTATTTGCCCGACCACTTTTAATGAAACTGACGCCAGTGGTTGCTGGCAAAGATCCAGTGACACCAGTCCACTGCTTTGAATGAAACTATTTGGAAATCATGAGACAAAAAGTCAGTTTAGAAACTTTAGCATAAACTTTGCC
Organism: Platynereis dumerilii; assembly: GCA_026936325.1. NCBI lineage: Eukaryota > Metazoa > Annelida > Polychaeta > Phyllodocida > Nereididae > Platynereis > Platynereis dumerilii. Next base: position 186,425 of record JAPTHN010000090.1, on the reverse strand, counting down.
TGTGAAAGGGATGAGTTTACTCATCAGAAGTTTGATGGTATTCAATCTACTTATGCCATTCAGTGCATGTTAAATTGTGGTCACAAAAGTGTCCAAAAAGAAAGCTCTTTCACTTATTCGCATGTCCATACAAAGCCGATGTTTTTGCTTTGTGATATCAAAAATGCTTATTTGTATTTATTCTGTTACTTTATGGAGATTTATTAACTAGGACAACAATATAATTGACAATTTCATAAAAGCTGTGTAACACTCAACAAAATGTCTTGTCCATGCCACAAGTGGCCCCTCTATCCTGGCTTTATATGTGAGCTACAATGTATACATTCTCCATGAAAAAAAAAAGTTCCAACTTATTTTGGTATTTACAAGCTGTCTGCTTAAAATTGAAGACAACCAAAGTCAGATTAAAGACTTACAGATCCAACTATGTAAGCTTAATCCTGACCTTTGGAAGTTCATTTTGAATTATATCCATTGCACAAAGGTCTGTTTTTTGACTCACCTGGAGCTTTCACCCATATCCCATGGGCTTCTTCAGCTGTCTGAGCTGGCTCAGTTGGTCGCTTAACCGGGACCAGGGATGGGACCTCCCACCAATTTTCTGCAGCCTCCTGTCACATGACTTGACCCTGGGCAGTTATGTGACCAACTGAGCCAGCTCAGACAGCTGAAGAAGCCCATGGGATATGAGTGAAAGCTCCTGGTGAGTGAAAAAACAGACATTTGCGCAATGGATATAATAAAAAAAAAAGAAAAAAAGACAGAGTTTTTGGAAATAAACTAGACCATCACTTAATGATGGAACTGTCCTGGTTTCTTCCAGACACTGTCCTTGTTTCTTCCAGAGGTTGAAATTCTGTTGAGAGCTCACAGGAGCTCATGAACTTTGCACCCTAGGTGGCTGCAAATTGTGGTCAACTTGTAAAAACTCCAACCCCCCCTCCTGGTATTGGTCACCCCCTAACTCTTCTTTGAGGATAAGTAGTCTGTTTGATTCAGTTATAAGTCATTGAAGAATCTATCAACCAGCGAATTTATCCAAGAAAAAGACACACAATCCATGTGTCAATGCATTCAGTCAAACTTATGCAACTAAATCTGTGACATGCAACTAAATCTGTGACATACACAGCTATGAAAACAATAACCTAACTTTGAATAAAAATGACTTTCAATTCCAGGAAACCCAAACGTAAATGAATGTTGTGACAAAAAATTTGAGTCAGTGCAGGGTTAAACTAGACACACAAGCGCAAACCACTTTTCACCAATTTGATCATGGATGGCTTCTACAGTTGCTTGCTATGTAACCTTTTGCTTGGATCTGATTGGCTCATGTACATCTATACTAATTTCGAAAAACACCCCTAAAATCATGTTGAAACTTTTGGTAGAAAATTGGTGCTGAATTATTGATTTTTCTTTGCTCTTTGTTATGAACCATACAATTCTGTATTCAAAGCTTTGAAAGTTCACTCCAATGATATAGATACTATGATATGCTGTTGACTTCTTTGGAGCAGAATAATGTCTCACAAATCTTTTCCACTGGTTCATCAGATACAAATTGCATTGTTATATTTCTATAGGATTGTCTACAAGTCGCATTTGCTTCATTAGCTTCATATAAGTGTTATATGTACAGCTCACAAAGCTTTGTTGAATTGCCGCAAAAAGTGCTTCCTTCTTTGATATTGCCATTGGTGCAGAATTTTTGATTGAGAACAGTCACAAAGCCTGTGATTTCCTCAAGTTTTGCTGTTGCCATTGACGGCATCAGCGAAGCAAACACAGTTGAGAAATGCACCAGATGTGGTGTATATATTGATAATAATCATTGTAAAAAAACTTACCGAACAGTTGTTGTACTAAAGACATGTACTTACTACTGATATACAAAAATGTGGCAAAATGGTCTTTGGCAGAAATACAATGCAAGATTATTATTCTGCTTGAAAGAATTTCTTTTGGGCAAACTTTCAAAGTTTTCAATAGCAATTTGCATCATCATCCCCCGGTGAAAGAGCAAAGGAAAATCGATAGTTCAGCACAAATGTTCAGCCTAAAGTTCCAACACGATTCTCTGGGTTGTTTTTCCTAATTGGAGGTACATGAGCCTATCAGATCCAAGCAAGAGGTCACACAGCAGGCAACTATAGAAGCTGTGGATTAAGTTGGTGAAAAGTGGTTTGTGCTTGTTTATCTTGTTTTATACCTGCACTGACTTTGAAGAAACTTTTAATTATCTTAAATATTTTATAAAGGATTGACAGCGACATCAAAACAGCTGCAGACCAGACGTATCAAGCATTTGTATTTGGAGTTATTGGTATTGGAAGCTTTGGTTCACAGTTTGGGTATTTGCGCATAGTTGAATTAAGATATCCTTAAATTCTCCATAAATATTTTAGAGCTCGCCAATTCAAATCGAGGAAGGGCCTGGTTCAGTGAAATAAGTCAAAATCTCAGAAAGATCTGTTGAAGCTTTCATTTTTCAAGATTGTACCATCTCATCAACGACTGCGCATATGGTGTCAGGTAAGAAAAAGAACAAATATGTGATGATGAATTTAGGATCTATAGAGAACCTACACTCTAGACAACAAATATATGATCACAACAATGTCAGTGTTCGAGCTCAAAAGCTGAATAAAGATAACCTTCACAGTGATCAGGCATGCATTGTGACAATATGAGTCATATGACACTCCTTTGGTTGAAAAGCAAAATAGCAAAAACTTGAATGAGAAATGTATATATATATATATATCCTTTTGCAAAATATGAAATATCTGAAAATTATATGTGTTCTTTTTCACAATCAAATCTACTTCAGTGACCATGAGGAATGTGCATTTGATGAATTTCTTCGGACTTCTTGCCATTTTCACGCCAACATCCATTTTTGCAGGTATTAAATATTGTGAATTTACATGACTGTTCACATAGTATTGTACATATAATGTTCGCCTCACCAAAAAATGGGAGATTATGTTCTTTTACACTTAGGAAGCTCCTGAAGAGTGAAGGCCAAAATGACAAATTTCAGCTTTCAAAGGTAACTATAGGAGAGCTGCAGAAATAAATGTATAAAGCTTAAATTGAGAAGAATGCAGCTTAAAAATTATAATGATCTTAGAAATTTCACATTCTTCCAGAAATTTTAAGATTCTCAACAAAAATATAAGAAAGAATAGCAAAAAGTTGTGAGAAAAAGATTTGAAATTCTGCTAGATTGTTCCTAGTACTCATAGAAAATATAAATGATTCTCTTCTATATGTATATAATGGACTTGCTTCTTTTTAGTTATCTTTCTTTTTTTCTGCAAAAATTTAACTTAAAAAAATAGTTTTATCTCTTTTTAGCTGAGGTTTCTGTGACCACATTCAACTACACTTATAGTAATCCCCAGGTCTACTATCTCCCTGGATTTTCCAGGACTGCATCGCATTTGATCTTCAAAGTAAAAGCGCTGCAATATGCAGGCTACATTGGTCTTGCGCCACAGAAATATGAATCTTACCATTATCAGCCGATGTACGAGGCTATAATAGGATTTGGATCCAAGTTGCGCAATTCGAGTTACTCGGGAACATGGATTTCTACAGAAATAATGCCATGCTTGGTTGGTGGATCACAATGCATGCCAAGCGACCAACATGAGACATTCTGGATTTCCTGGAACGACAATCAGATCCAGCTGGGAAATGGCTCAGATGTGGGGCTGAATGCTGTTTGGATAGCTGATGTGTCACAAGTCGGATATGATGTCAAGTACATTTCATTCGCAGGAGGATATGGTGATTATTCAGTATCATGGATATACTATGATGGTAGGTGTACCATAGTATGTCTGTCTAACCTTTCTTTCTCTTCAATTTGTACATCCCTCTGTATTCATGAATCTTTGCTTTGACCTGAAACTCAATTAATTTCATTTCCCCATTCAAATAAATGCCACGGGTGTTTTTCCATGACTAGCTACTTTTTTTTTTACCTCAATAACATAAGCATTTGCCCAGGGAGACATCACTATATACACTGAAAAAAAAAAAGTTGGTTTAAAACCTAAAAAATGAAAGTTGGCTGGTGTCTGTCCAGAATTTTGTGTATATCAGAGAAGATTTTTATGTGAAATGGACAAGGAAAATGTCAATACCAATAATTTTTTTGTATGATTTGATCAATGAAATGTAAAAAAAATACACATAACTTTTGTCTTAATTTACACAATATTTTTCACATGCACCAGCTAACTGTACAGTAGTGTCCCTATCTGTATTGTGGCCATCCAGTCTAAGCTTATGTGACCAGAAGTGCCTTTGTATAAATGTTGTTATTTTGCTCCAACAGTGCAGCCATTGCTGGGCCTGGAAAGTGCATCTTCTGGGGGTTTGCCACAATTTGTTCCACAAGCAGGTGACCTGGAAAAACTCAATGATGACAACGGGGCAACATGCATGGAGGTATGAATGTTGGCCTATCTTTCACCCAAGAATTGTGTTATTTTTATTCTGAAGATCCGCTTATGTTCTTGACAAAATAGGTTTGTGTGAAACAGACAAAATGAACATTAACTGGTGTCCGTCCAAAATTTTGTGTTAATTCAGACAAAAGGTATGACTGGTATGTGTATTTCTGACGTTTCATTGATCAAATCACCCAAAAAATTTATTAGTATTGACAATTTCCTTATCTATATCACACAAAATCCTATCTGGTATATACACGATGTTTTGGACCAGCTAATGTTCATTTTGTCTGTTTCACGCAATACTTTTTTTCAGTGTATATTGGGTTGCAGCATGACAAAAATGCTTTGGGATAAGAAAAACACGTAATTGGTATATATATCTTCATGAGCTTTATCTGACCTGTGAGAGATAAAATATAAGCATGGCTAATTTCACTCTCATGGGGTAAATATATACCATGCTTAATTTTCCGGCCATACACCTCGAAAAAAAAAGAAGAATTTCAACAGTGAAACTCCTATACTTTTCACCTAATTATTTAGACTGAAGCATTTCAAATTTCATTCTGAAGATAAAATGTCTACTATGATGCATTTCTTCCAACAGGTTTCCTCAGCCAGTGCAGGGTCATTTTTCAAGCTGCAAGTCTTTGAGGATCCGCCATTGGAAATCTATCTTCAATTGAAGAATGCCCCATCCTGCAAAGACTCGAACCTCTTTGTTTATGACAACTCGATGACCGAGTGCTCTCTCGTGACTGACACAACTTCAAGAGGACTTTCGGAATGTGTCTTCAGTTGCAGAGATAGCTGCTCTTCAGTTGTTGTGATTGGATTTCAGAAGTCCAACTCTGGTCCACAGACTTGGTCCATCTGTGAAGTGGCTGAGTTGAGGAACAAAGGAGGAAGAGTTATTAATCAATAAATAAAGTAAATTGTGGAGAATATTGCAATCTGCATCCATGATAGATTAAAGCCCTCGATTGATAAATCACATACTCCCTCTCCCGGGGCACAAAGAAAACTTTAATGCACATGGCAAAAAAATGACTGACATGAGTCAGCCTCCCCCTCGTGGAAAACTTAGCAAACAAAATCCGAATTTGAGTGACCGAACAGTGTTCTGCGGGATTTTTGTGCTGGTCTGCAACTGGGAATCAACATTTTACTTGTCATGATGCGAGTCTCTGATTGGTCACTTTATTTACACTCTTGATCCAAATGCTGGAATAATTTTGATTTTCAAAGTGTTGGGATTTCAAAGTTCTAAAATTGGTGATTGAATGTGTGGAATTGAAAAGATTTTCTTATCAGACATTATATTTATGTATTAATGATATTATAAACCATTTTCAGTTGCTGAGAATTATTAAAAAATTTTCTTTGGTTGACGCGGAAAAATTGATCATTTTTAGTAAAAATTCATCAAAGGTCAGATCATGGCTCAACAACACAGACACAAAATTTCAACATATGCAAAACATGCCTTCTTAATCTTGATGTACAACCAAAAAACATGACAATATCATGTTGAATGCCACATGCATTGACCTCAGCCTTCAGTTGACTTGACATGGATCCGCCAACCTGTTTTTTGCTTCTTTTTGACCGATATGGCCATTCTTCAGTGAAAGTAATTTTCTCATGAGTCAGATCAGTTGGCTGAACCTCCTTCTCGCATGCAGAGCGGTCAAAGATGTCCCTATAACGTTATTCAGGTTTATATTGGGTGATGTTGCCAATAACGGCAAATTCTAAATTTTCTCAATTTTCAAGGTTTTGGGGGATTGGTGGTGCCCTACAACCTAGAGCAAGAGGCCACTTAAATTATATTTGTATCTGTGATATTCATGATGAATTCATGCATACATAGAACATTACTGATGCAGTCTGCCTAAAAATATCATGTGAACATGTATGACATAAATGTTATCAATTAACAACCAAGTTCCAGCTTGTTTTGTTCTTTGAAGGGAGTTTATTAATAATACTAGCTGTATGATTGTAATAATTTAAGAATAAAAATACTTATAAAATTAACTAACCGATTCATGCAAACCAACAGCATTTGCAGATGAGATATTAAATAGCTTGATAATTTATACCTACATGTTATGTGACATTGAAAGATGATTGTAATGTTATAAATGTGTGTAAATTATAGGACAGTGTAGGCAACCATTAAGCAATATTTGGAAAACCAAAATGCATCTATGATATTTAATAAAAATAATTTATTGTCATAAAAATATTATGTTCTCTCATCTAGTCTGCAGTAAACAGTCACATGTGTTTATCACACTCTGCACACTATTCTTAGACAATTAAACATATCCCACATAAATGCAAAGTCAAGGAAAGGAAAGAATAATATCCTTTGATCATAAATTGTCTTTGGAAATGATATAAATAACTGTATTTCAAGTTGTTTGCCCTCTTTTCAGCAGGAAATATGAGTGTGATAAACCATAAAACTTAAAATTGGTATAACTCAAAAATTTTTAAACCGATTTTTTCGTTTTTGTCTTAAAATGTTCACCTGACCCAGCTCTGCAGCACTGCGTGGTTTGTTTTCCGGGTGATTGTTTTTAATCTTAAAGATTGCTCAGTGTCACTGTGCCTCGGGACAAACTTTTTTGTTTTGACTCGCCGAACAGTTTTTTCGAATGCGGACACGCGACAACTTTTTTATCGCAATTTTAAACCTAGCTTCAGGTGGAAACTAACTTTTAAAAATTTTTTATGGTCCGAACTTCTTTTTCAAAGTCAAGTGTGAAGCAAACTTTTTTTTCACCACAAATCCATAGCCCTCCTCCCACAGATCATCTAGTTGGCCCCTTAGACAGCTGTGAAATACAACAAAATGTGATGTGCATCCACTTTTTCAGTCTTCAATTGTGTGACCAGGGCTTTGGAGTCGGAGTCGGGCGTCAGAGTCGTGGAGTCGGAGGCTTTTGGGTGGAGTCAGAGTCGGAGCCGGAGTCGAACTTTGATTTTCAGGTGAAGTTGGAGTTGAAAATTGAAGTGGTGACTCTTGACTCCTACAATAAAGGTAAAAGGTATAGGTGTTCTTATTTAAAATGGGTAGCCAACGTAAGTCCCTGCCTGGAATGGATGGTACAACTTATTTCCAGTTGAGCCCACGGCATGTGTCATTTACCAGCCCGACATACAGACTACCAATTAAGCAATCACCCAGCACTGAATTGTCAGTTGGGAACTCGGTCGCGGTCGGGAGTTGAACCCGGGCTGCCGGCACAGCAGTCCAACGTGCTAACCACTACACCACCGAGCATTAATATAATTTACAAAAACGCATTTCCAAAATGTGCAATGAATCCTAAATTTTTATATAAAACTTCCTAAACAAGTATTCATGAACAAAATCCTATGAAAAATGTGTAGCATGACACTTTCTTCTCTGTTAACCATGTAATATTTATGTACAGTAATGCCGATAAGTGGAGTCGGGAATCGGAGTCGGAGTCATAATTCAGGAAACCCAAGGAGTCGGAGTCGGAGTTGCTTTTCAGAAAACCAAAGGAGTAGGAGTCGGTTCACTTATCACCTGACTCCAAAGCCCTGTGTGTGACGCCCACTGAGTCTTGGCCATCATTGGCTGAATACATCTGTGACCTCACACAGAACTGATTGTATGATGTCCAGTGCTAAGTTATGGGAACTGCCATATATATGAAGGCATACTCCTACATTACCAAGAAGAAAGTCTGTTCTAACACTCCATAATGTTTACAATACCACATGAAAAAGCAGTGGATATATCCCATGTGGTATTGCATTGTATACTCAATGGTTTTTTGTATACTCAATGGTTTGATCATTGTCGATGATGCCATTGCATTGTTTACCATTGTGACGTCTTGGCCGTAGTGGTGTCACAACATTTTAACATTATCAGTTAAGCTGCTATCTGTGCTCTGATTGGCTGAGGCCACTGTTGAGTTTTGATAATCTTAAAAAAGTTTGGTACGTACATCTCAAAATACCACCATACCTATTTGGTCTTACTTTAATACCTTCAGGGTAACGAAAGGAGTAGGCCTAATTACTTGCTGAAAATTTGTCACAATCAGTAGAATGAAACTTTTCTCAGATGTCATAGATATCACCAGAACCAAGTTGGAGTATGGTGTGACGAATACCAAATGGTATTGTTTTAAGAATAAAAACTGCAGTGAGTCGGAGCAGGTGACACATGTTTGGATGATTTCAAGGAAGTTACAAGCGGCACCAGGCCTTCTATTCCTCTCAGAAAAGTCAATAATAGATTACATAAGTCTGAACACAAAGGGAAGAGCCTAATTAAAACATGCATCAGTTAATTGTTTTAATTAATCTCGTTACAATGGGACCTAAATGCAATAAGGATGTGGCATATTGGTTAAGTTTAAGGAAAATAGCTCGGTTATATAAGCAGCGAGGGTGTTGGGGTTGTCAGACGCTGACATCTTTTCACCATGAGGGTCGCTCTTGTAATCTGTCTTGGTCTGCTGCTGACTGTTGCCTCCACTTGGGCACGAGTGAGTATACATCTTCATTTTACAACTTACCATGGAAATGGGTAAAGTTGGCAATCCGGGGTAAAGTTGGCAATCCGGGGCAAGTTGGCAAGCTATTTTGACCCACTTAATGGAAGAAATGCCAACTTTCCTCACTGACACAGGTATCTTTTGGCCTACCCAGATTGCCAACTTCACCCCGTTTTACGGCACCTGTTACAGTCAAAGAAAGTCGAGTGCTTGTAGAATTGGACTGTTTCTTCTGAGGTCATATCCCTATCCATGCCATGTTATTCTATATGACTCATAAGCAATTTGTGAGGTCACATATAATACACTTCCAGTGCTATCAAAACATGCCACCAACTGGGTATGAATGAGGTCACAAGTTACTCAATGACAAATTGACAGTTCATTTCAATGCAATGGATTGGGCCCGTTGTGAGGTCATTGATGTCCACTACACTGTAAAATTTGAATTTTGAGTCAGCCTAAATGATTGAGTGAGATGGTTGGCCATTGGTTGCACAATTCCTTTGAACTTACATAGCTAGTTGCTATAAGTTATGATAATCTGTCCGTTATTATTACTTACTCAATCGTTTGAGCTGACTCAAAATTCCAATTTTACTATGTAGCAGCTGAATTTAGGTATACTCGTTATTCATAGACTGTAAGTATTAGTTACTAGCTAGACACCAATTTTGAGGATTCAAAAATATCCGTGTTAGACCCCTGAGCAACAATGGCTTACAAATCTGACAGCACCCTTGGAGCTTTGCCCAAGACCACATTTGTCAATATCAAAGAAAATCAAACAAAAAGCTTGATGCATTTCTTTAAGATTTAACACTGCGGACCTGACCTCTTTGGACCAGTACGGTCCAGTACCACCACCTCTTCAACACCAGACCTCCTTCGGTAAAAAAATGGTCCTGAGGTTGTCTATAGTTTGTCTAATGTGTTACGTACCATCACAGTGAAAATTGGTAAAGAAGCCATAAAATAAAATAAAGTCATTTTTATTTTCCGACCTTTTGTGATGCTTTTTGATGAAATTGGACATAAGGGTCCGACCAGATGATCTTGCGGGGGGGGGGGGGGCTGTGGCTTTTTGGTGAAAAGAAATTGGTCTCCTCTTGAAACTGAAAAAAAAAGTTTGTTTAGCACCACTATCATCTGGTCGGCCCCTAAATCGGAAACCGGTATGTGCTGGTATACTGGACAGCCTCCCTCCTGGACCGGACCGCCACACTCCAGGAATGGGCGATTCTGGACCGGAGGGGTCGGTCCGGTCTGCAACACTTTCAAGATCGTTAAGCCAGTAAACCCCAGGAAATTTGATGAAGCTGATAATACGTGAAAAATGGCCATTGCATAATTTTCGGTTCCCTTACAATCGCGCAATGAAATTTGAACTATTTCTTAGGACAACAATTCTGCAGCATAGAAAACTAACTTTGTGCCAGGTGGCAGCAGCATCCAGTTCTCACTTCACCAGACTTGCAAAGGATGCTTTAATCAAACTATTATCATGATATCAACAGGAAATGTGGTTGACACAATTAATTTTATTCATATTAATACAAAATCAGAAAAATATTGTTTATAAGAAGCAAGTATATAATATTGGATTTTGGAAAACATACATGACATCCCCTAAGAGACACTGAAGTATGTTGCTTGACTTTTTGCATTATGTTTTTGTGTGAGTCAAAAATGTATATAATTTAAAAACTACTTTTTCTCTCTCTTTCTTTTACTCAGCCTGAGAAGAGGGAGCAAGAAAATGATGACCTGACTGAAAGTGACCTGGAAGCATTGGAAAGGGCGATGAGAGAACCAGCTGCCAATGAAATTGACAGGTACCTCCGAGATGCTGAAGAGCAAGAAAGAGATGCCGGAGCTGCAAAGAATATGGCGAAAAGGAGGATGGGTTGGAAGAAATGGAAGAGGATTGGCAAGTTCGCAATGAATGGTTTGGGCATCGCAGACACGTTGATGAACATGTTTGGACCCAGAAGGTTCTGAGAGATGTTCAATAGGAAAACAGGATTGAAAATGCTGCTTCAACTGCATGAGGAAACCGAGCTTGGCAGATAGCAAATCCACATCTTAATCAAAATTTTAACATGGTGGCTATACATATATGCCAGGACAATTTAGCTTAATTAAGCACTGTTCTGTCGAATATTTTAAGTGATTGATTTCTTTGTAACACAACAATTTGACAGGTTGTCCTCTCATTATTCTCTTGATAAAACAGATTCTAACACTGACAATGCTTTTTTTTCTTTGTATTATACCTGGACTGGTACTAGACCAAAAAGGTTGTAAAAATCTTGGTACACTCTTGATCAAATTGCAGGAATATTAGAAATTTTCAGGCAGCCAGGAAAATTCTAAAATTGACTATTGAATATGAAATTGTGGAAGTGCAAAGATTTGTCTATCAGACATTAGATTTATGTATTAGCAAAATTTAAAAGAACTCTTGATACACTCTTGATCAAATTGCAGGAATATCAGGGATTTTCAATCAGCCAGGTCTTCAAAAATCTAAAATTTACAATCGAATAATGACATTGTGGAAGTGCGAAGATTTGTCTATCAGACATTAGATTTATGCATTAACAAACATTACAAGCTATATCGTCTGTAATTTAGCTATTTTCCAGCAACATTTCATGGATCTAACAACAAAAATTGACAGAATCATGCCTCTTTAAAAAAAGTCCAGTGGCGGCTCCAGGATTTTTTTGCTGGGGTGGTTGAGGGGGGTTTTTCTCCATTATTTTGTGGGGCTTCCAAAAACTGCCAAAAAACCTGTTGTCGATGCACATTTTTAAGCCGGCGCATTTCAACCGATTCAACACCGCCCTCCCAAAAAGTCCTGTTATGAAAGTTGGACTGGTTATCATAGTTATAGCAGCACATGGACACAAAAAAACAATTTATTGAAAATCATAAACTTCTTAATAATAAAATTTATGTGGAATTTCTCTAAATTCCCTGAAGAAATCCAGATGCACATGCATTTCAAAGCCATTCCAGATTTGGAAATATATTTCCCTATATTTCAAGACAATTGAAAAGAAATGGCCTGATATTTTCATAAGCCTAGGATGACCCCAGTGTCTGGTTTATCAGATGGCTGAGGTTGTAGGTCATACAAAGCATGAGCAGTGTGTTGCACTTTTCATGGTTTTCCCCTTTCATTTTCATGTGCCTTTCTTCACAACTTTTAAACTGGACAATGCTAAAACTTTGTGCGAAGAACTAGTGTTTAGTTCATTAATTATGGAAAATAATAATTTATCATACCTGTACCAATTTGCAGCAAGAAGATCAATAACCTTATCCATGATGAGACAGATCATATTTGGCTCTCTTTCTGCTGGTTGAAATTAAAGCAAGTGTGCTTGTTCTTTCATTACTCAATGAATTACACAATTTAGTGTGAAGAAAATTGTTTTAGAACAAGTGAGATTCATGTAAGCAAAGTCTTGGGGTACAAACTAGTTTACAAATAGCAATGAATCCTCTTTTTTAAGGCTCAAGAATTGCAGTCAGAAACAGCCCCGGTTTCTTCCAGACTGAAATGTTGTGAACCGCTCGCAGCTGCTCGTGAGTAGCACACTAGTCACTAGGTGGCAACACGTGACAGCATACGTATATTCTGATTTGCCGAGGCTGGAAAAGAAGTGGCAATGTAACAGCGGTCCACTTGCAGACAGTGTACAATGTCTGTTTTGCTGGCAGCTTGCTGAGTTCACCAGTGTGAAGGGCCATAAAAAGTGGCAAATGACCTAGTTATGGTCTGAAAAAACCTAGAAATGTTTCCTTAAAGTAAAATAACACTGTTATCTATGGAATCAGAATTCTCAACTGTTACACTGCATTGTTGAGAAACAACTATACTTTTATGGACGCTGCACAGCTACTTATTTGAAAATGATGGTTCCATGAAATGAACGATTTTGACAAAAACTTCTTTTCTGGAAAATTTTGAAATTGCCTTGTAGATTCTGGAATGTTATATATCATTAAGTTCTACTACTTACCAGAATAAAGGCCTATATATAATTATATATCTTTTCTTTTAATTTCTGATGATTTTTCATAAGCAAGCAGAGGAAGCATTGCATATCTGATTCTGAAGATTACAAGCCAGATGGAAAATGTTGTGATTGTTACGCAGTTGCAACAATAAAGGTAGTCATCAATGAAGGGCTACATCACTGTGTAAAACACTTTCAAATAACTTGTTTGGCCAATGGAACTGGTCAGACTAATGGGCTGAATAGTTTGTAGAATCCAAAGCCTTCTTTTTTGGTTCTATTAGCCTGAGGTCTTAAAGTCGAAGTTTTCATTTTCTGGAAAAACATGTTGTGTCCGTATCCCCCCCTTACTTCTCACACAAGCTGAACCTGGGGGCTTTCCAAAACACATGGCAAATCTGGCTACTCACTAGCATACTACATTACCACAATAAGCATATTGATATCTATATCAGTTGTTGAGCTACATCCTTGTAGTGTTCGTACCCTCCCAGAGGTTTTGGCCTTGTGCCCATGATTGCTTTAAGTTAGGGATGTCATGTCTGTTAATAGATGACTCCCTAAATTTACTGCTATGTAAAACATAGGCTGCGCAGCAGCAAACCTTCAGCGAATAACACCTTTAGAAGATTACAATAATTTCATAAAATTGGTGCGTTCCCGAAATTGCTTATAGGTATGCAATAGCGGTCGAGTAGTGGCCTTCCATTATCTCTATTTTTCCAATGATTCATAAAGTGTTATACGCATTAAACAGCACTGCTAAATTAATCGCATAGGTGATTTGTTTAGAAAAATGCATTACTGTATATGCAATAGTGGGGAAGTTTTGGCTCCGATATAAAAAAATTCTTTTAGATATTTTTTCTCAATATTACAAAAACTATAGAATAGCCATCTGTCAGACCATGAAAAGGCACAACTAGACCATACAAGCCATATGTGTACCAAACTTCATCCATGTATATGGAATAGTGACCGGATGTTGGGCCAGAAACAAAAATAATATTTTTTATGTTTTTTTCAATATTTGAAAAAGTATATAATATTTTCCATCAGACCTTTCAAAAGGCACAACTAGACCATATTGACCATATGTGTACCAAAGTTTATCCATGTACATGCAATAGTGAGCGAGTCTTAGCCCAAAAACCAAAAAAATATGTTTTTATGTCTTTTCTCATTTTTTCAGAAAGTATAGAATATCTGTCAATGAGACCATCAAAAGGCACAACTAGACCATATAGGCCACGTGTGTACCAAATTTCATCCATGCACATGCAATAGTGACTGAGCCTTGGCCCGGAAACAAAAAAAAAATTATTTTTATATTCTGTTAATTATTTCAAAAAGTATTTAAGATCTATTCATCAGACCATCAAAAGGCACAACTAGACCATACAGGCTAGATGTGTACCAAATTTCATCCCCATACTTTCAATAGAGGCCGAGTGCCGGGCCGGAAACGATCTATCCGCCCGCCGCCCGACCGCCCGCCCGCCCACCCGCCCGCCCGCCCGCCCGCCCGGCGGACGGACAGCATTTTTACCCAAGTGATTACAATACCTTCTTCGAACTTCGTTCGCTGAAGGTAAAAATTTGCAATATTAACATTTTTTCAGCTTACCAATCTCTGGTCCTAATTAAGTTAACAAAAGCATAAAATATGTCTGGAGAGCCAAGATTCTCCGATATCTAATGGGCTATAATACAGTCTTGTCTGATTAATACCGCTAAAGTATGCCCGATCCTGAAATATCCATAATTTGGGTCATGAATGATATTATTTTACAAAAGGAACAAAAACAGTTTGTGCAAAAATAACTTAGGAGATAACATCTATGATATATATACACACATTGATGTTGTTCCTGATGAGATCAAACGATGTTCATTGTGAATACCAAATTGTACACTTGATTGTGCAGAAGCTGTTTAAAAATAAAAACCGCAGCGATTCGGAGTAGGTGACGCATGTTTGGATGGGTTCAAGGAAGCTACAAGCTGCACCAGGCCTTCTATCTCTCAGAAGAGTCAACAATAGAATACAGAACACAAAGGGTTGCAATTAACTGATGCATGTTTTAATTAATCTCATTACAATGGGACCTAAATGCAATAAAATAGTTCTGTTATATATAAACAGCGAGGGTGTGGGAGGTTGTCAGACGCTGACATTTTTTCACCATGAGGGTCGCTCTTGTAATCTGTCTTGGTCTGCTGACTTTCGCTTCCACTTGGGCACGAGTGAGTATACATCTTCATTTTACAACTTACCATAGAATAGGGTAAAGTTGGCAATCCAGGGTAAAGTTGGCAATCCGGGGTAAAGTTGGCAATCTGGGGGTAAAGCTGGCAATCCGGGGTAAAGTTGGCAATCCGGGGTAAAGTTGGCAATACGCTGTAAAGTTGGCAATCTGTTGTAAAGTTGGCAAGCTATTTTGACCCACTTGATGGAAGAAATGCCAACTTTCCTCACTGACACAGGTATATTTGGCAAAGTTGCCGTTCGTGTCAGTGAGGAAAAGCTGGCATTTCTGCCATTAAGAGGGTCAAAATAGCTTGCCAACACGGATTGCCGTTTCACGGTACCTGTTGCAGTCAACTAATGTCAAGGGCTTACAGACTTGGACTGACATGTTTCTTGTGGGGTCATATCCCTATCCATGCCAAGTTTTTCTATATAACTCATAAAAAATTTGTGAGGTCATATATAATACACTTCTAATGCTCTCAAAACACATCACCAACTGAATATCAATGAGGTAAAAAGTAACTCAATGACAAATTTACAGTTCATTTCAATAGTATATAATAGATTGGCCTGTTTTGAGGTCATTGATGTCCACAACACTGTAAAATTTGAATTTTGAGTCAGCCTAAATGTTTGAATGAGATGGTTGCACAATTCCTTTGAGCTTACACAGCTAGTTGTTATAAGTTATGATAATCTGTCCGTTGTTATACTCAATCGTTTGAGCTGACTCAACAGTCAACATTCCAATTTTACAATGTAGCAGGGTCATTCTACAGAAATTTTCCTATTCCTGTCCCTAGGTTTCAAGTTTCAGTACAGCGAAACACTTTGATATAGAGTTAAAGTGGACTGTGGCACTGTGAAAATGGCACTCCGTGACTCATGATAGCCGATGAAGTGTCATCTTCTCTACTTTCAACATGGGAAACATAGAGGCTGTTTGATTAGTCATGATCAAGAGCAAGCCATTTGATTTCTCATAACAAATTTTAGATTGAAAATCAGATGCATTTATATATAATCCTTTCGTTTGGCTGTCACCAACAAGTGGGATAAGTCTCCTTCAATCAAATTAACATTGAAAGTATTGGGTTTGATCATGACCAATCATCAGCATGATGACACACGAAGTGTCATTTTCACAGTGCCACTGTCCACTTTAATTCTATATCAAAGTGTTTCGCTGTAAATCAATTATAAATGTTTCTTTATCAATATTTTTAGTTAGTGGTCTCAAGCAGGACCAATGCAAAAATATTTAGTGTTAATTTTGTCATTCTTATATATTTTTGATTTTATTTTACTTCCTTAAAGTCACACATGTACCTGTTTTTTGCATGTACCTGCACTCGTTTCTGCATATTCAACCCACAATATATCTGTAAAAGTATCTGAATATGCTATAATTAAAATATGGAAGTAACTAGAACAATGTCCTTTAACTTATGGGCTAGCTTTAATGTTTTACTTCCAATTGAATTTTGAGAAAATTAGCTGCAAAGTCTGTCCCTGAGTTTTTTTGTCATTACCGGAACATAGTACTATTCTTGGTACTATTCATTTTCTTACACAAGTGATTTCATCAGTCACATGACATAATACAACTACTCAAACAGCTTGATAGCAAGGTAGTCTGTTGAAGAAAATCACATGGGCGAAAGAGATTTTATGTCCATTTAAAAGTCCTATTTTGAGCGAGTAGGTTTATCATAATTATGCGTCATTACCGAACGGACATTTAACAATCAAGAAGGAATGCAGCAAATTTTTTGTGCTGCTATTCTAGTTCACATTCCTTTAGCCTCCCATGCTGTCTGTGCTGCTGGGCCTCTAAAAAAATTACCAACACTGAATTTGTCATTGCTGCAACACGTCATTATCGGAAAAATTTGCTATTGTTGTGGTAATGACTCATGGGAAAAGCATGTTAATTTTAGCAAAATTAAAATTGAGGAAAGAATCATGGCAACAATTGCTAGATGTTTTTCAGAAACAGCCTAGACCCCCACACTCATTAAATCATGCATTTCACAAATTTTGAAAAGCTGCAAAACTACCACCCAAATGGGAACATTTCTGTAGAAAGACCCACCATCACAGTGAAAATTGGTAAAGAAGCCATAAAATAAAAAAATTGTCTGACCTTTTTCAGATGATTTTCGCCAAAACTGGACATAAGGGGCCGACCGGGGGGGGGGGCTATGCTATTTTTACATTCAGCGAACAAAGTTCGAAGAAGGTATTATTGTTATCACTTTTGTCAAAAGTTGTCCGTCCGCCAGGCGGGCGGATAGATAGTTTCCGGGCCAGGACTCAGCCCCTATTGCATGTACATGGATGAAATTTGGTGCACATGGAACCTGTATGGTCTAGTTGTGCCTTTTAATGGTCTGATTGATGGATATTTTGAACTTTTTGAAACATTGAGAAAAATTAAAAAAAATTTGTTTTTCCTTTCCGGGCTAGGACTCAGCCCCTTTTACAGTGTACATGGATGAAATTTGGTACAGATGTGGCCTATGTGGTCTAGTTGTGCCTTTTGATGGTTTCATTGATAGATATTCTATATTTTTTGTGAACAAAAGAGAAAAGATATAATTTTTTTTTTCAGGCTGAGACTCGGTCACTATTGCATGTACATGGAACAAGAAATTCTTTTAAAAAAAAAGAATTGTAGGGACACATATTTTATTTTCCGAATATTCAATTGATTTCCTATGTATGTGTAGTCACATCTATACCTCCAATGTACCTACTGTGATTTGACAAACCTCCTGCATGTTACCTCATGATTGGACATGCCTAATTATAGTTGTTATAAATATTTTTAGTCATAAAAAAAAATTTCTATAACAACAAACTAATTCTTCCTTGCTTATTAGGATTATTACACTTTTCATAAAATGTGAACATCATAGGAGTAGTGAGAAGTTGAATATCTAATGTTTTCATACAGTGTGTTTGTACACTTCTATTATATGATCCGAAATCTTCATAAACTTAGGCTATATTTGACCAATTTCCTGAAGGAAATCTCTATGGGATATGCTCCAAGTGTGCTTTGGAGACGGTCCCCAATCACCCAACCATGACCAGTTGACCCAATTGTCATGGTTGAGTGGCTGCTGCCTCTCTGGTGTAGATACTGTGTATCAAGAGGGGGAAACATATACTTGATTTGTAAATTGTGCTCACAGATACCTCCTCTGTGGCATGAGTACCCTCCTAATATTGGAGGTCAATTAGGAGGGTACTCCTTGCTATAGGGAAAGGTGTGTGGTCAACCAGGCGACAGACAACCAGGCGACACCATGCCACTACCAACTAGGCTACACAAAATTTTCAAAACACTTGCCACTTCCATCCAGGCGACAGACACTTCCATCCAGGCGACACAGCACTTCCATCCAGGCGACAAACACTTCTATCCAGGCGACATGATTTAATACCAGCCTAAAACCACTTTTTACTGATTGGCAAACAGTTTTACTGGGCGACAAACACTTTAAATTGTCTGGGAGACAGTCCAACCATGAAACAGGATGTTTACAGTTCAAGAACGCTTTAGGAATCTTACACCAGAGGGGGCAGAAATAGTTGAGCTCTTTGTCCTGATATTTGTTGTATGCAATGATAAATGACTAGAAATATGAATAAAAAGCATGTATTTATTTAAATTGTGAAGGTTTTTGCTGCTGCCTGTTCTTCTTGACTTATGATTGATGCAGATAACTGTTTCTGAAGATCATCTGAACATACACCAGGTGGCGTGGTTGTCCTTCCATGAGCGAAAATCTGTCACCTCAGTTTTGCAGAGTTTTGTCAAATGTGAAATTAAAGTCTGTCGCCTGGTTTCGGGAATGTCTGTCACCTAGTTAGTATGTCACTTAAAATATCTGTCACCTAGTTGGTACTTGTTGTCGCCTGGCTGGTCAAAACCTGTCACCTGGTTGGTAGTGGTGTGTCGCCTGGATGGTTGTCGCCCAGTTGGTAGTGATGTCGCCTGGTTGTCTGTCGCCTGGTTGACTGGCAATCATAGGGAAAGTGTCTCTGCAAGTCCAACTTGCCTGTGGCCCCCTCCAGAAACTTAGAAGCTCCACCACTGCAGTAGGCCTACACAATAACTGATGACAAATTGCACTTGGCTGGGTACTTTTGTCCCTTTAGTTAGGGACCTTCAATGTTAAGTCTTTCATCATTTGGAGCTTGTAACATAGATCTGAGATGGTCCCTACAAAAAGTTTGGTACACATATGGACTATATGGTATAATTGTGCCTTTTGAAAGTTCTGATGAAAATATTCTATTATTTTGAAATATTGAAAAAAGTTATTATAATTTTTTTATTATTTCTGGCCCAAGACTCGGTCGCTATTGCATGTACATGGATAAAGTTTGGTACACATATGACTTATATGGTCTAGTTGTGCGTTTTCATTGATCTGACTCATAGATATTCTTTACTTTTTGTAATATTGAGAAAAAATACTTAAACTTTTTTTTTTCATATCGGAGCCAAAACTAGCCCAGTATTGCATATATATACATTACTATTTCTGTTTTGTATATAAATTATGTCTCAATAATATTTTTAAATACATTACTTGTAAATTTAGATGTAGTTACTATTTCTGTTTTGTATATAATTCTTATCTTTTTACTTCATTATATATATATATTTTTTTATATATATGACACATGTATCTTTATGATATTTCGTTGTCTAATAAAAGTTTATATATATATACAGCAATGAAATTTTGTACACATATCACCTTTACGATATGTCAGTGCTTTTTCATGTGTATTTAACATTTTTCAATGATTGGAAAAAGCTGAGAAAAAGATAACAGCATTATATTCTTTGGTTTCCAACCGATACTACATAACCTATACTTAGTAAATGCATGAAAATGTATTGTAATATGCGTAAATTAACCTAAGGCCTTTCACTGGTTTTAAAAACTCTGGCAGGTATGCCTATAAACACAACAATTCTATGGTGTAAGTGTAATCTTCAAAAGGAGTTATTCGCCAAAGGTTTGCTGCTGCACAGCCTATGTCTAAAATTGGTGAAAAAAAAATTTGTTTCCCTCTTGACACTGAAAAAAAAAAAGTTTGTTTCCACCTGTAGCTGGGGTTCCGTAATGTTAAAATTGCGATAAAAAAGTTTGTCGCGTGTTCACATGTGAAAAAAATTATTTGTCGATGCTTCGCGAGCCAAAAAAAAAAGTTTGTCAAGGACGTAAAAGCCATACCCCCCCCAACTATCGTCTGGTTAGCCCCTAAATCAGAAACAGGTACGTACTGGTAGTACTGGTATACTGTGTGGACCAGAGGGGTCGATCTGGTCCGCAACACTTTTAAGATTGTTAAGCCAGGGAACCAAAGGAAATTTGATGGACCTGACAATATGTGAAAATTGCCCATTGCAGAATTTTCAGTCTCCTTACAAACGTACATTGAAATTGGAACTATTTCTTGGGACAACAATGCTGCAGCATTGAAAACTAACTTTGTGCCAGGTGGCAGCAGCATCCAGTTCTCACTTTCGCCAGACTGACAAAGGATGCTTTAACCAAAGTATTGTCATGACATTAACAATTTAACAGGGAACATTTGTGGTGGACATAATTAATTTTATTCATATTAATACAAAATCAGAAAAATATCGTTTTCAAGAAGCAAGTAGGCCTATATATATATCATATTGGATTTTTGCAAACATACATGGCATCGTTTGAGATACAATGAAGTATGTTGCCTGACTTTTTGCATTATGTTTTTATGTGAGTCAAAATGTATATAATTTAAAAACTACTTTTTCTCTCTCTTTCATTTACTCAGCCTGAGAAGAGGGAACAAGAATATGATGACCTGACTGAAAGTGACCTGGAAGCATTGGAAAGGGCGATGAGAGAACCAATTGATGAAATTGAAAGGTACCTCCGATATACCCAAGAGCAAGAAAGAGATGCCAGACCTGCAAAGAACATTCAGAAGAAATGGATTGGCAGTGCTGTGGGCATCGCAGACATGTTGATGAACTTGCTTAGACCCAGAAGGTTCCTGAGAGATGCCCAATAGGGAGAAGGGATTGAAAATGCTGCTTCAACTGCATGCAGAAACCAAGCTTGGCAGATAGCAAATTCACATCTTAATTAAAATGTTAACGTGACAGGCTATACATATATATGCCAGGACAATTAAGCTTAATTAAGCACTGTTCTCTTGAATATTTTAAGTGATTGATATCTTTGCGCAACAATTTGGCAAGTTGTCCTCTCATAATTCTCTTGATAAAACAGATTCTAACTCTGACAATGCTTGTTTTTTCGTTCTATTATACCTGGACTGGTACAATACCAAGGTCGTAGAAAACTTGATACACTCTTGATCAAATTGCGGGAATATCAGAAATTTTCAGGCAGCCAGGACTTCAAAATTCTAAAATTGACTATTGAATATGACACTGTGGAAGTGCAAAGATTTGTCTATCAGACATTAGATTTATGTATCATCATCATCATCATCATCATCATCATCAAAATACTGCCACAACATCAAGACTGATAAGTGATGACTAATGTGGAGGCGCAATGCGTTTGTTAGTAAAGAAAGAAAGTGAATAGTAGAGAAGTAGTGTTATATACAGTATATGCAGGAAAGGAGACATTGGAATGAGTTTCAGGTTATGGTATGCTTGGCCAGTGCTGTCTTGAACTGGTCCAACGCTGCTGTCTCTATTATGCAGGCAGGCAGGCAGGACGTTCCACTGTACGATTGTGGGTAGTAGGAAAATTTGTGGTAGTTGGTGGCAGTGGAGACTTGTTGGAATGTCTGGCTGTGATGGTGGTGAGTAGGTATGATGACTGAGGTCAGATATATATGACTGTCCAAAGGCCTATTAGCAAAAATTAAAAGTTACAATATCCTGGTTATTTTGGTGGAATATTAAAAATCCATAATTTAGCTGTTTTACTACAACAGACCATGGGTCTAACACCTAAAATTGACTGAAACATACCACTTAAAAAAGAATTCTTTTTTTTCCCAAATTTATGGACAGAGCTCTTTCTATTTTGCTAAGAGTGTTTGGAGCTGTTTGGACCCCGAAAGGCATGTCTTAAGTTGGGCACTTGACATGTACCATGTCCAAATGTTGTGCCCCATAACTAATAAGTAATATTTGATGAATTTATGGCCAAATAATTGTGTATATATATATCAAACAGAGACCATTCACAGAATGAACAGGATTGGCTTATTGGCTGGTCACGGAATCTGATATGTTCACACATTCAGAACTGCTCTTCATTCAGTCTGGGAGTGTATTCTCTATGGATACACCTTTTTGGTACTGACAGTGGAAGTAAAAAGTCTGAATTGATGTCATTGAATGCTCAGATTTGCCTCTGGTTGAATGTCGAGGGCTTGCGGCCGAGCATTGCACGCATTGCTAGTCACATGACTCCTAACATACATCTGCGCATGCGTGAACAATCGATGAAGGAGGAAGCGATGGCATGACGACGTTGCTGAAAATGGCTAAAAACGTGTGGAAATTCCATCGGAAATGCGAATATTTGAGGTCTATTTTGAGGTAAAGGCTACATAAATGTTCAAGGACGCGATTGACGTCTCTTAATTGCTTAAGTGGTCGATATATTGCAGAAATTCAGCTTGTTTAGGATTTTTTGTTTCTAACGTTTTCGGTTTGGCATGTTTGGCCTTCAGCCTGGCAAATGGTTGTTGATGGTTGAAAACTCGGATTGTTGTTGTGTTAGGCTGATAAGCTTACTGCCAGATTAAACCGTCTCCTTTGTCAGTTTCTGATCAACCAGTTGCATTGGGATGGTCGATGTAGGCCTATAAATGTGGGGTCAGTGTAAAATGCAGACCATGCGGACCAGACATTCTGGCAGCCAGTCTGTTGGTCCAAGCCTCGGACAAACACTGTCCAGTCCATAGAAATACATAGAACGGAAATGAGGCTCTGGCAGATGAAGCAACCAAATCCACCATCTTGGAACTGCCCTGTATCCTGAAACAATGGTATCGTGACGTCATCAATAACAGTGATGTCACTTATAACAATGGCATGACGTCACATCATAATTAGTCTATTGTGACGTCATGTCTCAGGGCAGTTCCAATATGGCGGATTTGGTGACCTCATCTTGAGGTGGTTTCATACAGCCTCATGTCCGTTCTATGTATTTCTACGGTCCAGTCTGGATGGGGTTAAATCATGCGGACCAAGTAGATACCAAGCGGACCAACTTGAAAACAACTGGGATATGAAATAGATTAATCAGATCAATTAAATAAAAAAAAAGAAACTTTGTAAATATTTTTCCCGTAAAATGGTAAAAATTCCTATCATGTAGACCTAAGTTCCTATGCAGACCAAATGCAGACCAAAATTGGATGCAGTCAAAAATTTCTACCACAGACCAATTTTATATGTGTATTTGTATATATAATGCAATGTCTTTTTATGAAAATGTCAGGGAAATACAGTCTTCGTTTGTGAGTTGAAGTGACACTTGAAGTGCAATTAAACCAATTGAAGTCCAGTGCCAATTCAGACATAAATGCCGTTGTAGATGGACTTTTTGATGTTCCATGATCAAGATAATTGACAGCTTAACATTTAACTGATAAAAAATATATAAATTTGTGAAAATGAATTTTAATTTGTCTGAAAGATTTGGATTTTGGTCTGCATCAACTATTCGTTGGTCCGCATTCTGGTCCGCACTCTGGTGCGCTTTCTGGTCTGCATTCTGGTCTGCATTCTGGTCTGCATTCTGGTCTGCATTCTGGTCTGCATTCTGGTCTGCATTCTGGTCTGCATTCTGCAAGATTTGGTCAGATAATTTTGGTCTGCTTTTGGTGTGCATTATTTGGTCTGCATGATTTAGTTAGCATAATTTGGCCTGCATGATCTAATTGTCTGTACTCTGGTCTGTACAGATATATATTGCCTGTATGGGTTGTTTTTTTTTTATAAAAAAAAACGTAATTGAATATAGTGATGCACGGAAAGTGAAAATAGCTGGATACCGGATAATCCGGCAACACCAACTGCTGGATACCGGATAGCAACCGGATACTTGGAACCGGATAGTAAACATGCGAAAAAGGAAGTTTTTCGGCATTTGTGGTTGATTATGAATATTTTTTTATGAGAGCTGAGACATATCGGTCCGGCAGGAGGACTGTTCCTCTGATGGAATGTTTTTCGTTTTGTTCTGTAACTGAATTCTTATTTTGAAGATGGTGAAATAATGTTGTTGACTCTGTTGTGGTAACGTTCCTTAGGTTATTATCTAAATTGTAGCCTTTCATTAAGTTTTGAACATGCCAGATATCTGGTTCTGATATCTGGTTCTTATTCCCTCATTTTGCCGGATACCGGATATCCTGCAAATTCCACTATCCGGCCGGATATCCGTGCATCCCTAATTTAATATGTCTTGCCTGATGAATATTTCGGGTAAATTCATTAAAATTGAATTCTATTAGCATGAGCATTGCTCTCAAAAAACATATGTTCTAGTAGGCCTCAACAAGCTGTGGCTAATGCTATTGATTTGAGATGGATATTCACTTGTTTTAAACCATCTGTATTTTTGAGAGGAAAGAAGGAAGCTTAATGTTATTTAAACATAACTTTTGAGTTTTATATACAATATTCCATTGTTCATCTTCCTATAGCATTTTATTTTGCTGTCGTTTAGATAAGAATCCATGCACCTGTTGGCAGTTATGTGTAAGCTTGTGTAACAACAAAAGTTTCATTGGCAATACATATTCAACAGACAGTTTCCGAAATGTTTGCCTAGAGTTAGAGAATTTGGTATTTAAAGACTATAAAACTGTATGTTGTAGTAAATTGTAGATTTTGTAGGGATACACTCTAATGAGGAACCAAAATCGACAAAATATGGACCAAAATTATTGCTCTGTGATATTATATATAATATTCTATTCAGGATGATAATATAGTTACAAATTGCACATTTGCGTACATTTAGGCCTATTTCAAGGTCAATATTTGAGTACACCAGGTCGGGGCATTCACGCTGTCTGTGCCTGGGAATGTTCTAACTTGCTACATTTTGTTGTGTTGAACTTGAATTGCTACATTGTAACATTGCGATAAATTGTTACATTGTATGATGCTACATTAAAAAAACATGCACTCTCCCAATAAGTCTGTTTGTCTGGGGGAGGAGCGAAAATGATTGATGGTCAGTGACTCAGTGTTGTCTCAACTGCATAGAAGTCAACGCCTCCAATGTACCCAGAAAACCAATCATTACAGCAATTTATTGTGGGAGTTCTTGTCATAGTATTGCATTTATATAGTTGTTAGGCCTGTCTTTTTTGACAAGTTAAAAAGGGATTTAAAAAAAAAGACAGTGTGTCAGATATATTATATACCCTGTCAGGCCAGCCTTTTCAGTGGGGGGGGGATCCAGGGAGGGGGGCTGGGCCTCCTTAGACCACTGAGATAAAGGGATGTATTTTGAAGAAAATTTGCCGCAACACTGGCCCGCAAATGCCGGAAACACCCGACCTCCCCCTGAAAAAACCCTGTGTGGATCTGCCCCTGCTTTTATGCAATAATAGGCTAGATGTCCAAGTTTGAAATAGTCTGTTGCAATAATGGCTTCAATGATGTTAACAGCTGTTGGAGGAGACTATTCTATTGGTCATGGGTTGATCTTGTTGATGAAACAGATCGATATTAAACAGCCCATTGTGCATGCTGTGACATCGTCAATTGAAAAATAATTGGCAATAAATTTCAGTGCTATGTCTTGTGGTATTTTACATGTCAAGGATGATGCTAAACTGTTTGCAAACTTTGCATACGTATCTCTTCTAAGTTATTCAAAGTTATTCCAAATATATAATGAACAAGTCTTGCAAAAATTATGTATCACATAACAGAAAACCTGTAATGCCATCATAATCATAAAATATAAAATATGCCTTCTATTAGAACTTTCAAAAATTACAAGTTTTGCAAAAATTGTGTAGCTTGAGATTGTATCAAATAAAAGAAAGCTGTAATGCCATCTCAAAATAGAAAATATGCCTGCTATTAGAACTTTCAAAAATTATTTTATGCCATTACTCTTGATACTATTCCTATGAAGCAAGGGGGTTGAACATTTTTTGAAAGGCTTGATTTCATAGTCAAATACAGCCTGCCTACTAGACTAAGGTTTTCTTCGTAACTGACTATAAGTGAGTCTGGGGAAAATTTCTATGAGGCTGAATTTTGTTGCACACTGTATAATAGTGTATATGCTTGAAAATGTTCTTAGTGTTTAAATATAACCTGTTACGTTTTTGTTTTCAGATGGTCAGAGGAATTAAGCTGTGGATGAGACTGGCATCTTGGCAGCAGAATGTCAAAACCTGATGAGTCTTTTACTGGAGAAGCTGGGCGCTGAAAGCCCTGGGGCAGGTGTGTTGAAATGGGCTTCGATGACAATCCGAGTTTGAGGGGAGAATGGCAATATCCAAGTGACCAATGGTGTGCTCATAATCTTCGCTGGTGATGCCTTTGAACATCGACACATTCGTGACGACGAGAGTTGACTGGAAATAGTGATCTCAATTCCCAAAAGTTTCAATAGGTAAGTTTAGTTAGGTAATTTTCAATAATTTTGAGAAAATATGGAAACAGGGCTTTGGAATCGGGTGGCATGGGGACTCCTGGTATTGGCATTATACCGCACAAATACCATGAAAAATTAATTCTAATATTTCCATGAATTTTGGACGTTGAGTACTTATTTTAGGGTTTTTTGTGCATTTGTTCTTTCTGATTTGAAAGACTGCAATTGTCGTTTTCAAAATCATTTCAAACTGCTCATTAAGTCCAGAATGGCCAAATTCTATTTTGTTTGTGAATTTACTTATAAACCTTCCGTCCTGAAGCCCTGTTCAGAATATCGTTACTTGCATTAGATAATAAGAAGCATTGTTCTTTAACGGTGTGTAAGTAGAGGACGTCAAGCCCCAATCATCCATTCATCTTTAACGGTAAAATGACTGAGGCTAGCAGTTGCTAGTGATGAAATAATTTAATGCCAGTTGTCGTGTAGAATTGTGCGGTTTGCTATTGGTGGAGCAAAAATGGCCGAAATTTGGGTGCTTCAACCTACCAAAAATGAGGATTTTCTTGTTTTCTGCTTGCTGGTTGATCAAGAAGCTATTGTTTCCAGTGGACTTAGCAAAATTGAGATTTCAAATCACTCATTGAATCAGTGATGATCGATTAATAAATTTTGAACAATTGGCTTATTTTTCATCACTCGCAGTAGCAAGTTAAGAGTACTGTAACTATTTTGATTTATTGAAACTGAAAGTTGTATAGAGAGGAATGAATCATCTTAAGAAACTGCCAAACTTAAATGAGAAACCTTAAATATTGAAATATCTGTACCGCACCTTAAGTCAACATTAGGCGATTTATTGTTCTCCTTGGAAATGCTCACAAGTCTTGGGGAAAATTTGTCCTACTTTAAATGTGATGGAAATTGGATTGTGATTCCAAAATCTTTGGCCAATTGATTATCAACACGGAAAAGATGTTTATTTTGCTTGTACAACATTGATATTGATATATATGAAATTGAATTTTACTTTAATTTCTCGAAGATTTATGATATATATATGTTATGCTGTGCTAATGAGTACCTTCCATTAATCACCATGGTCAACCCTCTGACAATGATGCCTGGGAGATCCAATTAACTCTTGAGAATGCTACAAGTGCTACAAATTATCAACAGATAACAAACAAAACATTTGATGTACTGGTATAAACTAATACCGGAAAAAAGTGTCAGCTAAGTTCGTAGCGCGGCACTGGGCCACCAGTCACTGGGTCCCGGGTTCTATTCCCGCTCTGGTCGGGTGCTCGTGCCCATAGAAATACATAGAACGGACATGAGGCTGTATGATGCCACCTCAAGATGAGGTCACCAAATCCGCCATATTGGAACTGCCCTGAGACATGATGTCACAATAGAATAATTATGATGTGACGTCATGCCATTGTTATAAGTGACATCACAGTTATTGGTGACGTCACAGTCCATTGTGCCAGCATTCAGGGCAGTTCCAAGATGGTGGATTTGGTTGCTTCATCTGCCAGAGCCTCATGTCCCTTCTATGTATTTCTATGCTCGTGCCCCCCCCCCCCACTTTTGGGCTAAAAAATAAATTAAATGCCCCTTTTCAAAGGAGGTGTTTAAACATCTCCATTTATGCAGTCACAGTGACAAAATGGAAAGTTTTGGCGGGAAATTTGAGCATTTCAGAAAGTATTTTGGGCCCTGACTTGGTGATTTGGTTTGGAGAAGTTGGGAGTCAAGAATGCACCTTAGCTTGATTATAGAGCAAGCATCTGGCATGGGAATGAATAGCCGGCATGTTGTTATTTGGACGGGACTTCGTTTTTATCTTGCTTGAATCCACTACGGGCAGCGTCACACATTGTGTATTGGCAACTGTGCCTAAACTATTGCGCTTGTATATATGATATTTGGCACATGAATGGTTCTTGTAGATGATATGTGTCTGTTGTTGTTCATATTTTAACAATCGGTACAGTTTTTGTAAAACATTGGAAATAAAAAATAATTTTTTTTTCCTTTCTTGAGCAGAACTCCGAAACAGTTGTACCTATGAACATTAAAATCTGCTATGTAAAAATTTGTAACAGCAATTTCAGCAAAAATGTGAAAAATTTTATATTTTCATTGCTCCATGATTCTGTCAATTTTGGAGTTAGACCTCTGAAATTTTGCATTTTGGTGTCTTAATTTTAAATGACTGAACTCATTTGGAGGGCCAATCCTTCGAACTTTTCATAAAAACCAAAAAACTGGAAAAATATTAGGATTTCTGATATGTTTGTCAAAGTTTGGTTTCTTGCAAATTAATGGTAATGAATTAATTGGTAAACTTCTAAAAATATTTCAGTTTAATTTATTAGTAACTTTTATAGCCATACTTTGTTTTAGTGTAAATTTTTTTGTTGGAACTCAGTTTTGTAAGAGCCCAGTCAGTGTCAGAGCCAACTCAATTGGATTTTAAAGGATGCAGGTA
Organism: Platynereis dumerilii; assembly: GCA_026936325.1. Lineage (NCBI taxonomy): Eukaryota > Metazoa > Annelida > Polychaeta > Phyllodocida > Nereididae > Platynereis > Platynereis dumerilii. The sequence goes on along the minus strand of JAPTHN010000090.1, from coordinate 156,967 downwards.
ACTTATATCCAGTGTTCCACACTGAGATAATTCTATTAGTAGATAGAGTATATCTTACTCTAAGATTCCCAGCCTTCTCATTGTTTATCATGATATTCATTCACCAAAATGAATGTGCAGCTCCTTCCAAACAAAGGACGTTTTACCTGACAGATCACACACACTTCCATACATCATTTTAAAGCTCTTTCTGAGTTATTTTATGAAATGTATCCCGTATCGCATCTGCCACCCGTTCATTTTGTGGCTTGAAAATGGATTATTTGTAAAATTCTGAAATTTAGCACTTTTCGAAGCGTTCCGCCACCTCTGGTTGGACGAAGTTTTAGGCATTGTTAACCTCATTGCTGTGTCTTCCTCCTGTCTTAATTTGCCTATCAAGTGCGTAAATACAGGATGTAATGCCTGAATCATCCATCCATCATAAAAGGCATTTGACAACTTATTGCAGTCAGCCATGACACTACTCTCGTGTCTGTATCACTTACGTGGCATTTGTATGCTTTGTTCCAGTACACACTAGCCTAGGTGGCTGGGCTGTGATGCATGCCCTCTAGTGGTATGGGAGTGATTAGTAGCACTGGAAATTGAACTTCAGACGAGTGAGAGCAATTGCTTGGCTCATATGGTTTTCATTGCTGCCTTTGGTGTGAAAATACTTGATGGGTATTCACCCAGGGTGCTTTGTTTTGTGTATGTTTCAGAAATATTCTTCTCTTCAAAATTGGGGGGGGGGGGGTCTTGTGGTAGCGTGCTGGGCTACCCATTGCTGGGCCCAGAGTTCGAATCCAGTTCATCAGGGTCACCTGGGCGTATGTTTGACAGCCGTTTCAATCATCCTTCGCCTCTTTGCTGTATTCTCTTCCTGTTCTAGTTAGCCTACCCAGTAAGGTCCCAATCATCCGTCATACCATCCTTTAAAATTCTTTGATTTATGTTTCCATTGCTTTTGTGTTTCAGGTGGTTGCTAGAAAAGATGTGAAATTTGATGACTTGGGCTGTGAGCTGTGCTGCGACGACTTCTGCTCTGGTGTTTACTTTTGCTGTGAACGACGTTGCTGAGGCTGCCTGACTTCATGAAAATGGTCCGACTTGGTGTCCGTGATGTCTATAGATCATCTACCCAGAAAGGTGATTGCCTCGAAGCAACAATCATGAGCCACTGATAACGGGCAATGGTTAGCTCCAGCACTGCAGCTGTACAAATCTTAATGAGTTATTTATCAAAAAGGGCACTATTATTAGACAATAATGTAGTAATATTTACTATCCATCTTTTGAAGTGTAGCTTAAGACTTAGGTTAGGTATCTGTTTAGTACTTATTTCTAATATAATTTGGTGTTATAATTAAATGTAAAGTTGGGCACAAAATGACAATGATGGTCACTGTTCGATCGGGCAAAAAATGACACTCGTCACTGTTTGTGCTGGACTGGTGGTCCATGCGGACGAAACGTGGTCCATTGGGATGAGACGGAGGAGGTCCATGGGGTGCCATCTTTGGTGGTGGTCAATCCAAATTTGCCACTACAATTGGCGGATAGTCTGCAATCTCTTGCGCGCATTTTGTCCTGCCGTCGGATTGGAGTTGACCCGACCTGGTACTTGGGTGTGGATACTGCTGATCCGCTGGTCATCTGTCGTGGCACAGACAGGTGCTCATGGAAAAGTTTGGTTCATTGCAGAGTATGCATCAGCAGGCATAAGACTCGGCAATCCTTACTAGCGAAGAGCATGTAGTATCAGTGTATCACAATGGTAGCACCAATATGACATTTTATAAAACTCCCGCAATCCAAATTAGCGAAGGGCATAAAGTTTACACATTTGGTGAGATTGTTATTCATTGTTTATGGTCTTGTGAGTCACTGGTAGCCGGATATACTGATATGTCTGCCTCTGTGTAGTGTAGGAACTCGGACGACATTTATGACAGGATGCCACATGTTGATGCCCCTGGTGCCCTGGTCACAGTGGAGTTGCGCTCAGAGCATAGAAATACATAGAACGGACATGAGGCTCTGGCAGATGAAGCAACCACCAAATCCACCATCTTGGGACTGCCCTGTATCCTGGCACATTGTAACCGTGACGTCACCAATAACAGTGATGTCACTTATAACAATGGCATGACGTCACATAATTAGTCTACTGTGACGTCTTGTCTCAGGGCAGTTCCAATGTGGCGGATTTGGTGACCTCATCTTGAGGTGGCATCATACAGCCTCATGTCTGTTCTATGTAATTCTGAGGCTCAAGAGTTGCCTTGTATGATGGTTCCGGTACACAGTACTTGAATCAACCACATAATAGAATGCATCAAACTTTTTGAACTATTGTCTGTCCTGAGACAACTACTGGCTCTATTCTTACATAACGATAAAACCAAGGCAGATCACTTGGTCGATGGTTTCTGTTTAATTAAGGTTAAATATTAGCTTGGCAGTGATTGATGAGGCCCGGAATCGGACTCTGTCTGGTCTGATGTCAATGATTAACTCAGATATAACTACGACTCGGTATAACAATTAATAATGATTTATTTGATACATAATACTTAATGTGATAATTGATAACAGATTGCATAGAAGATATCACATTACTTAGATATTATCACAACCAACAGGTGAGCAAGAGTTGAGGAACCATGAATTATATAACTGAGTTCTTGGAGCTTTGAACTAGACTCCTTTTAAATAACATGATTCAAATATAACAATAAATTCTACCTGAGAGCAGAACAGGCTCTCTGGTGCCCTGGTCACAGTGGAGTTGTGCTCAGAGCATAGAAATACATAGAACGGACATGAGGCTCTGGCAGATGAAGTAACCACCAAATCCACCATCTTGGGACTGCCCTGTATCCTGGCACATTGTAACCGTGACGTCACCAATAACAGTGATGTCACTTATAACAATGGCATGACGTCACATCATAATTACACTGCGTTCCCAATTATTATGCAACTATGCTTTTTTGTATTATCTCAAAAAGAAATAACACTATTTGAATATTCTTTTCACATAATGATAAGTGTACCATGGAGCTAATATCCTGCCAATTTTGTTGAATTCCATCGACTCAGTTGGGAGTTATGCCATGTAATGATGTTTTGGGGTGTTCCCAATTATTATGCAAATTCTTGGAAAAGCATCCATTGCCACCCAAAATCAACAAAGTTGATCATGAATTGACATTAAACTATACCTCATAACACTAAATAAAAAATGGAACCATCACCTCAAACGTGGATGCCTTCATGACCAAGAAATCAATATAATACAACTGCATTGAAAAACCATTGAAATTGGTTTTTTTCTCAATAAAGAAGCCTCCCATGCTCTTAAAAAATTTAATATCAACAAAATTCCAGCTTAGAATATATCTATAGCACACCACGGTCATACTGTGCGATGAAACACCAAATCTGGTATCCCTGCAAAATATGATACCAAATCAAAAACTAACACTTCTGTTTCCCATTGGAATAGCATTGGCAATTGGATGTGTTCAATTCATTTCAAGATATTTCTCAAATACAGTGGTGCAACTTAATTGCCATTGGTTTACAGGAGAGTTCTAAACCTAAGGAAAGTGGAAAATGCCTTAGGTAATGATTTTTCATTTTGTCTCGCTAACAGAGGCTTTTTATTGCAATAAAACTGTAATTTCAATGCTATTTCAATGCAGGCGAATAACATGAATTTCTTGGCTATGAATGCATCTATGTTTGGAATGATGGGTTACACTTTTTCTTTTGTGTTATGGGGTATATGTTGATGGCATCTTCAGATTAGTTTAGGTCATTTTGAGTGGCCATGGATGCTTTTCCAAGAATTTGCATAATAATTGGGAACACCCCAAAACATCATTATATGGCATAACTCCCAAATGAGTCCTTGGAATTGGACAAAATTGGCAGGATATTAGCTCCATGGTACACTTATCATTATGTGAAAAGAATATTCAAATAGTGTTATTTCTTTTTGAAATAATACAAAAAAGCATAGTTGCATAATAATTGGGAAAGCAGTGTAGTCTACTGTGACGTCTTGTCTCAGGGCAGTTCCAATGTGGCGGATTTGGTGACCTCATCTTGAGGTGGCATCATACAGCCTCATGTCCGTTCTATGTAATTCTGAGGCTCAAGAGTTGCCTTGTGTGATGGTTCCGGTACACAGTACTTGAATCAACCACATAATAGAATGCATCGAACTTTTTGAACTATTGTCTGTCCTGAGACAACTACTGGCTCTATTCTTCCATAAAGATAAAACCAAAGCAGATCACTTGGTCGATGTTTTCTGTTTAATTAAGGTTAAATATTAGCTTGGCAGTGATTGATGAGGCCCGGAATCGGACTCTGTCTGGTCTGATGTCAATGATTAACTCAGATATAACTACGACTCGGTATAACAATTAATAATGATTTATTTGATACATAATACTTAATGTGATAATTGATAACAGATTGCATAGAAGATATTACATTACTTAGATATTATCACAACCAACAGGTGAGCAAGAGTTGAGGAACCATGAATTATATAACGTGAGTTCTTGGAGCTTTGAACTAGACTCCTTTTAAATAACATGATTCAAATATAACAATAAATTCTACCTGAGAGCAGAACAGGCTCTCTCTTTTAAATCCTTCTATTCAAACAATTCAAACTTAACAATTCATGAATTAAATGTTGATTGTCATGGCTAAATAAACTCATAACCCTCAAATTTAATTCCCATTCTAAAAATGCGATGAAGCTCTAAATTGATGGAAGATAATTCATGATACTTAGCTTATCACAAGTCCTTCCGGACAGAACCAGGAGACACGGCTCAGTTAATAAGGTACTCCAGGATTCGATAGCAGAGGCTCTGCAAGGTTTTTTTCCTTGAGAGTCTGAACCAGCCTAGCACATTAACAATAGGCTTGGCAACAGCAGAACACTCTATGGTGCCTCTTGAGCTGTTCTCTTTTCTATGTAAAGATCTCCGGGTACTCGTGAGCCTTGACTTTTTCTCCTTGGAGTCTGCACTCTAAGACATCATAGGATTGTCTTAAATCAGCACTGAAAGGGCATAGCCTCATTGAATCTGGAAGAGTTCATTGTAGACAAATGCAAGAATTTTTCCAAATTAATCATTAAAAATAAGTAGTGTGACAGTACTTGTCACACGTGGCATGGCCCTCCTTGGCGGTATCCTCTGTCATCTGTGAGAACAGCTCAGACTCATTTATTTTTTGCTCTGACCAACATGATATAAACATTATTTAAATACAGGACATCTTGGGGCTGGTGCTAACAGCAGATGGGCATGTGTATCTAAAACAGGCAAGACTAATTTTGAACTACTGTCTATCCTGAGACAACTACTGACTCTATTCTTACATAACAATACAACCAAAGCAGATCACTTACCGTGGCATGGCCCTCCTTATCGGTGTCCTCTGTCATCTGTGAGAACAGCTTTGGGGACAGGACATCTTTAGGCTACTGCTAGATCAGCAGATGGGCCTGTGTATCTAAAACAGGCAAGACTAATTTTGAACTACTGTCTATCCTGAGACAACTACTGACTCTATTCTTACATAACGATACAACCAAAGCAGATCACTTACCGTGGCATGGCCCTCCTTATCGGTGTCCTCTGTCATCTGTGAGAACAGCTTTGGGGACAGGACATCTTTAGGCTACTGCTAGACCAGCAGATGGGCCTGTGTATCTAAAACAGGCAAGACTAATTTTCAACTACTGTCTATCCTGAGACAACTACTGGCTCTATTCTTAGATAAAGATACAACCAAAGCAGATCACTTACCGTGGCATGGCCCTCCTTGGTAGTTTCCTCTGTCATCTGGGAGAACAGCTCAGACTCAAGACTCATTTATTTTTTGCTGTGACCAACATGATATAAACATTTTTTAAATACAGGACATCTTAAGGCTGGTGCTAACAGCAGATAGGCACGTGTATCTAAAACAGGCAAGACTAATTTTGAACTAGTGTCTGTCCTTAGACAACTACTGGCTCTATTCTTACATATCGATAAAACCAAAGCAGATCACTTACCGTGGCATGGCCCTCCTCGGCTGGGCCCTCCTTGGCTGAGTCCTCTGTCATCTGTGAGAACAGCTTTGGGGACAGGACATCTTTAGGCTGCTGCTAGTAGCAGATGGGCACGTGTATCTAAAACAGGCAAGACTAATTTTGAACTAGTGTCTGTCCTTAGACAACTACTGGCTCTATTCTTACATAACGATACAACCAAAGCAGATCACTTACTGTGGCATGGCCCTCCTTGGTGGTTTCCTCTGTCATCTGTGAGAACAGCTCTTGGGACAGGACATCTTTAGGCTGCTGCCAATAGCAGATGAGCCTGTGTATCTCAAACAGGCAAGACTAATTTTGAACCAGTGTCTGCCCGGAGACAACTACTGGCTCTATTCTTACATAACGATACAACCAAAGCGGTTCACTTACCGTGGCATGGCCCTCCTTGACTGAGTCCTCTGTCATCTGTGAGAACAGCTAAGACTCATTTATTTTTTGCTGTGACCAACATAATATAAACATTATTTAAATACAGGACATTTTAAGGCTGGTGCTAACAGCAGATGGGCACGTGTATCTAAAACAGGCAAGACTAATTTTGAACTAGTGTCTGTCCTTAAGACAACTACTGGCTCTATTCTTACATAACGATACAACCAAAGCAGATCACTTACCGTGGCATGGCCCTCCTTGGCGGTGTCCTCTGTCATCTGTGAGAACAGCTTTGGGGACAGGACATCTTTAGGCTGCTGCTAGTAGCAGATGGGCCTGTGTATCTAAAAAAGGCAAGGATAATTTTGAACGAGTGTTTCATGAGACAACTACTGGCTCTATTCTTAGATAAAGATACAACCAAAGCAGATCACTTACCGTGGCATGGCCCTCCTTGGCGGTGTCCTCTGTCATCTGTGAGAACAGCTCTGGGGACAGGACACTCTTGAAGTGCGTAGAAATAGCTATGCTGCACTGTTGGGCAGTAGAGTCAAGGATGGTAAATCCATCCACTTTTGGCTGAAACTCTATTTCCAGGAAAATGGTAATATATACCAAAATAAAAATTAGTCCATTTTAAAGGGCATGTTTCGTATCATCAACAACCGTAAAAAAAAATCAAATATTCAAATAATTATATATATATTCTCAAAATGGCCGTGATGACGTCACAGAATTTCTTTGTTTTTTATATTTTGTTGTTAAATGTATCTGAAATATTATTCAAATAGCTGAAAACACCTAAAAAAGTTAAGTTAAGTTGAAAAACCAGTTTCTTTTGCATATGAAACCAACACAAATATAACAGATATATATGTACCCTCATATGATGGGGTGGACGGATTTACCCTCCTGGACGGATTTGCCATCCCTGACTCTAGAAGGTTGTTCCGTATGAATTCATAATCTGTGAACTGACTTTTCTTAAATGATAATCTTTGGTCACAGTGGCCTCCAAACACATAACTTTAATCCTCCGTAGTTACTCAACATCCTACAAATGAAACTTGTATCGAAGTCCAGATCGAATACAGTTGGAGATTTCACTTACCAAGTATTTTCTTAAAACTGTGAACATGGCTAAACTCACTCATCTCTTCCCTAATACAGCACAGGAACGAGACTAGCTTTTTCCTTGGAACAGAGGAGAACATTTTTTTCTTCCAAATCTTCTTCCATCTTGTTTGGATGTCTGGTTGTAAATGATGCAACATTGGCACCTGGTCCTTTGATGGGATAGGGGTGTGACTCATCACTCCCAAACCCTTAAAAAAAAAAAAGAAGTAAACTTCTGCATGGTGGCAGCAACATTGTTAAAACAGCTTAATGCCCCATCTGGTGCAGTCTAATCAAACAAAATAAGCATTTGTTAAAGTATTTATAATCTTTAATTAATTTATTCTCTTTGTACATAGTGTATATATGTTCAATTTTTGTGTATTATTTATTATATTGTTGCTCTATACCACATATAGTGGTCAGAGAATAATAAAAACCTTGAAAAATGAAAAAAAACAAAACAGAAAAATTAGTTCTAAAATATTGTCGACCCGTCGTAAAACTTCAATTTCCCGTTTGGTGTTTCCCTGATGGAATTTATCATATAAACAAAGTTGCGTGTGACTCAAAGTTGCAATATAAACAAAGTTGCAATGAAATGCGCAATTGTCCTGCTGTTGTCAGGTCTGCATTCTCGCGGCTGAGAGGGGCCACTCTCCAAGGTCATGTTTCTCCTGATTACTTATTTACTATTGATCTATTTACAAGCATGTGGTTTCCCAGGCTCATGCTATTCAGGAAATGTTTATTCTTGGGGAGGGAGGTATTAATTTGATGTTTAAGTTCTAAAATATTGTCGACCCATCGTAAAACTTCTATTTCCCGTTGGGTGTTTCCCTGATGGAATTTATCATATAAACAAAGTTGCGTGTGACTCCCATCACTGCATGATTTCTGGTTGAGAGTTCAATTTGAGCCTGAAATCTAACATCCAGCCGTTGCAATGAAATGCGCAATTGTCCTGCTGTTGTCAGGTACGCATTCCCTCAGCTGGGAGGGGCCACTCTCCAAGGTCATGTTTCTCCTGATTACTTTCATTTACTATTGATCTATTTACAAGCATGTGGTTTCCCAGGCTCATGCTATTCAGGAAATGTTTATTCTTGGGGAGGGAGGTTTTTATTTGATGTTTAAGTTCTAAAATATTGTCGACCCATTGTAAAACTTCTATTTCCCGTTGGATGTTTCCCTAATGAAATTTATCATATAAACAAAGTTGCGAGTGACTCCCGTCACTGCATGATTTCTGGTTGAGAGTTCAATTTGAGCCTGAAATCTAGCATCCAGCCGTTGCAATGCAGTGCGCAATTGTCCTGCTGTTGTCAGGTCCGCGTTCTCGCGGCTGAGAGGGGCCACTCTCCAAGGTCATGTTTCTCCTGATTACTTTCATTTACTATTGATCTATTTACGAGCATGTGGTTTCCCACGTTCATAATATTCCGTGTAATCACTGCAAGAGCTAAAAAAAATAAGAACATAAAATGGAAAGGTGACACGAGGGGTGATGAATTAGGCGTTGAAGTAATGGTATCCTGGAGCGGCTCCATGGTGACCTCTTGGTCGAAGAAGTGGCGATGATCATAGCTCTTGGGTTTGAGCGGAGGTCCGTGGTTGCGGGTTATCAGCGGCATTTCGAAGGCTGGGGCGTCTGCTACATAGCCAGGCAGGTCTTCATCCGTCTCCCATGACGAATCAGGTGACTCCTGTGCGTGCGGTGTTGGGCAATCGGGGTCCCATGCCCTGGACAGGGGAAGATTAGGGATATGTGAGAGGGCCACGTAATTGACAGCTTCTGTAAAGGCTTCAACGCAGAGGGTCCGTTGTCCGTGGGTTGGAAAAAGGCAGGTCCAGTCAGTCTGAGTAGAGCTGCCGTCTTCTTGGGCTGGAGGTGAGTAAGGTCAATGTCCTATAAAGGGCGCACTTCCGATTTAGGAACCGGGTGCGACATCATTCTTTTCTGCATATTGGAACAGACGGTTGGAAGGAAGGAAGTGGAGTATGCGATGGCAAGCAGTCAACTGAACAAATGTCTGTAAACAAGTGACCTGGAAGGTTCTTTGGCACCTGACTTGGAAGTCCCAACTTCTAATAGTCGCAGGTTATTCACCAAACCAACTGAACGGCTTCTTGCATGGTAGCTTCTTAGTTTCTTAGTTAGCTTCCTGAATATAAAAATGAAATCCAAAAAAAAAAGACAACTGCCTTATGGGCCAGCAAAAAGATGTGTGTTTCCTAATAATCGATCTTAGTATTTCCTTGTCGTATGTCAAACCTTTTGGAGAGTGCAATCACCAGTTCTCAGAGCCTACATGATTGCAATTAACCCCAAAATTGATCTTTAATTAACATCGTTGAATTTTAAACGTTTGGAGAGTGCAATCACCAGTTCTCAGAGCCTTTGTTGTACAATGCAATAAGGTTTTAACTCGCCAACACATTAATTTATTAATACAATTTTTTTTTGATATGATAAAGTATAAATTTGTTCATTAATCTATTAACTTCAATTTTCATAATTACTTGTACAGTTAATTAATTTTAAATTGTTCGGCGGAGTGTTCTTGTTGTATGGATTGCACATCATTACACAAGTGTTAAGCAGAATTAATAATTCTTCTCCTCCTCCTTTCACATCTTCTCCCACTCTTCTTCCATGTTCCGCTTCTAGTACGGAAACACTCGGAACACTGGTGTCATAGTTCCGTGCGTGTCAGGCTGAAAGCATGGAGGTAAGCACAGTCGGGAGTTTCCAGCATATACATTTTAGAACAGAAAGTTTGGCATAACTGCCTCTTCACTTTGTAATCTTTTAAATGATTTACACAGCCATTTCAGGTGATGGATATTCCTATTGGTACCACCAACGTGTGGGCAGTAATAGTAATTCAGTTTGAAGAGTTTTTCAATTCTGCGTATTCTAATTTTTGTCTTCAGTGGAGAGAGTGGATTTCACATCTTTTCGGAGTGTTAAGCAGAATTAATAATGTTTGTTAATGAAAATACACTGATGTCTAACTGGCTAGTTGCTCATGCTAATATGGCCCAGTGAGGCCACCCCAACCTTCGATGCCTGGGTCGAGGGTGTGAATTTCGAAATAAACTCTTTTAGTAGTTTTATATCTGAAGCGGACAAATACATTATAACAGAGCCAAATTTTTCCATAGTCTTATTACAAGAAACACTTATTTGAAATTTAGTTTCGACGGGTTTTGCAGCGCGGACATCGGCCACTGTCATATTTATCTACTGCATTGGGCGAGCTCCTGTCTTCAAAGAAAATCTCGTCAACAGAAAGTCTCTTGCTTATGTGAAGTTCGTCAAAGAGTGCTGTACTGTAGTCTATGCTTCAATCGCGAAAATCTTTGGGATGCTCAAATTTCCTATATATAGTTTTTACCTTACACTTTTTGATTGAAATATTGTTTAATAAAGTTTGCTGGACAAGGAAATATAAGTGCAAATGTATGGTAGTTGTGCATAGAGTGCTTGCTTTGCTGTTAGTGGTTATTTCTTCGAGAATGCGGAAGCTGTTCCTGTCTCAGATAGCTTTGAGCGGATGGTTGTGGATAGCCAAACATCTGATAAAAGCTGAGCGTGGTTTACTGCAATAAGCTGTAATATTTGGCAGTTGATGGCTGGAAAAAGCTAATAATTGGCATTAAAAACCTATATCTCTATACCTCAACCTCATCATCCGATGCCTCATCATCCGAGTCTCCCCTCGGCCCTCAGCTTGGCTGCCGGAATCACTCCAAAATCGACTTCTCCGCCGTAGTAATAGGCACAGTAGAATTGGCGAGTCACTTTCCCCACCAGTAGATTTGCTTCGTGGTCGTAGTTGAAACTGTGTACCAGGAACTCCTGAGGGAAACGCTCGAAGTACACATAGCCACTGTAGAGGTTGTGGACGTACTTCGCGTAGATCAGTTGTAGATTGTCATTGATGTTTCTCGGTTGATCCATGGGGTGCACGTCCAGGTACAATCCTGCAATAAACTTATGAGCTTATTAATTTATGATTATTATATGTTTGTTAGGTATATTACAAAACCTATCAGGCTTGTGATGAGGTATGAGTTCGTAATTTTTGTATTTTCTCAGTTACTACAATTGTTTGTTGCATTCTCTTGTCAGTATCTTCTTATCTAAATGAATTCTTATGTGTTGCGCTATAGTTAAAAAATAATGGAAGTTAGTGGCTATTGCTCATATGTTCGTAGTGATCTTTTGTCAAAGTCAAATGTCATTCCAGGTGAATAATTAGTAGGTGCCGGAACTATTATCTTTACTAAATTCTCATATGTGCTTCTGTGTAACCTCAATTCTGTCTCGTTCTTTTGTTCTAATTTCACTGGACATCTGTGATTGATGTTTTCTTGTCGAAGTGCACAGAAACAGTGTTCACATTCAGTTCCTAAAAGTGTACTTTTGTCCTGATATATGAAGAGAACGAGCCTTGCCTCAGGATCAGGTCCTAAGTCCTGGGCAAAGTAGTCATTTTGATCCTCAGGCAATTGTTTTTGCATCATTTTTGCTGTAATAGTCTTTAGTTCACTTATTACCTACATGAGTAATCTTAAGAAAGTCGGACTGATATTCTAGCCATATAACTCAGTATATTGATGACTCAAAGCAGTAAAAACAGTTTAAACATTTACACCAGAAAGATAAATGCACAAGAAAAAGCCACTATATAATGAGGGATATAGATACATTCATTTTACATACTTCTACATAAAAATTACATTTAAAAGATTTTACTACATTACGATTAATTATGACACTTCAACTTCGGATGTGAGATAAGGAGAACCAGGTATTTCTGTCAGGCCAGGTAGACTGCATATTTTGAGTGCAGGGTTGCTACAGTTAATCTAAGGCTTCAACCTTGACAATACATCATCTTGATAAATCCTCCTATAAGATGCTCCAACATCTATAAGAGCCTCATTCTATTACTTCTAATGACCCCAACAACATGACTGATGCTACAACGTCCAACTATCACTTTGACTGACGCTACAACGTCCAACTACTAATTCGACTGACGCTACAACGTCCAACTACTAATTCGACTGACGCTACATCGCCTAACTACTAATTCAACTGACGCTACAACGTCCAACTGCTACTATTCTCTAATTGCAACGGCAATAGGAATCATGTCTGGCTCTACAATGCCTTTCATTATATTTTGTGCTCCAACACCTCACATAATAATTGCATCTTCAAATAGACTTATATCTGGCAATACGTCGCCTCTCACAATATCTGGTTCTATCTTTAATGCTACTACAAATAGGCTTATATCTGGTTCTACATTGCCTCTCACAGAATCATGTTCTGGCTAAATCTATTCAATTATATTTGTTTATCACTCATTACTGTGCCATAACTGACATAAATTATCCAGTAACCTGCACCATTGGCTGACAATGGATTAGGCATAAAAACTTACATTTAAATTATAAAGTTACATTTCATGCATGCATTAATTCCTCATATTTAAACTACATTTATCTTCTAAAATATTAGCACTAACCTGATAACCGTGTGACAGCTCTTTTATACTTTTTCTATCCCTTTGTTTTTGATCCAAGTGATCAATTATTCACATATATGTCATGCCATATGGCCACTATATGTCATCAGCTCCATCATCATGGATCATTTTTGACAGTACAAACATTACCTATCTTACAACAATAGCAATTGTATCCCTGAGCACTGGCCAGAAATTCAAGTATGCTGTCACAAGTTGACCTGGCTTTGGTTCAACTGGTGTCATCCCTGGCAGCATTTCTGTTTCTCCTTTGTTCATATAGAAATACAAATATACGTCAGTATTATTCATAATTGACAAATGCATACTTAATATACAGTCAGGTAGGCCTACCTTCAGAGAATTAATTAAAAATCATATATATGCATCCTTATTGAAGCACAAAACATTGCAATAATTAATAACTCCTGTTAATTACTGAATATACCTAGTAATCAACCCATTCATTATGTCATCAGATTATCATCAAATAACCAGTTAAAATAATATAGTACCTTCATTATACATAGCTTATTCAGTCATTTGTTTCAAGAAAGACACAAAGTCGTCTAGGTAGTACTCTAATCCTGTCATCTGCATCGCGTCCAGCCTCAAGGCTATTTTGTCATCGCAGACGAGGTGGCCATTTTTTTCCTCGCAATTTACCATTTTCAAGAAAATGGAGTTAATGATACAAGCTTATTATCTTCAGATCATCGGCCTCATGCGTTGTCAGGCGCAGGGCCTTCTTCAGGAAGACACCTCCATAGATATCCATCCACGGTGGTGACATCCCGGCCAATGACGGATGGTTTTTAAGATGGATGGCCTCCCGATTGGAGGAAGAGGTTGTTTGATACAATTGAAACAATTTTGTATTCCTACGTAGTTAGTGTGTCAATCGATACGTGTTCACACTGATTTGCTTGTTGATATGACTTATCAAGTAGCAAAGCTTTGTGAGCGACTGGAAACAATGGTTGAAAACTACAACCAAATTGGCATTGTTTTTATGAAAGAAATGGTAACTGGTGAAAGAAATGCATCTCATTGCACATGTGTTTTTGTTTAACTTTTAATCAAAGTTGCGGTTGCATTGCTGAGATGCGACCGCTACCACCCGGCGGGCTGAAGGGGGGCAAAAACAATTAGAGAAGTAAGGTGTCCATAATCGGGCACGAAGCAAAGAAGTTTTTGGAAGAAAAGGGGGTAATTTGAGATAAAACAAGCTAATTGCATTCCTTAACGGAAAATTAAGAAAGGAATACATTCATAAGTTTAATTTTCACCAGAAGGCCAAAATTAAGAAAGGAGAGCTGAATGACAGCTCGCCATTGGTGACAATGAGACGCTGCAAAGGGGAGCTTGCAGAAATACGGACCTCAAATTTTTACTGAAGATTTACGAGCAAGGTATTTTTATGCTGTAAGATCAAGATTTTTCGGTGTTTTTGTTGCTGAGTGAAAGATATGGTGTTTCATACAGCAAAATAGGATAGAGCTTTGTTATGCTCCTCAGCATGTACGCTCAAGCAACAGCGAGCCGAACAGCCGTTGTTTTCCAAGGGGCGGGTGCGGGTATCATCCCTGGCGTTGCAATTATAAAAGCATAACTAGAAATGTTACTGTCATATGACGTTATTTGAAGTTGAACCAAGCAAGGTGCTTAAGGCGATAAAATGCTCAAAATAAAGGCAACACAGTCTTACCTTTGCTACATTAATAGCAGTAGGTGGGTTCTTCGTCTTCCTCCTCCTCAATGCTCACAACATCAGTCCTTCTCTTAGGCATCTTTGTAGATCTTTGTAGAATACTTGACTTGTAGGTTACTTAGACCCAAGATCTCAAGTGACATTTGTGTGGGTGCGCAGTTTATTTAAGTAGTGGTCAGTTATGGTAATATTCTAATGCAATATGTTATTTGCCACTTCACCCAAAAATCTAATAAAATTTGAAGTGGCTGATTTCAAAACACTATTTGCATGACCCTGGCTCAGCATCTGTCATAAGTTTGGCAGTTGGGGGATTGCCAGATGTTACAGGATGCTTTTCTGTCTATGTCCACCACAAGGCCCTTTCCTGTATATCAATACTGAAAAATCTCTTTTATCAGGGGCCAAAATGCCAAAGAGACATTTCTCTGAATGTACAAGGAGTGTTTCTCTTTAAAAATATCAGAAACCAACAACAGATAAGAATTCTAGCAACCCAGATGTACCCCGGCTCTCTTAGAAGAAAGTTTTTTCTGGACGCATATCAAAAAGCCTATGTCCGGCAATTTGGATATCTCTACGTAGATATAAATCCTCATATTGTAAGTGCCTCTGACCAAGGTAATGTCTTTCTAGCGTCCCTGGCATATGACCGCCAATCAAGAGTTACTATTTAACACTAGTAGTAGCAGCAGTAGCTTTTATTGACATAAGGCAATATTGATTGAATTTAACAAAATATGTGTGACTTAACATTTTAGCATATGACAAAGCACTTCAAACGATGGATTTATTACTGCAGTACTTTAAATGGTGTATATTGCTAATGGTCCACTGCCCATTGATAGTAACTCATTATTGAAAAGGTTCCAACGTCAAAGCCTGTGAATTTCACGAAATAATGTGGTAACCTTACAACTTGGTTGGTTTCCAAGAGTCATTCTCATAACATAGGATTTTTTTGATTTTGATCTTGTCAAGGTTTGGACAGTGAAGCTGGTGAATCTATTAGAAATTTGAGATATCCGTCTCAAAAGTTAATTGGTTTTTAATCCCTAGAGGGTCTGTGGATGCCATCATTCCATTGTTTGCTTTGAACTCCCGATCTATTTTGTCACTCCATCTAATAGCCAGCTGCTTTTTGGAGATACTCTCTCAACTTCAATTGCTTTTGGATTGGAATTGTGCAGCTTACTGAATATTTTTTACATTATTGTCTCAAAAGATACTTTTGAACACATGAAAAGGTTTTGCCACAATAGCCTTTGAATTACATCCAATCATGTTCGCACAGATAAGCTTTCAGCTTAAATTCCTTGGTTTCTAACATGGTCGACATGAAATTTTGCTTCTCTTTACTGAATATTTAACGTTTTCTGAAGTGGTATTTCGATCATTTATGAAAAGTTTTCGCAACAAAAGCCATCATCAAATTATTGTCTGCAGTTCATGATACAAGCTTAATTGTTTTGGTCCACAATGGTTGTCTTCAACTTGTCAATATCTTATACTTGATATTATTATCAAAATTTTCTTGAATGGTGAGCTCTACCTGTGAAAAAATCTCAACAGAAAAACTGAATTGTATCGCTAGTTTGGGAAAATCTTTTTAACTTCAATTGCCTTTTGGATTGGAATTGTGCATCTCTCTGAATGTATTTTTTCAAAATGAGTGTTTTCTGAAATTGATCAATCTAACCTTTGATATATGAAAAGGTTTCGCCACAAAAGCCTCTGAATTTCATCCAATTGTCATGAAAGGTTATTGCATATTATCAAAGTTTTCTTGAATGTTGTGCTCTGCTCTACCTTTGATAAAACTGGATTGTATCTCACTTTTTTTTGGAGAATCTTTCAACTTCAATTACTTTCAACTTGGAATTTTGCATCTTAATATTTTTTCATCATTTTCTCAATTCATAATTCTTACAAAAATGAAAAGGTTTCGCCACAAAAGCCTCTGAATTTCATCCAAATATCACGAAAGGTTATCCTGCACCTTCACTTGTTTGGTTTCATCATGGTCGCTTCAAATTATTCATCATTCACGGAACAAATTTCTAAATGAGTTTATTGACATTGATCAATCTGACATTTTGTAATTATATGAAAAGGTTTTGCCACAAAAGCCTCTGAATTTCATCCAAGTATTGTTTTGAGTTAATGTTGCTTGCTTGTTATGGTCCACAATGGTGGTTTTCAAATTATCTGCATCTCTTTTATTGAATATTATCAAAATTTTCTTGAATGTTATACTGTGCCTTTGATAAAACTGGATTGTATCTCACTATTTTTGGAGAATCTTTCAACTTCGATTACTTTCAACTTGGAATTTTGCATCTTAATATTTTTTCATCATTTTCTCAATTCATAATTCTTACAAAAATGAAAAGGTTTCGCCACAAAAGCCTCTGAATTTCATCCAATTTTCATGAAAGGTTATCCTGCACCTTCACTTGTTTGGTTTCATCATGGTCGCTTCAAATTATTCATCTTTCACGGAATATTTTCAAAATGAGTTCATTGACATTGATCAATCTGACATTTTATATATGAAAAGGTTTTGCCACAAAAGCCTCTGAATTTCATCCAAGTATTGTTTTGAGTTAATGTTGCCTGCTTGTTATGGTCCACAATGGTGGTTTTCAAATTATCTGCATCTCTTTTATTGAGTATTATCAAAATTTTCTTGAATGTTGTGCTCTACCTTTGATAAAACTGGATTGTATCTCACTATTTTTGGAGAATCTTTCAACTTCGATTACTTTCAACTTGGAATTTTGCATCTTAATATTTTTTCATCATTTTCTCAATTCATAATTCTTACAAAAATGAAAAGGTTACGCCACAAAAGCCTCTGAATTTCATCCAATTTTCATGAAAGGTTATTCTGCTCCTTCACTTGTTTGGTTTCATCATGGTCGCTTCAAATTATTCATCTTTCATGGAATATTTTCAAAATGATAGTTTTCTGAAATTGATCAATCTGACATTTTATATATGAAAAGGTTTCGCCGCAAAAGCCTCTGAATTTCATCCAATTATCTTGAGAGGTCATCCTGCAGCTTCACTTGTTTGGTTTCATCATGGTCGCTTCAAATTATTCATTTTTCACGGAATATTTTCAAAATGATAGTTTTCTGAAATTGATCAATTTGACAATTTATATAAAAAGGTTTCTCCGCAAAAGCCTCTGAATTTCATCAAACTATTGTTTGGAGTTAATGTTGGTTGGCATCGATGGTTCATCTTTTTGACTGAATATTTTCTTGAATGATGATTTGCTGATGGGGCGTAAAACACAAAATCACTCACTCTCTTGAATGATGATTTCAACATGAAGAAAGTGTCAACATCAAAAACCTGACTTGCCTTGCACTATTTTTTGGAGAATTTCTTTCGACTCGGAATTGTCCATTTGACTGAATATTTTTTACATCATTGTCTCAAATGATAATTCTTAAAACATGAAAAGGTTTCGCCACAAAAGCCTCTGAATTTCATCCAATTATCGTAAGAGGTTATTATGCAATTTTCAATTGGTTCATTTTTCACGGGATACCTTCAAAGCGATAGATTTCTAGAATTGGTCAGTCTGACATATAAGATCAAAAGGTTTCGCCGCAAAAGCCTTTGAATTTCCCCCAATCACTTTCGGAGTCAATGTTGCTAGCTTAATTGTTTTGGTCCACAATGGTTGTCTTCAAATTGTGATCTGTTTCAACTGAATATTTCGGGCATTTTTTGGAATGATGATCTCCACGTGAAAAAATCTCAACAGAAAAAAATGAATTATTTGTATCTCACTATGTTTGGAGAATACTTTCAACTTCAATTACTTATGACTGCATCTTATCTTATACTGAATATATTTTACATCATTGTCTCAGATGATAATTCTCACAAAAATGAAAAGGTTTCACTATAAAAGCCTCTGAATTTCATCCAAATATATTGAAAGGTGATCCCGCAGCTTCACTTCTTTGGTTTCATCGTAGTTCACTTCAAATTGTTCACTTCAAATTATTCATCATTTACAAAATGATTTCTGAGATTGATCAGTCTGACATTATATATGTGAAAAGGTTTCGCCACAATAGCCTTTGAATTTCATCAAATCATGTCCAGACTGATAATTGTGTGATTTAAATTGTCTATTTTTCAATATGATCAACTTGAGAGTTCCCCATCTCTTTTACTGAATATTCCTAACATTTATGAAAAGGTTTCACCACAAAAGCCTTTGAATTCCATTCAATTATAGTTTGGAGTAATGATACAAGCTTAATTGTTTTGGTCCACAATGGTTGTCTTCAATTTGCGATCTGTTTTGGTGAATATTTCCGGCATTTTTTGGAGTGATGATCTCCACGTGAAAAAATATCAACGGAAAAAAATGAATTATTTGTATCTCACTATTTTTGGAGAATTCTTTCAACTTCAATTACAAAATGATTTCTGAGATTGATCAGTCTGACATTATATATGTGAAAAGGTTTCGCCACAATAGCCTTTGAATTTCATCAAATCATGTCCAGACTGATAATTGTGTGATTTGAATTGTTTATTTTTCAATATAATCAACTTGGGAGTTCCCCATCTCTTTTACTAAACATTCCTAACATTTATGTCTCGACTTGGAATTGAGCGTTTTACTATGAGATGAAAAGGTTTTGCCACAAAAGCCTTTGCATTTCATCCAATTACTTTCGGCGTCAATATTGTTTTTAATTGCTTTGGTCCACAATGGTTGTCTTCTAATTGCGATCTGTTTTATTGAATATTTCCGCAATTTTTTTGGAATGATCTTCACACGTGAAAAAATCTCAACAGAGAAAAATGAATTGGTTTTTCTGTATCTCACTATTTTTGGAGAATTCTTTCAACTTCAATTACTTTCAACTGCATCATACTGAATATATTTTGCATCATTTTCTGAAATGATAATCCCTAGAAAAATGAAAAGGTTTCGCCACAAAAGCCTCTGAATTTCATCCAATCGTCTTGAGGTTATTAAGCAGTTTTCAATAGTTTGGTTTCATCATGGTTCACTTCAAATTGTTCACTTCAAATTGTTCATCATTTACAAAGTATTTTAAACATTTTTTGTAAAATTAATCAGTCCTGACATTATATATATGAAAAGGTTTCGCCACGATAGCCTTTGAATTTCATCCAATTATGTTAAGATTGATAATTTCGCAATTTAATGTTTAGGTTTTCAATATGGTTGACTTGGGACTTCAATTTCATCCAATAATTTTTTGGAGTTGATGATGCAAGCTTAATTGTTTTGGTCCACAATGGTTGTATATCTTTTACTGGATATTTATCAAAATTTTCTTGAAGGTTGATGTTTAAACAAAAACTGAATTGTGTTTTTGAGATAATGCCTCAACATAAACTGCTTTTGACCTGGAAATGTGCGTTTTACTTCATGAATTTTTTGTCATCGTCTAAAATGATAATTTGAACAAAAATGAAAAAGGTTGTTGTTTCGTTTCATTATGTTCGCATCAAGTAGGTCATCTTTCACGGAATATTTTCAAAATTATATTTTTCTAAAATTTATCAATCTGACATAAATCTATGAAAAGGTTTCGCCACAAAAGCCTTTGAATTTCATCTGACTGTTGCATGGAGTTCATGTTGCCAGCCTGTATTGGTCCACAACGGTTGTCTTCAAACAATGAATCTCTTTTACTGAATAGTTTCGGCATTTTCAGGAGTGATGGTCTCCTCATGAGAATAAAATCTCGACTGAAAAAAATGATAATCCTTACCAACGTCGAAGGGTTTTGCCCAAAAGCCTCAGAATTTCATCCAATTATCTCGAGAGGCAATTGTGCAGTTTTCGATAGGTTTCATTATGCTCACTTCGAATTAAATCATTTACCTAATATTCTCAAAAATTGTTATATTCTAAAATAGTCGGACATAATATATAATGAAAAGATTTCATTCCATTTATCTTTATATGAGGCCAGGCTGATATGCTGACCTCAGCCTCTCTCAGTTCCCAAGAGACACTGATGCTCTAGTGGAAGTCTTGACTTTCATGCGGGGGCTGAGACTTCCTGACCTCTATGTCATAGGAAGTTTTTTTTTTAACTCGATGGCCAGCTCCTCCATTGAGTAGGATGTGAGGTGGTGTCTCCTTGAGATGCTCGCAAACTCGTTAGGGTCTTCTCCATATAGGGCTTTCAGCCGTAGGACAACAGCAAACATGTCCTTCAATGTGATCTGGCCTCAGCCATTTTTTTGTGATGCCATTTTCTTAGTTTTGCCTTCCAGAGAGGCCTTGCACAATTGACTCCAGTGGAATTTTTTTACGAACACAAGAAGCTAAACAAATGAAGTTATCCAAGGAAGTAATCCCTCGAATAGATCCAGAGATAAAGTTGTATGGTGCTCCTGTGTGTCTTTCCTGGCTGTCCAACTATCCTTACTAGAAAGTCCAATGTGTTGCCTTTGTTGGCAGGCATGGCACCTCTGGGAATAAGATTCTGAATTAGCTTGGCAGTGTTATGTTAAATAAATCATTTTTAATAAATCCAACTCGATCAACAATTAATGATCAACAATTAATGAAGGTGCAACAGACTTGCTGGATTCCGTTTTCGTTCTTCTTATATTCTTGTACACAAGAAATTGAAGATATAAAAAAGATAGTCTGTTTCAGTATCCGCACTTCAGCTTTGTCTCAATTCATTGCTTCAGAAAACTGCGAGAAACGCAGAATAAGTTTTCATACCAGCAACAAAAAGTGATGACAAATCTGAAAAAGCTCTGACTCAGTTTGTTGGCGAGTGCAGAATATGCGTCAATTGTATCTATATATACATGCCTCACGCATTACTTGATTATAAAAGACAGCAAATAGGTTTATAATTTTTGTCTACATATCTCATTCATTCAAGCATGGTGTGGTAGACAAATAATGAAAATGCATTGATTTAAAAAAAACAAGAAGCCCCTTAGTTATTTCATTCGGTTAAAAAAATTGAAGATACACTTTCGGCTGGAAATGTAACAACGACAACTAATTTCCAAAAAATACCATCCAAAACCTGGAATTCACTCCTTCTGAAATCTTCCAGACATTCATCCAATTAATCACAAGAATGCTGACTTTGTAATATAATTCGTCTATGTTGCTTTGGGGTGACATCACTTTCACCCGGCGAGTAAGAGCGAATGATCCCAGTTTCATATATTTGCCAAGTGTACAATTTTGTCACATCTTCTGTAGATTCTTCAGTGATGGAATGTTCATACTTTTTGAAATCGTCCACCAAAGATACTTTCATGTTGGTGTGTTCGCAAGAAAGTTGACTCGCTTGTCAATTTATGGAATTATTCACTCATTGTTTAAACAAGCCAAATGATGAACCAGTTCTTCTCTCTCGTTGTTCACAGATATTGATTCAAACAGTTCCCAATGATATTTTGGGATGAATGAGTAAGGTGCCGTGACCTTCTTGACAGCGAATAAAGATTGCCTACTTCGTGGCGTTTGCTGAACAGATTGGTCAGGAGATCCTGAAAACAAACACGTTTCATAGTTTTACGCCATGCCAATGTTGGCGGAGATGATATCTTTTGTCTTAACGGTTCAGTATTGACGTGTTGGTATAGCTGTGTCATGTTGGGGGAAAACGCTGCACAAATGTTGGACACCAAAGATGGTTGGTGCGCGAAGTACAAGTCTGCCACATCTTGCCATGTGTTGCACTGTTCAAATGATTTGCAGCACAACGGCTTCAGGCAAATTTGGAATTCGAACGAGTTATCTTCTTTCTTCGTAATGACTATACTCGGGTACTTCTTATCCCGCTCATGCATATGGATCATGCTTTGATTTTTCAAAGGGCTCTCGGCTTTGTTGCAAACATAATCTTTTTTCACGGAAAAGTCACTTTGAAGAACCTCCATTTGAGTTTTTACGAAATCCAGTAATGAAACCACTAACATATCCGTCAACACTGCTGAAGAACACACAGTTAATACAAAACCATCTTCTGTGTAAAACCGTCCTACTCTGGTTTAGGCTGGCTCAGTCAACTTCAGTTGTATTATGGTTTGTGTATCTATTTATGTAATGTGTGACATTTACAATTACTACAGTTCTTATAGCAGTTTTAAGTTTCACTCAGCCTTACAAGGCTTTTATGTCACAATTCAACATAATAAACGGTAAGACATGTTACAAAAATAGCTAGAGTACATTTGACAAAAAAAAAAGGACGGCTTTCATCAAAGAGCAATATGAAAAGATATGAAACGAAGAAAATCACACAAAAATTAAAAAAAAGAAGGATCTCAGTATTCACTCACTCATACTAAACAGGCAAAATTGAATTGACGATATCAAAGGCAGCTTCAACGATGGCTGCCCTACCATGTGTTGCTTCGTCGAAGTCAGATGACTGGGTGTATCCAAGTGACCTGTAGCACATTGCTTCAGACTTCTGGCCAGCAGTTGGGCATCTTCTGAAAATTAAAAAAAATAGTGAGATATTATAATGTATATCTTTGAATGATAAACAGGGTGAAATAACAATTCCATTATTGACATATTTTACAAATATGAAGAATACTAGACGATCCTAAAAACAATGAAGATTTTATCAAAAGTGTAAGATCCTTACAAGCATGAAAACAGTACTTGGGCTCTGGCAGAAGTGTGAAGCATGAAGTGGGCCCACGCTTCCCCTGCTTTGGCTGGCCCAGCTTGATTAGTCTGGCGAGTTTCCGCCTTGTTTGACCAGTGTCAGGTAATAGAATACACATACAGAAGTGACAAATCACGAAGTTCCACATCTTTTTTAATGAATATTTAGCATGACACCCGTATGTCGATTTTCTGCTGTACTATAACTACAAACCTTCAGACTCATGACCAGTGCCCTGTTGCTTCTGACTGCATTACCCAGAAGTAATTTACTTAATTTGGGGAAAATATTTAAATCAACCTGATCAGTATTGTTCACATTTGTCACAGATAAATATTCAAGATCTTGTAACCCTTCCTTTGTGTTTATTTTGAGAGGCTTCAACTTTAATGGTAGATTTTCATAGGTCTGCACAACTAACCTTTTCAAATTTACAAATGGACAATAACTAGTATCATCAAGTCCTTGCCAAATAGACATTTCCAATACTTCTAAAATAGTGTGTTCAATCTGCAAATAGGACCATGGAAAGTGAGGAATACCTCGATAATAAATATTGAGATATATTGCAATTTCAGGTCATTTTATTATCCCTCCATCAAGAAAAATAATCCCTCCAGCATGAGTGCATAATTGAAAATTCAGTCCTCAGTGCCTAGAAATCACTAATGTGGATGCTATGCTTATCGGAATCTATTAATCTGCAGTATTGCAAATTGCAAAACTTGCTTTTCTTGCTAAGATTACATGTAAATGAATTGGTCATCAACAGCAATGGATTGAAATTTGTATGACTGGTCACTGAAGTGGATCAGCCTTATGCTGCCATCGACTCCGATTGATGGGACATTGAAGCTTACCTTGGTTTCCATGATTACATGTAAATGAATTGGTTGTCAACAGCAATGAATTCAAATTTCCTTGGTTGCTATGATTTGATGTAGATATATTGCTGATCAACATCAATGAATTCAAACTGGTTTGACTTGTCGCTGAAGTGTATCAGCCTTTCACTTCCATCTGCTCCAATTGACTGGACATTCAAACTTTCTTTGGTTGCCATGATGAAATGAATTGGTTGTCAACAGCAATGAATTCAAATTTCCTTGGTTGCTATGATTTGATGTAGATATATTGCTGATCAACATCAATGAATTCAAACTGGTTTGACTTGTCGCTGAAGTGTATCAGCCTTTCACTTCCATCTGCTCCAATTGACTGGACATTCAAACTTTCTTTGGTTGCCATGATGAAATGAATTGGTTGCCAACACCAATGAATTCAAATTTCCTTGGTTGCTATGATTTGATGTAGATATATTGCTGATCAACATCAATGAATTCAAACTGGTTTGACTTGTCGCTGAAGTGTATCAGCCTTTCACTTCCATCTGCTCCAATTGACTAGACATACAAACTTTCTTTGGTTTCCATGATGAAATGAATTAGTTGCCAACACCAATGAATTCAAATTTCCTTGATTGCTATGATTTGATGTAGATATATTGCTGATCAACATCAATGAATTCAAACTGGTTTGACTTGTCGCTGAAGTGTATCAGCCTTTCACTTCCATCTGCTCCAATTGACTAGACATTCAAACTTTCTTTGGTTGCCATGATGAAATGAATTGGTTGTCAACTGCAATGAATTCAAATTTCCATGGTTGCTATGATCTGATGTAAATATATTGCTGATCAACATCAATGAATTCAAACTGGTTTGACTTGTCGCTGAAGTGTATCAGCCTTTCACTTCCATCTGCTCCAATTGACTAGACATTCAAACTTTCTTTAGTTGCCATGATTAAAAAAATTGGTTGCCAACACCAATGAATTCAAATTTCCTTGGTTGCTATGATTTGATGTAAATATATTGCTGATCAACATCAATGAATTCAAACTAGTATGCTTGTCGCTGAAATGTATCAGCCTTTCACAGCCATCGACTCTGATTGACTGGACATTTAAACTTGCCTTGGTTGCCATTGATTATATGAATTATGTTTCAGCACTAATGTATTCAAATTTCCTTGGTTTCTGTGATTTGATGTTAATAAATTGGTGATCAACAGAAATGAATTCAAACTGGTATGACTTGTCCCTGAAGTGCATCAGCCTTTGACTGCCATTGACTTAAGTCATTCTACTGAATTATCAACTTTCTTGATACAGGCCAAGGATGTCTGTAAATAGCCCAACAAGGTGCTGATGAGACGTAAAGCACAAACAAACACACACAAATGCACACACACACACACGCACACACACACGCACACACGCACGCTCACACACGCACACACACACACCCTTTTAGCCACCTCCAGAGGAGGCTGAAGGATATATCCCTTTCTTCCGTGTAATATTTAGCTAAGGCTGCCAGTACAAACCTTGCAAATGAAGTTGTGATGTGAAGAGCAACGAAACTTTTCGGAGGCTGGGTCATTCCTATCTCATCAACCCTGTTTTTGAAGGCTTCACTGTCAGCCTGTACTAATCTACATCTGTAGCTGGCAATGGTTAGCACAGGGGTAGGGCTAATGATAACCTTCAAACCAATATATTTCTGACTAGTCTTAGCCTGGTGGCTCCCTTCAAATAACTTCATTAGGTCATCACAGTTTAACTGTACAACCAGTATATCCTCCCCTCAGCACCATCAGCACCAGTGTGGGCTATTTAGAGGAAAGCATGAGGCAGAACTGAGATGGACAGTGATAAAGAGAAGTGACAATGGCTGAAGAGGAATATGCAGCACTTGGCTGCTATATTTTGTCACAATGACAACATTATAAAGTGCATCCCAAAAGAACTTTTTACAATACTAATTAAAGGTAGTAAGTCCGCATTTTTAATAGACTGTTTATGGATAGATTTCAGTCATATTTAACACACTCCAGCAGAAAAATTTACCTAATTGCTGTTCTATTGACAGTATAAAAAGTTTATTTCTTTGAAAAATGTATACAAATAGTTTTTCATGCCGTGAAAAATCCCTGCTTTGTTTACATTTAAAGCAATGCAGGGCTCTCTTAAGTAATTTAAGGCTTTACAATCATTTAAACTCACTTAATTGTAGAAAATACACAATTCTGTTGATTGGAATAGTATACTATACTTTAAATCTATCAATTTATGATCTCTAGCAACAAGTTAAATTTTACATAGAATCGGCGGACTTACTACCTTTAATGAAAGAAACATCCATGGTGGCACAGCCTTGCACAAGATGTTAAGGATTCTGAAGCACCTTCTTTTTGTGTGAGACGAAAATTTGTATTGAAAGGCACATGGGTTACGACAAATTGATAAATGTCAGTGATACTACAGTTGAGTGTTGTCTTCAAAAGTTTGGGTGATATTGTCATCACTACAACTAGGCACTGGGAGTTAACCTTTACTTGTAAAAAAAACTTTGCCTGTGAACCGACAGACCAATGGATGAATGGATGTATGGACAGATGGATGAAACAGACTGACACAGAGACATCTGCCAAAGCTGACACTAGAGTGGCCGTACTGCGAGACTGTGATACTCGTGTTGACAGATGGATGGACAGACAGAAACATGTGGCTGGAAAACTATGTGGCAACATTTTACTTGTTACTTTGAGTCATGACTCTGACTGTACGTAGAACAGAAATGGATCAACACAAATGAGTTCAGATTTCCTTGGTTGGTATGATGTCTTGTAAATATATTGATGGTCAACAGTGAATTGAAGCTGGTATAACTTGTTGCTGAAGTGCGTCAGCCTTTCACTGCCATTGACTCTAATTGATGGGACATTCTTGTTTGCCATGATTACATGTAATGAATTGAATGTAAACAGCGATGGATTAAAATGTGTATGACATGTCACTGAGTGGATAAGCCTCACACTACCATGCACATTCAAGCGTGACTTGGTTGCCATGATTAACTGAATTGGTTGTCAACAACAATGAATTCAAATTTCCTTGGTTGCTATGATTTGATGTAAGTATATTGCTGATCAACAGCAATGAATTCAAACTGGTATGACTTGTCGCTGAAGTGTATCAGCCTTTCACTGCCATCGATTCTGATTGGCTGGACATTCTAACTTGCCTTGGTCACCATGATAACATGTATACATATGAACTTGTATCACATGTCACTGCAGTGGATCAGCCTGTCACTGCCATTGACTGAATAAATGAATTGGTTGTCAACGGCGTTGGATTAAAATGTGTATGACATGTCACTGAAGTGTATCAGTCTTTCACTTCCATCTACTCCAATTGACTAAGAGTCTAAAACATGTCTTTCCAGGTGTCTGATTGACGAATGTCCAGCAAAAGTAAGCTCCATCATGCGAGTAAATGAAATATAACAGGAATCACTGGGAAAAGCAAAAGAGATGTATAACTAATGTTTTGTTGAGATGATTTTGGATCCTGTGTTCACACAAAGGGAGGTTGAAGCTGGAGGGGAGCAGCCAGTTACCCATCATGGGTTGTGACGCAGGGAGCAGTCATTGTTAGTCCTGGTGTCGAAGTGCATTATTGTTCAATAATGCTGGTTTTGGCTGGTCTTGGCCTGATGGCTTCCCTCAAACAATTTCTTGAGATCATCACAGTTCAGTTGAACAACCATGATCTCCTTCCGCCTCAAAAGTTGCTTTTCCACTCAATCAAATAGATAAAAATCCCAAGAGGTATTGTTAGAACCAATGTTACCCACCTCCCAGGCTTTGAAGTGACTGGCGAGCAGATCTGCAACAGTTACTGTAGTTTTAAATGTAATCAGATTGTCCATAGAACAAAACTGTATTTTTATTTTATTTCCATGGCCATATAGGATAGTGAAGACTTACTTCATGGTTTCAGCCTTGGTTGCCATGATATGTCAATAAATTGGCTATCAACAGTGATGCATTAAAATGTGTATGACATGTCACTGAAGTGGATCAGCCTTTCATTGCCATTGACTCTGATTGACTGGACATTTTAACTTGCCTTGGTTGCCATGATTACATGTACATATGAATTGGTCGTCAACAGTAATGGATTGAAATTTGTATGACCTGTCACTGAAGTGGATCAGCCTTTCACTGCCATTGACTCTGATTGATGCTGATTGATGGGACATTCAAACTTGCCTTGATTACATGAATTGGTTGCCGACACCAATGTATTCAAATTTCCTTGGTTGGTATGATTTGATGTAAATATATTGGTGATCAACAGCAATGAATTAAAAATGGTATGACATGTCACTGAAGTGGATCAGCCTTTCACTGCTATCTACTCTAACTGACTGGACATTAAAACTTGCCTTGGTTGCCATGACTGAATGAATTGGTTGTCAAAAGCAATGAATTCAAATTTCCTTGGTTGTCATGATTTGATATAAATGAATTGGTGATCAACAGCAATGATTTCAAACTGGTATGACTTGTCCCTTAAGTGTATCAGTCGGACACTTCCATCAGCTTTGATTGTTGCTGTGATTAGATTCAAATGAATTGGTGATCTACCACTATGAATTCAAATTTGTATGACCTGTCACTGAGGTGGATCAGCCTTTCACTGCCATTGACTGAAGTGTATCAGGCTTCACTTCCATCTACTCCAATTGACTGGACATTCAAACTTGCCTTGGGTGCCATGATTTCATGTATATGAATTGGTCATCAACAGCGATGGATTAAAATGTGTCTGACATGTCAATGAATTGAAATTTGTATGATCTGTCACTGAAGTGGATCAGCCTTTCACTGCCATTGACTGAAGTGTATCAGGCTTTCACTTCCATCTACTCCAATTGACTGGACATTCAAACTTGCTTTGGTTGCCATGATTATATAAATTTGTTTTCGACACCAATAAATTCAAATTTCCTTGGTTGCTATGATTTGATGTAAATATATTGCTGATCAACAGCAATGAATTCAAACTGGTTTGACTTGTCGCTTAAGTGTGTCAGCCTTTCACTGCCATTGACTCTGATTGACTGGACATTCAAACTTACCTTGGTTGCCACGATTACATATAAATGAATTGGTTGTCAACAGCGTTGGATTAAAATGTTTAGGACTTGTCACTACAGGGGATCAGCCTTTCACTGCCATCGACTATGATTGATTGGACATTCAAGCTTGCCGTAGTTGCCAACACCAATGAATTCAAATTTCCTTGGTTGGCGTGTGGATTTATGCTGAACCCCATGTTGCCAGTAGGTCACCAGGGCCTGTTCCAACTACCACCAAATTTGATTTCAAAGTGACCTATCCTGTCAAAGTCTTGGAGCCTGATGGATGGGCCTATAAAGGTCAGTCAGATTTCCAGATCTTTGGCAGCTCAGCTGTAAAGAAGAAGAAATTTGATGTCAAACTTGCCAGCAGAGCTGGTCAGCCTGATTTCCACCACCCTATTTTTGAATGCTTCATCATCAGCTTACACAAATCGAGCCAACTCGTGATTTGCAGTAAGCATCCACGAGCAAAACATGGCGTTTGGTGTCCCGAATTCTGGCCTCAGCTGCAATATTGTCCTCTATATATGTGATGCCAGCCAGAGGAGACACATAAAATCTGGGAAAAATAGTTGTCCAATTTAAGTCCCTGAGAAAGCTGATTAGCCATGTGACTATCCCTGGTTGTAATGTCTCCATAGGCAGGGCTGTAGGTGCCATGTGGTACTGAGGAAAAAGAGTCTAAAACATGTCTTTCCAGGTGTCTGATTGACGAATGTCCAGCAAAAGTAAGCTCCATCATGCGAGTAAATGAAATATAACAGGAATCACTGGGAAAAGCAAAAGAGATGTATAACTAATGTTTTGTTGAGATGATTTTGGATCCTGTGTTCACACAAAGGGAGGTTGAAGCTGGAGGGGAGCAGTCAGTTACCCATCATGGGTTGTGATGCAGGGAGCAGTTATTGTTAGTCCTGGTGTCGAAGTGCATTATTGTTCAATAATGCTGGTTTTGGCTGGTCTTGGCCTGATGGCTTCCCTCAAACAATTTCTTGAGATCGTCACAGTTCAGTTGAACAACCATGATCTCCTCCCCCTCAAAAGTTGCTTTTCCACTCAATCAAGTGGATAAAAATCCCAAGAGGTATTGTTAGAACCAATGTTACCCACCTCCCAGGCTTTGAAGTGACTGGCGAGCAGATCTGCAACAGTTACTGTAGTTTTAAATGTAATCAGATTGTCCATAGAACAAAAATGTATTTTTTCTTATTTCCATGGCCATATAGGATAGTGAAGACTTACTTCATGGTTTCAGCCTTGGTTGCCATGATATGTCAATAAATTGGCTATCAACAGTGATGCATTAAAATGTGTATGACAAGTCACTGAAGTGGATCAGCCTTTCATTGCAATTTTAATTTCAACGATATCATCATTTTCGTCAAATAAGTCATAAATACCTCCAGTATTTATAAAAGCATCTAGTATTTCGCGAACCTGTATTGGTTCAGCATAGCCCAGAGCCTGTAAACAATATCTGGTTATGCTTAAAATTTTATCAACATTTAATAATTCTAAAGCATTTTTTATTTACGGCCCGTCCTAGTCTTGCAGATTCGACTGTCATTTGCTCCAATAAAACGTATGCGAGCACAAAAAATTGCTCTGGTCTTTTTGCCTGAATGCTCTGTAATATGGCTGTTTCTGTACAGCAATTAGCAAATATTTTGGCACTCATTTCGTCAATGAAGTAACCAAGGCTTGTTCCATCAGCGGCAGATACACAAAATGCATCAATCATGATATTTTGTGGTAGTGGAGTGTAGTATTGTCCGTAAAACAGGGGGGGGGTACTTGTAACAGCCTTCAAAGCAACTGTTAAAATGCTCCATAGATTTGGCCAATGAGAGCTAAGTCAGCTCCCGCCATGCAAATGAATTACCCCCTCATGACTTGATCTGCTCTTAATCCCTGGCCAATGAAATGGCTTTAAAATTTTCAGGGAATCCTCACAAGGTGGCATAAGTAATGCACTGGGCCAATCAGAATGTCCACCAGGTGTTAAGTTTTCCGGGGAGGGGGGACTTGTTTTTAGCAATATAAGTGGGCTCCACTGTGCGACACCTATCAAAGCTCTGCTACCAAGCTGATTATCAAGCTGTCAGAATGAGTAATTCTATCACTATGGATAAGGAAACACAGGTTGGAGTACCTACAGTTTTTTGGGGTAAAGGCAATTTCATGTCGAGGTAAGTAACCTTAACTTATTCTGTTTTAACTTTAAAACGTATGAAACAATCAATAAAACACAGAAACTATTAATTTAAAAATATTAATTAAAATTAAATCCTCTAGAGAATTAATTCCCATCAGAGAACACAGCAATGTGCATGCCACACTGAAATGTCACCTATTAAGCTATTGGCCAAGTGGTCAAATGTTGCTACTGCCTTCTAGTGGTCATACAAACGAACCTCTTCAATGCTGCCACCTCGCTAATGTGGCCACTCGGATCAAGAACCGTTAGTGGACGTAATGGAGAGGTTGAAGTGTATAGTTCCTCCACTTATTACGTAGGCCTAGTCTAAAGCATGGTTTTTGATCCCAGAAATGTATTCAATGCCATTTTTGGCTCACAGACACTGTATTGACTGAACTCGATCTGATAATTAATCATTACACAGACTACACTCCGTTTTAAATTTACCAGCGATTAGATGCATGGGCTGTAGTTTCAAAATCAACCATTTTTTTACGTTAGATTCAAACAGAACTGTCATTTGGTCCTCTAGATTGAGAATACGTTGTCATACGATCGTTTTTGATAACTTGCCTTGATTACATGAATTGGTTGCCAACACCAATGTATTCAAATTTCCTTGGTTGGTAAGATTTGATGTAAATATATTGGTGATCAACAGCAATGAATTAAAAATGGTATGACATGTCACTGAAGTGAGTCAGCCTTTCACTGCCATCTACTCTTACTGACTGGACATAAAAACTTGCCTTGGTTGCCATGACTGAATGAATTGGTTGTCAAAAGCAATGAATTCAAATTTCCTTGGTTGTCATGATTTGATATAAATGAATTGGTGATCAACAGCAATGAATTAAAAATGGTATGACATGTCCCTTAAGTGTATCAGTCGGACACTTCCATCAGCTTTGATTGTTGCCGTGATTAGATTCAAATGAATTGGTGATCTACCACTATGAATTCAAATTTGTATGACCTGTCACTGAGGTGGATCAGCCTTTCACTGCCATTGACTGAAGTGTATCAGGCTTCACTTCCATCTACTCCAATTGACTGGACATTCTAACTTGCCTTGGTTGCCATGATTTCATGTATATGAATTGGTCATCAACAGCGATGGATTAAAATGTGTCTGACATGTCAATGAATTGAAATTTGTATGATCTGTCACTGAAGTGGATCAGCCTTTCACTGCCATTGACTGAAGTGTATCAGGCTTTCACTTCCATCTACTCCAATTGACTGGACATTCAAACTTGCCTTGGGTGCCATAATTAAACACCAATGTATTCAAATTTCCTTGGTTGGCATGATTTGATGTAAATATATTGGTGATCAACAGCAATGAATTCAAACCGATAGGACTTGCTGCTGAAGTGTGTCAGCCTTTCACTGCCATTGACTCTAATGACTGGACATTTTAACTTGCCTTTGTTGCCATGATTACGGTCAATAAATTGGTTGTCAACCGCAATGTATTATAAAATGTGTATGACATGTCACTGAAGTGGATCAGCCTTTCACTTCCATGGACATTAAAATTTGCCGTGGTTGCCATTAATTAAATGAATTGGTTGCCAACACCAATGAATTGAAATTTCCTTGGTTGGCATGATTTGATGTAAATATATTGTTGATCAACAGCAATGAATTCTAATTGGTGTAACTTGTTGCTCAAGTGTATCAGTCTTTCAATGCCATAGAATATGATTGACTGGACATTCTAACTTGCCTTTGTTGCCATGATTACATGAATGAATTGGTCGACAACCGCAATGGATTAAAATGTGTGTGTGACCTGTCACTGAAGTGGATCAGCCTTTCACTGCCATTGACTCTGATTGGCTGGGCATTCTGACTTGCCTTTGTTGTCAGTGCCAATGAATTGAAATTTCCTTGGTATTTTGATGTAAATAAATTGGTGATCAACAGAAATGAATTCCAAGTGGTATGAATTGTCGCTGAAGTGTATGAATCTGATACTTCCACCAACTCTGATTGTTGCCATGATTAGATGTAAATAAATTGGTAATCAACCACAATGAATTCAAACTTGTATGATCTGAAGTGCACTACAATCGACTTCGATTGATTTCACACCATAGTAACCACAGAAGTAGAGTCGTGAATTTGAAAGTGAACCGGAGTGCTGTTGAATTTCCTGCTGGAGATTGATGGTCTTCATTCTTCTTCTTGGCTTGTTTTTGTTCACGCTGTCTCTGACAGTGTCCGCACAGGCTAGACAGTCAAAGTTCTTTCTTAGAGTAGAATGCGAATGCTGCATTTGAAGCAGCTCTGGTGGTTCACCAGTGGTATTACTGGCCTGTGACGTATGAAGAGTTTTTGAATTTATGTCTGATAACTTCTAATTGAGAAGTTACACCATGCATGCACGTGAATTGGTCGTCAACAGCAATGGATTGAAATTTGTATGACCTGTCACTGAAGTGGATCAGCCTTTCACTGCCATTGACTCTGATTG
Source organism: Platynereis dumerilii (assembly GCA_026936325.1). Classification (NCBI taxonomy): domain Eukaryota; kingdom Metazoa; phylum Annelida; class Polychaeta; order Phyllodocida; family Nereididae; genus Platynereis; species Platynereis dumerilii. The sequence goes on along the minus strand of JAPTHN010000090.1, from coordinate 122,751 downwards.
ATGGGACATTCATACTTGCCTTGGTTGACATTAATTAAATGAATTTGATTTAAGTATATTGCTGATCAACAGCAAGGAATTCAAACTGGTATGACTTGTCGCTGAAGTGGATCAGCCTTTCACTGCCATTGACTCCGATTGACTGGACATTCAAACTTGCCTTGGTTGCCAACATGGTCGGTGGGGTTAGGTACGCCAAGAATCTTATGGGCATAAGCAATGGCCGATAAAAGGTGGACAACTGAACTCATGACTTGGGTAGTGGTCGCAGGGAGAGTTGCGGGCGTGATAAACACGACAAAACGGCCCAGGTTGGCACTGCAAGTGGCTTGAGTCGCTGAAGTGTATGAGCCTTTCACTGCCATCGATTCTGATTGGCTGGACATTCTAACTTGCCTTGGTCACCATGATAACATGTATACATATGAACTTGTATCACATGTCACTGCAGTGGATCAGCCTGTCACTGCCATTGACTGAATAAATGAATTGGTTGTCAACGGCGTTGGATTAAAATGTGTATGACATGTCACTGAAGTGTATCAGTCTTTCACTTCCATCTACTCCAATTGACTAAGAGTCTAAAACATGTCTTTCCAGGTGTCTGATTGACGAATGTCCAGCAAAAGTAAGCTCCATCATGCGAGTAAATGAAATATAACAGGAATCACTGGGAAAAGCAAAAGAGATGTATAACTAATGTTTTGTTGAGATGATTTTGGATCCTGTGTTCACACAAAGGGAGGTTGAAGCTGGAGGGGAGCAGCCAGTTACCCATCATGGGTTGTGATGCAGGGAGCAGTCATTGTTAGTCCTGGTGTCGAAGTGCATTATTGTTCAATAATGCTGGTTTTGGCTGGTCTTGGCCTGATGGCTTCCCTCAAACAATTTCTTGAGATCATCACAGTTCAGTTGAACAACCATGATCTCCTCCCGCCTCAAAAGTTGCTTTTCCACTCAATCAAATAGATAAAAATCCCAAGAGGTATTGTTAGAACCAATGTTACCCACCTCCCAGGCTTTGAAGTGACTGGCGAGCAGATCTGCAACAGTTACTGTACTTTTAAATGTAATCAGATTGTCCATAGAACAAAACTGTATTTTTATTTTATTTCCATGGCCATATAGGATAGTGAAGACTTACTTCATGGTTTCAGCCTTGGTTGCCATGATATGTCAATAAATTGGCTATCAACAGTGATGCATTAAAATGTGTATGACAAGTCACTGAAGTGGATCAGCCTTTCATTGCCATTGACTCTGATTGACTGGACATTTTAACTTGCCTTGGTTGCCATGATTACATGTACATATGAATTGGTCGTCAACAGTAATGGATTGAAATTTGTATGACCTGTCACTGAAGTGGATCAGCCTTTCACTGCCATTGACTCTGATTGATGCTGATTGATGGGACATTCAAACTTGCCTTGATTACATGAATTGGTTGCCGACACCAATGTATTCAAATTTCCTTGGTTGGTATGATTTGATGTAAATATATTGGTGATCAACAGCAATGAATTAAAAATGGTATGACATGTCACTGAAGTGGATCAGCCTTTCACTGCTATCTACTCTAACTGACTGGACATTAAAACTTGCCTTGGTTGCCATGACTGAATGAATTGGTTGTCAAAAGCAATGAATTCAAATTTCCTTGGTTGTCATGATTTGATATAAATGAATTGGTGATCAACAGCAATGATTTCAAACTGGTATGACTTGTCCCTTAAGTGTATCAGTCGGACACTTCCATCAGCTTTGATTGTTGCCGTGATTAGATTCAAATGAATTGGTGATCTACCACTATGAATTCAAATTTGTATGACCTGTCACTGAGGTGGATCAGCCTTTCACTGCCATTGACTGAAGTGTATCAGGCTTCACTTCCATCTACTCCAATTGACTGGACATTCAAACTTGCCTTGGGTGCCATGATTTCATGTATATGAATTGGTCATCAACAGCGATGGATTAAAATGTGTCTGACATGTCAATGAATTGAAATTTGTATGATCTGTCACTGAAGTGGATCAGCCTTTCACTGCCATTGACTGAAGTGTATCAGGCTTTCACTTCCATCTACTCCAATTGACTGGACATTCAAACTTGCTTTGGTTGCCATGATTATATAAATTTGTTTTCGATACCAATAAATTCAAATTTCCTTGGTTGCTATGATTTGATGTAAATATATTGCTGATCAACAGCAATGAATTCAAACTGGTTTGACTTGTCGCTTAAGTGTGTCAGCCTTCACTGCCATTGACTCTGATTGACTGGACATTCAAACTTACCTTGGTTGCCACGATTACATATAAATGAATTGGTTGTCAACAGCGTTGGATTAAAATGTTTAGGACTTGTCACTACAGGGGATCAGCCTTTCACTGCCATCGACTCTGATTGATTGGACATTCAAGCTTGCCGTAGTTGCCAACACCAATGAATTCAAATTTCCTTGGTTGGCGTGTGGATTTATGCTGAACCCCATGTTGCCAGTAGGTCACCAGGGCCTGTTCCAACTACCACCAAATTTGATTTCAAAGTGACCTATCCTGTCAAAGTCTTGGAGCCTGATGGATGGGCCTATAAAGGTCAGTCAGATTTCCAGATCTTTGGCAGCTCAGCTACAAAGAAGAAGAAATTTGATGTCAAACTTGCCAGCAGAGCTGGTCAGCCTGATTTCCACCACCCTATTTTTGAATGCTTCATCATCAGCTTACACAAATCGAGCCAACTCGTGATTTGCAGTAAGCATCCACGAGCAGAACATGGCGTTTGGTGTCCCGAATTCTGGCCTCAGCTGCAATATTGTCCTCTATATATGTGATGCCAGCCAGAGGAGACACATAAAATCTGGGAAAAATAGTTGTCCAATTTAAGTCCCTGAGAAAGCTGATTAGCCATGTGACTATCCCTGGTTGTAATGTCTCCATAGGCAGGGCTGTAGGTGCCATGTGGTACTGAGGAAAAAGAGTCTAAAACATGTCTTTCCAGGTGTCTGATTGACGCATGTCCAGCAAAAGTAAGCTCCATCATGCGAGTAAATGAAATATAACAGGAATCACTGGGAAAAGCAAAAGAGATGTATAACTAATGTTTTGTTGAGATGATTTTGGATCCTGTGTTCACACAAAGGGAGGTTGAAGCTGGAGGGGAGCAGTCAGTTACCCATCATGGGTTGTGATGCAGGGAGCAGTTATTGTTAGTCCTGGTGTCGAAGTGCATTATTGTTCAATAATGCTGGTTTTGGCTGGTCTTGGCCTGATGGCTTCCCTCAAACAATTTCTTGAGATCGTCACAGTTCAGTTGAACAACCATGATCTCCTCCCCCTCAAAAGTTGCTTTTCCACTCAATCAAGTGGATAAAAATCCCAAGAGGTATTGTTAGAACCAATGTTACCCACCTCCCAGGCTTTGAAGTGACTGGCGAGCAGATCTGCAACAGTTACTGTAGTTTTAAATGTAATCAGATTGTCCATAGAACAAAACTGTATTTTTTCTTATTTCCATGGCCATATAGGATAGTGAAGACTTACTTCATGGTTTCAGCCTTGGTTGCCATGATATGTCAATAAATTGGCTATCAACAGTGATGCATTAAAATGTGTATGACAAGTCACTGAAGTGGATCAGCCTTTCATTGCAATTTTAATTTCAATGATATCATCATTTTCGTCAAATAAGTCATAAATACCTCCAGTATTTATAAAAGCATCTAGTATTTCGCGAACCTGTATTGGTTCAGCATAGCCCAGAGCCTGTAAACAATATCTGGTTATGCTTAAAATTTTATCAACATTTAATAATTCTAAAGCATTTTTTATTTACGGCCCGTCCTAGTCTTGCAGATTCGACTGTCATTGCTCCAATAAAACGTATGCGAGCACAAAAAATTGCTCTGGTCTTTTTGCCTGAATGCTCTGTAATATGGCTGTTTCTGTACAGCAATTAGCAAATATTTTGGCACTCATTTCGTCAATGAAGTAACCAAGGCTTGTTCCATCAGCGGCAGATACACAAAATGCATCAATCATGATATTTTGTGGTAGTGGAGTGTAGTATTGTCCGTAAAACAGGGGGGGGGTACTTGTAACAGCCTTCAAAGCAACTGTTAAAATGCTCCATAGATTTGGCCAATGAGAGCTAAGTCAGCTCCCGCCATGCAAATGAATTACCCCCTCATGACTTGATCTGCTCTTAATCCCTGGCCAATGAAATGGCTTTAAAATTTTCAGGGAATCCTCACAAGGTGGCATAAGTAATGCACTGGGCCAATCAGAATGTCCACCAGGTGTTAAGTTTTCCGGGGAGGGGGGACTTGTTTTTAGCAATATAAGTGGGCTCCACTGTGCGACACCTATCAAAGCTCTGCTACCAAGCTGATTATCAAGCTGTCAGAATGAGTAATTCTATCACTATGGATAAGGAAACACAGGTTGGAGTACCTACAGTTTTTTGGGGTAAAGGCAATTTCATGTCGAGGTAAGTAACCTTAACTTGTTCTGTTTTAACTTTAAAACGTATGAAACAATCAATAAAACACAGAAACTATTAATTTAAAAATATTAATTAAAATTAAATCCTCTAGAGAATTAATTCCCATCAGAGAACACAGCAATGTGCATGCCACACTGAAATGTCACCTATTAAGCTATTGGCCAAGTGGTCAAATGTTGCTACTGCCTTCTAGTGGTCATACAAACGAACCTCTTCAATGCTGCCACCTCGCTAATGTGGCCACTCGGATCAAGAACCGTTAGTGACGTAATGGAGAGGTTGAAGTGTATAGTTCCTCCACTTATTACGTAGGCCTAGTCTAAAGCATGGTTTTTGATCCCAGAAATGTATTCAATGCCATTTTTGGCTCACAGACACTGTATTGACTGAACTCGATCTGATAATTAATCATTACACAGACTACACTCCGTTTTAAATTTACCAGCGATTAGATGCATGGGCTGTAGTTTCAAAATCAACCATTTTTTTACGTTAGATTCAAACAGAACTGTCATTTGGTCCTCTAGATTGAGAATACGTTGTCATACGATCGTTTTTGATAACTTGCCTTGATTACATGAATTGGTTGCCAACACCAATGTATTCAAATTTCCTTGGTTGGTAAGATTTGATGTAAATATATTGGTGATCAACAGCAATGAATTAAAATTGGTATGACATGTCACTGAAGTGAGTCAGCCTTTCACTGCCATCTACTCTTACTGACTGGACATAAAAACTTGCCTTGGTTGCCATGACTGAATGAATTGGTTGTCAAAAGCAATGAATTCAAATTTCCTTGGTTGTCATGATTTGATATAAATGAATTGGTGATCAACAGCAATGAATTAAAAATGGTATGACATGTCCCTTAAGTGTATCAGTCGGACACTTCCATCAGCTTTGATTGTTGCCGTGATTAGATTCAAATGAATTGGTGATCTACCACTATGAATTCAAATTTGTATGACCTGTCACTGAGGTGGATCAGCCTTTCACTGCCATTGACTGAAGTGTATCAGGCTTCACTTCCATCTACTCCAATTGACTGGACATTCAAACTTGCCTTGGGTGCCATGATTTCATGTATATGAATTGGTCATCAACAGCGATGGATTAAAATGTGTCTGACATGTCAATGAATTGAAATTTGTATGATCTGTCACTGAAGTGGATCAGCCTTTCACTGCCATTGATTGAAGTGTATCAGGCTTTCACTTCCATCTACTCCAATGGACTGGACATTCAAACTTGCCTTGGGTGCCATAATTAAACACCAATGTATTCAAATTTCCTTGGTTGGCATGATTTGATGTAAATATATTGGTGATCAACAGCAATGAATTCAAACCGATAGGACTTGCTGCTGAAGTGTGTCAGCCTTTCACTGCCATTGACTCTAATGACTGGACATTTTAACTTGCCTTTGTTGCCATGATTACAGTCAATAAATTGGTTGTCAACCGCAATGTATTATAAAATGTGTATGACATGTCACTGAAGTGGATCAGCCTTTCACTTCCATGGACATTAAAATTTGCCGTGGTTGCCATTAATTAAATGAATTGGTTGCCAACACCAATGAATTGAAATTTCCTTGGTTGGCATGATTTGATGTAAATATATTGTTGATCAACAGCAATGAATTCTAATTGGTGTAACTTGTTGCTCAAGTGTATCAGTCTTTCAATGCCATAGAATATGATTGACTGGACATTCTAACTTGCCTTTGTTGCCATGATTACATGAATGAATTGGTCGACAACCGCAATGGATTCAAATGTGTGTGTGACCTGTCACTGAAGTGGATCAGCCTTTCACTGCCATTGACTCTGATTGGCTGGGCATTCTGACTTGCCTTTGTTGTCAGTGCCAATGAATTGAAATTTCCTTGGTATTTTGATGTAAATAAATTGGTGATCAACAGAAATGAATTCCAAGTGGTATGACTTGTCGCTGAAGTGTATGAATCTGATACTTCCACCAACTCTGATTGTTGCCATGATTAGATGTAAATAAATTGGTAATCAACCACAATGAATTCAAACTTGTATGATCTGAAGTGCACTACCATCGACTTCGATTGATTTCACACCATAGTAACCACAGAAGTAGAGTCGTGAATTTGAAAGTGAACCGGAGTGCTGTTGAATTTCCTGCTGGAGATTGATGGTCTTCATTCTTCTTCTTGGCTTGTTTTTGTTCACGCTGTCACTGACAGTGTCCGCACAGGCTAGACAGTCAAAGTTCTTTCTTAGAGTAGAATGCGAATGCTGCATTTGAAGCAGCTCTGGTGGTTCACCAGTGGTATTACTGGCCTGTGACGTATGAAGAGTTTTTGAATTTATGTCTGATAACTTCTAATTGAGAAGTTACACCATGCATGCACGTGAATTGGTCGTCAACAGCAATGGATTGAAATTTGTATGACCTGTCACTGAAGTGGATCAGCCTTTCACTGCCATTGACTCTGATTGATGGGACATTCACACTTGCCTTGATTAAATGAATTGGTTGCCGACACCAATGAATTCAAATTTCCTTGGTTGGCGTGATGTGATGTAAATATATTGGTGATCGACAGCAATGAATTCAAACTGGTATGACTTGTCACTGAAGTGGATCAGCCTTTCACTGCCATTGACTCTTATTGACTGGACATTCTAACATGCTGTGATTTCCTACGACTGTATAAATATGAATTGATCCTCGACAGCAATGGATTAAAATTTGTATGACTTGTCACTGAAGTGGATCAGCCTTTCACTTCCATCTACTCCAATTGACTGGACATTCAAACTTGCCTTGGTTGCCATGATTAAATGAATTGGTTGTCAACATGGTCGGTGGGGTTAGGTACGCCAAGAATCTTATGGGCATAAGCAGTGGCTGATAAATATGTGGCAATAGCACTGGGTGAATAGCCAGCTTCGAAGAGTTGGGCAACTAAACACTTGACTTGGGGAAATAAACAAAGACAAGTAACACCCTAGCAAGCCTCGATATAGCCCAATAAGGTGCTGCGGAGGCGTAAAACACAAACACACACACACACACTTGACTTGGGGAGTGGTCGCAGGGAGTGTTGCGGGCGTGATAAACACGACGAAACGGCCCAGGTTGGCACTGTATGTGGCTTGAGTGGAGGGTGCCAGCTATGCGTTCAGTAGGTTGCTGATAGTATCACGCCGGCGAGTAGATCATGGGGGACTGGCGTTGGAACTGAGAAAGTAGGTCAGCTGAGTATATATTCCATTTAACTCACGGTGAATTTTTCCTTGGCACTTCTGACTTTTCACAGAGGCTGCCTCAAAAGAGAAGCAGCTCATTATCCTATTTAATTGTCGATGTTCTTCTCTCTGACTCTGTGATGTTCTTGTTAGCTCTTGTTCTTGTTCCCTTTGACACATAAACAAGAACTAGGTCAAAAGGAAGTTTTCCACCAGATGACAGCACCAGTCAGTCTAGCTCAAGTGTGTCCAGGGGCCTGACATTAAATCAAGTCATTGGAGGGTAATTTCAACATAGTGAGGGTAATTTCGACATAGCAAGTGAATTTGAGGTTATTTGGTGTGGTACATAAGTTAAAAGTGCTGAAACTTGCAGCAGATGAATTTATTTTGCAGAGAATAATTTTCCCACCAGGTGGACACAACTTACAGTGAATTCCCATCCACAGCACAGCTTGACCATGCTTAGTAGAAATGGACAGAACACTAGTAACCTGAGAAGGGCAATCAATCGTAATTCAATCAAAGAAATTCAAAGGGAAAGTAGTTGAAAATCCTTAATTACCCCTTTATCTTTGATGTACAATGTGTGTAGCTTCTGAGACCTGAAATTCCAAATCTGACTTCCAAATAATTTTTGAGAAATAAAGTTTTAAATTGTTGTATTGATTGAGGCTGTTGCTCCAAATTGCTCATATTTATATTGGATATAGTATATTTTATTTGGATTTTAAGGAGATATATTTCAATGCAGTGAGACCAGGGCCGGATTTACATATGGGCAATTTGGGCAATTGCCCAGGGCCCGGGGGATTAGGGGGCCCGGAAAAACCAAGAGGAGCTGCCGCGCGCAACATTGTGGCACTCGCATCCAGGGAGCCTAAGGGGGCCCGGGCCCCCCAAGAAGATTAAGATGGCAAATAGCATTTTGAAAAAACTATACGGAGTCAGGGGCCCGCAAATGCCAAAACTACGTCCGGGTCCCCCTCCCAAGACTGCCCTGTCTGGATCAGTCACTGGGACCCTAACGTACAGTGCTTAGTATTTCCAAAACCAGGCACTGGATGGCTGGCACCTTAACGATAAAAGTATTCATGCCAAGGCAACGCAGTGTACATATATAGCAAATTTCTCCAAGCAGGGGGCCCAAAAAGTGAATAAATTGTGGGCCCCTGCAATAGCTTTTCTTAACTTCGCTGCCCAGTTTGGACCCCAAACGACATAATTGAGTGCCCTGGCCCTGTTTAACAAACAGGTGAATTTTCAAGCTGTGCCGGGGCCTGTCCTGTGTGGCACCAGCCTCACCCGGTTAAATCTTCCTGACCATACCTCACTTGTCTGCAATGGAAAAGCATGGTAGAGTATGATGTAGACTAATAAATTGATGTTTCATAATGGGTAAATGACAAACAAAAGACGGCTCCACAGTAGAGACCCTCAGTCTCACTTTTAAGGGAAACCGGCTGCCCGATGCCGTAGAAATAGGGTTCGAGGTCTGTAGGGTACGTCCCTATCACCCAAATCCTCGAAGATAACCGACCAAAGACGGGAGAAACTGTGAAATATCCTGACTCTGACTTATGCATACCACCCAGTAAAAAGATTCAACAAAGTCAACCATCCTCTCCTTGTGCTCCACGGACAAACTGTCACTCCAACAACCAAAGAAGCGTAGCTCATGATTGCGTGGGTTTGTTGCTGTTCATTGGGGGCTAGTTCTCTTGCAGCATAACTGATTCGTGTTGGTACTCATGATGCCAACGAACGTCACCTAGTTGTACTCAAGAGAAATTGAAAAGAGGTGATTAGACACTGACAAATAGCATCAAAATTGATCTAAAAATGATCTAAGTGCTTGTGGGTGGGAGTCCTGACAAACAAAGGTCATAGATTCATAATCAATTGGTTCATCAGAGTAGATAGCTGAAGGGCCCGTATCGATAATGACATAATTGATGTCATTAATAATGCGTTGGTCAAAGGAATTAGATGGGTCTGACACCTGTTCGCCATGCTGTGGCTGTCCAACAGACGTGTTTGGCCCCACAGACTGTTCCACTGTATTTTCAGTGACACAAGTTTTGAAAGGTGGTGGGGCTTCTAAAGCGATCTTTCCCATTATGAGACCTTTCTGAAAATTAACGTCAACGCCAGTTTTATTGTTGATCGTAATTGTGCCATGGCCCTCAACCAAGTCAATCATCGCACGATTATTGGGTGGGTCAGCCAGTGTTGAACTATAAATAACATCAAAACATCCAGTGAAATACTTGGTAAATTGAGTTACATGAACTGGTGTATGTAATGAGGCCTTGACCTTGACAGAGGTACAACATGGGTCACGATCAGTAATATGGTGTCTATTGACATAGAGATTTCACGTTTAGCTGGACGATATATACAGTCGTATTCAACCTGGGCATCTTGACCCATGACACAATCAATAGGACTAACTACGTCCAAGATATAAGCCTTAATGGGCATGCTGCATTGGCCAAATTGTGGCACTAAATGAATGATAGATGAAATTGGAATTTCTTGTCCGTTTCCGACCGTTAGGGAGATTTTAGGAGATTTGTGAACCTTTAAATCTTGCAAAAATGAGCTTCTTTTGATAAGAGCCGTATTAATCAGTGTATAAGTGCTGCCACTGTCAAATAAAGTGAAAAAATTGGTGCCATCGGGCAATGTTGTGGGTGTCAAATTGCGGTCTTGTAATTTGATAATCATGGTGGTAATAGGATCTGGCAGTTCTAAGGAATGGAGCATAGCGGTTGGTATGCAATCACTTTGGTCCTCAAACAATAAATAGTGGTTTCGTGTATCTATGTATTGGAACATGTCGTTGTCGGGAGAATTCATCTGAGACGGATTGTTTTGTAGTCACATCCTGGTGTTGTTTGGTGGACCATTGTATCTGGGTCCTCTGAATTGCTGACATGGTCCATTGGGGCCCGAGTAATTACCAGACCTGTAGTTGGGAGGAAGCTGCTGCCGTCCATTTGGTGGGCCCGAAGGACGGTATGGTCCCTGATTTCTAGGTCCACCAGGCTGTCTCTGGAATTGTAGCAGGTCTGGAGCCAAGAAAGCATTTGGGTTGACAGGGCAGAACTTGGCTATATGGCCATATCTCTGACAGAAGTGTCAGCGAATCTCAGCTCTCGATCTCGTAGGAGGGTTAGAAGGGTACTGCTGATACTGGAGTTGATTTGGAGGGACGTAGGGCTGATATTGCATTGGAGGCCTGAATTGCTGCTGAGGAGCAAACTGTGCTGATGGTAAAGGTCCTGACTGATCGTATTGGTTGGCAAAATATGGCTGCTGTGGATAGGACGCCTGAGAGGGCATCGATGGTTGCAGGGGAGCCTGGACTGAGGGCTGTGGCAAGCCTGCAGACTGTGCCAGAGCTTTAGGCAGCTCCTTGACAGACTGTGAAAACTCTTGAACTGCATCCTGAACAGCAAGCAAAATAGGCCTAGTTTCACCTGTGTCATAATGGTAAAGTGGTGGCTTTGTGACATCCACACGGTGAGCAATTAACTGCTTCTCCAGAATATTCTGAACCAAGGGCACCAATTCGTCCAGAGGGGTTGAATCCCCAATTACTTGCAATGACAGCTGGACAGATTCAGGTAACCCACGCCTGAAATAGAGAGTAGCTACTGACTCTGGGAGTCCCAGCCGTCCCACAAGTTCCTGTATCTCCGCGACATATTTGGAGACATTATCTCCAAAGGTTATTTTCTTCTGGGACCATGCCTCTAGAATGGAAGACCTGTTCCTGAGCAAGGAAAACTTATCCAAAAACACCTTCTCTAATTCGTCAAGTGTCATTGGTGGTAACTTTTCAGCCCATGATCGACAATTTAAGCCTCTCCAGTATCTCGGGGGGTAATGCCATGGAGGCCGCAATAATCCTTAAATTTACGATACCAAGACAGGGGGTTCTGTGAGTCATATGCTTGACCACTGGCTGTTGATACTGAGCATGACGTGAGGGTGAAGGTTGGTAAGAAGGGTCAGTAGAGTAGTGAGTGGAATGGGAAGCTACAGCAGGGGAATAGTAGGGATTTCCAGTGCCCTGGGAGGGTCCTGGGGTACCCTGAGAAGTACTAGCATGAACATGATACGCAGGCTGAGGGTAATGGCCTTGAAAATTATCATCGTATACAAAAGGTGCTTGATTACCAAAGAAATTCAGGTTATCAGTCGTGTCTCCAGCTGTAAATGCATTTGGGTTCATAGCAGGGCCATTAGAATCAGGTTGGCCATAGTAAGCACCCTGCTGGCTCTGATCATCCTCATACATAGATTGATCATAATTGAAAGGCCGATGAAGATGGATGTCCTGATAATCTGGAGGATAATAAGGCCCGTTGTAGCCAGCTGGGAAGCCCTGTGGCTTCTGGTTACTGGCTGTATCATAAGCATGTGCCTGACTGTCAGCAGCACTGTTTGCATAATATTGTGGTGTGCGTAACACTGGTGAAGAGTTACTCATATTTGCATTTTGACTATGGCTAATTGGTCTAGCATTATCCTGTACAAATGTTGATCGAGTACGGGCCTGAGATCTAGGCAAATTGTAGCCAGGAGCTTGAGGGGCAATTAAAATTAACATTGCCGTTGATGTAAGCGCAGCAGAACTTTGATTAGGCACTGAGGGATTAGAATTGGATTTTGAATTGGCCTGAGCCGTCGTAGAGCCAGTCATGATGCGAGAATGAGAAATAGGAGCAGAAAGAACAGATGTGAAGCAATAGGTTGTTTCAAAGCCTGTTGCTTCCGTTTCGCAGAGTCAACAAACTTTCCCTGGGCGGTTGCAGATTTTGCTGCGCCCACCCCTTTAGGACGAGAATTGGAAGCAAATGCAAAATCATGAGATGACAAGAGTTGTCACTCTCCTGGCCGACAGGAGCCTGACTGGGAGCCAACGAGACGTCTAACGTATGGCCCTCAAGCTGTGCTGCTTCCACAGCAGTCATAATGGTCGTGAGTGGACATTGCCATTCTGGCTGTCTTTTATCAACAAACGCCGAATAATATTTAACAAAAAGCTGATACAAATTTGCATCTGAGAATGAGGAACAGTAACGAATTGTAAGTCAACGAGCAGTGGGTCATAAATTGTCCAAAATAACTTATTATTACTGATCTGCTGGAGTTTCCAGTCTATAAAAAGAGTATGCACTGACTGCTTCAAGAACCCTCTAATAGTGCGAGGTGAAATCAGATTTTTGCTAATGCTAGCTTGTACCTCGGCCCTGAGCCTAACTAACCACTGGGAAAATGTGACTTGTTCTAATGGGATCGTCATTCATGCTACTTGTGAAAACTAGAATTGGAAATGGTACGCCAAATGGTACCACTACTTCAATCTATTTGATTTACCAAGAACGAGCAGGTTTCTTAGGATTGTCGTGTCTAACGATGTAAAGAATCATAATATACAGCTTACTGCCTATCATTATAGCTAAACCGACTTGAAACAACTTTCTAAAGTAAAATAACTTGCAAAATGCTAAACATGACTGATGCTAAACATGACTGAATTACTGGGTAATCTGGCTTACAAATAACATTGGCAATCACGTGTGTGTGGTGCGACACTATTTTCAATGTTTCAAAAAAATTGGCAATGTGAGATTAAAATGTGAGTTACTTGCACATAATTTAAGACAAAAGAGTGAAAAAGTTGTAAGAAAAAGGTAGGGAAGAAGAAGGGAGAGATAATTCTGACATGTAGCGATTGGTAACAAGTGTGGCCTGGGAACGAGTGGGGAGAATGACACTGGATGTGGCTAAAGGGCGAAGTGGCAATGGATGGGACGTGGCAATGGCAGCAAGTGTGGCAACTGGCAGCAAGTGGCGGAAAGGACACTGGATGTGGCTAAAGTGCGAAGTGGCAGAATGTGGAAATTTTCTTGTTTCGTGCCACGTAGGGGCACTTCACTTCGAGGAATCCTTCCTCGCCTACAAGTCCATCTGGCGAGCATCCAATAAAGGGTTTTTCCTTAAAGTCGACAATGCCCGACTGCTGATTTGCTTCATTTCTCATCTTGCTGTACTGTGCCACTGCCTTGCTTTCATACTTGTGGCCATGCTTTGTAGCTGCCATTGACAAATTTGTGTAAACAATGAGAGACCTTGCCAGTTTCGCACCATCTGTCCTGACAGTCGCTTTGCAAATCCGTCCATGGTTAGAAGCCTGCAACCTTTTCAATCTCTCCTCACGCCAGCATTTGCTCCTGCTCTGTTTACGTGTCTTTTCCTCCACATTTCTTCGAGCTTCCTCGGTGATCTTTGCTATTTCAATTGTTTGAAGGAAAAGTTCTTCGGGGCATTTCTCCACGTAGCAGTGATCATTGGCGACAGCGTACATATTTGCTTGAGCAAACCTGTGTCTCACTGGGGGGTCATAATTATTTCTTGATTTCAAAGTGACTTGCAGTGACTTGATGACTGAAGTTAAGTAGTTGATCAGCTGGCTGAGATGAAATTTGTCCACTGAGTGCAAGTCAGTTGTAATTTCATACATGTAAACACAAAAGTGTATGTTGCAGAATTGAATGTAAAGTCCAAGAATCAATTGTTCAGAATAGCATGGTAAACATTGAAGTCAATAAACACGTTAGCTCATGGCTAGATAGTAGGCATATTTCAAAACAAAGAATCTGAGAATCAACTGTTTCATCATTTCCAAAATTACACTGTAGAACCAGAAGTCGGCACATTTATAAGCGATACTTACACTGCGTCTGATGAAATTATACTAGTAACTTATTTCGCAGTAGTACAAAAACGTTTAGGCCCAGCAGTGTGACCTTTTCACATAATCATTGGATTGGGCTGAGAAATATTCCATGTGACTTTCATCGAGTTTGGTTCAGACAATGTTGCCATATATTAAAATATTTTAGTGTCTGACGAAATTATGCAAAAACAACATAGCAAGTGGAAAGACAGTACAAAGGTTTAATTTTAAGATAATTGTACTCAAAACATTAGTGTTACATCACTTGGCTACTATTCACTTTAAAAAAATTTTGCTTACTTGCTGTCCCTGCCAAGTAATATGCATAAATTGTCTCTATTAGAATAACATTGATTTTGCATATTTTTTTCAAATTTATGCTCCCCAAAACCTCAAAAATGGATCCAATCATTCGAAACATGCTTCTAGCAGTCACCTAATTCTGTCTATTTAGCTGCATGAAAAGGAAACTGAAGTAACGTCTCTCACTTTCAAATGGCCGTTATCATATTTTAAGACCATTACATTTTATGGTTAAGTAATGGTTAAAAAAGGGGTAAAATGCTCCTTGGTAGGTAGTCCTAGGACTGCCCTAAAAAATGTACCAATATTCCCCTGGATACTGATGGACAAGGACCAGAGTTGGTGCGTTATGAGAAACGATGCACACAAGATAGTTCACATTTTGAAAAAAAGACCCAGTTATGAGACAGGATCCTGGAGGCCCAGGTCAGATGTTGCTCCGACGCCTATGTATACAGGTCTACCAAAACCAGATGAATTCATTTCTGAGATTGACTCTGTGATATATTGCATACATTACAGCTTGCCATCCAAAGAACCCAATAAAACACCAAAACAAAACAAAAAATCAAGCATTTATTGCACAAATAATCTGACAGACAACCTCACTTCCCCACTATCAGATACTGTAGACAGGCTGACTATCAAAAATGACTTGTATTTTTGCAAAAAACTTTGAATTAATTTCAGTTGAATAAAAAAACCTTGAAACGACATCAGAAATTTGACAAAAGATTCTTCAAAAGACCAGTGACAATAGGACAGAGTCATGAGAATGCCCAAATAATAATAAAACTGTTTAAATACATATGTCTTCGTAATTCATTGAGCAAGCGCTGGGTACTGGCAGGTCGTTTCTCCGGTCCAAGCTCATCAAGGGGTTCCAAGAGCAAATCCAATTTTCTTACTTGATCAATAGGTATACCTCTCAGATTCAAAATCCCGTCAACATACATGACTGATTCTTCACACACCTCATCACCATAAGAAGTACGCCACAGGGTATTCGCTGGAAGTATTTCTTCTATATCCTTGCATATCTTCAGGGGGTCGAACAAGTAATTTTCATCCTTTAAAAGCCAACGCTTTGCCTTCAGAAATGTGTATGCAGATTTACCAACGGCAGTGTTCCTTACCCAATAGGAAGTCCAAGTTTTATAGCCTTTGAAGTCTTTGACCGTCAGATTCCTGAGTTTGTCTGACAATGTGTCTGTTGTACAAGTTTGCCTTAAGCTGCGCAGCCAGTTGCAGGGTAACTGCTACGGCCACGCCAAGAAGCTGGGGTTTTTCTTTTACCGCTGTGCAAAGTTTCCAAGCAGTTTGTTTTCTGAAGGTCCGATAGAATGAAACCACTGTCCTGAAATGAAGAAACGGAATCGTATGAGTCCGCAGAAGAACTTCGAGACTTTGCCATATTGTCAGTGATTGTAACCTCCTGACAGCTCTGTGCTGAGTTGTTGGAGAAAGTGGGTGACCGTGAAGTACAATGTCGGTAAAAATCGTGACAGCAGAATTTCAAATTCCATGCACATGATGCAGCCAACCTCCAGGTTAACTCTGGCTATGTTTTATCATGTGACCTCACCGGTCATGGCGAGCACTAACTTGAATTGGTGACGTCATAGCAACAGTTATTGAAGGTGGCGTCATAAACAGACAAAGACTCGATCTGATCCTAGACATTCATGACGTTATCAAAGAGGTTAAGAAAAGTTGTTGTTTCATCAGAGTCTGTTAATGTGTACATGTGTAGATGTCACCTGGAAGTGAACTGATTTAAAAAGCAAACCAAAAACATTGTGCAGCTTTGTTGCACTTGGAACACTTTACAACATTTTGCTCACCGACTGTAATCACTATTTAAAGAGTATTTTGCAATTACTGTAATCACTATTTAAAGAGTATTTTACAATTACTGCTATGTTATTCCAATGGAGGCAATTTATGCATATTGCTTGGCAATGACAGCAAATAAGCAAAATTTTTTGATATGAATAGTTGCTAAATGATGTAATGCTAGTGTTTTGAGCACAATTATTTGAAAACTTTCATACTGTCATTCCACTAACCATGTTGCTTTTGCATAATTTCATCAAAATATTTGAATACATGGCATAAGTCAACTTGCCTTAACGAAACTTGATGAAAGTCACATGGAACATTTTTTAGCCCAATCCTATGATTATGTGAAAAGGATGCACTGCTGGGCCCGAAAGTTTGTGTAATAGTGTGAAATAAACTACTTGCGTAATTTGGTCAGACGCGGTGTAGACAATTCAGACGAAGAGGAAGAAGAAGGCAACCATGTGCCACGAGTAGAAACAGTGGGGCAGTACGAATAAGCAACAAAAAAGAAAAAGAAATTAAAAAGACATAGACATCATTCGATTCCAGGCAGCACGGTATCCATCATCCGCAGAAGAAGAAGAGTGCTACCAGGTGTGCACGCAGATTGTAGGAGGGCTGGATGCTATTTATAGCACAGAAGCATCAGCGGCAGCAGGACCAGCGCTGTGGTATTACGTTGATAAAAGCTCTTCCAAGCTAGGTAGACGATTGTTGAGTGGTCAAAAGTGCATGATAATACCTCCTCGTAGCATACAATTAATTGGGAACGCTGTATTTAAGAAGAAACATCGATTTGACAGCGATGAAGTGTTGGATGCGCACGCAGCATAGCCTGTGTTCAGTGTCTGTAGCGGCCAAATAAGGTCATGGAATATGACACGCGATGCAGCATGTAAAATACATTACATCATTGCTTCTTTCAAAGACTTACCACAAACGGTTCTAACGCAAAAAATCCTTTCTTGAGAACTTGCATTCTTGAGTAACCTTTCATGTCTTTGTGCGAGTTATTAATCTAAAATTTAATAACACTATTAATCATAAGCAATAATGTATGACACAATCTGTCAATATCTCTCGGAGCTTGAAACGAACCTTAGATAGTCTTTCAGAAGTTAGTTCTCATTCTACATCAAAGAATTCTTTAGCGCTCCCATCAGTTATCTCTTGTACGGGAAGACATAATTTTCACCAACTTTTCCTCTAATAATTGCTTTTATCACAGACTGGTGTAACCTCTGTGGTCCAGGATTGCCCAGCACAAGGGCATATGCTACCCATTGGCCCAATTTCAAAAAACTGGTTTTCTGTAAGTCCTTTACAGAATACTTGAAGGTATTACCCTCAAAGAGAGGGCTTTGCCAGAAGATGTGGGTAAACAAATCCCTTGTGAGGCCACAGTTATCGATGCTGCCTCCCCTGAAAATGTCATTTTGGCCAACTTTGAGAAGTGGCCATCTCCTAACTCACACTCCAAAACTGACAGAGAAGAATCAATAATTTCATCCATTATGCAATAGAGTAGGAACCAGTGAATGTCTTTGTTGTAGTCTTGTGACATTTGCTTTGTTTTTATCAGCATGTCTAGGTTGCCGCCAATGATTTGGTATTTTCTTAGCAGTCCTTGACTGCAGAGTGTCAGAAGTTCATCCACCTTCGGTTTCCAACAGGCTCGCACGGATAACGGCAATCTGCCACACCCCGTTGGCTGCCAGTGCTTCATGGCAGTGAGCAATTTGCTCCCTCAAATCCGTGAAAGATTTCCTTTTTGTTCTTTCCAGTCACTGCCTTTAAAACTTTCCTGAGCACTTTAACAGTTTGAAGGTCTGTCATTTGTAGTGATTTTGTCTCCTCACAGTTTCTGTTGTATTCTACTGCCACTGCTTTAGCAACTGTCATTTTGGTGCCCTGCCCCATGTATGCAATAGCCTTAACGTCTTCAAAACTAGTCTGGCTGGTAATGTTCTCGGATCTCTAAAATTGCAGCAAGCCGATGATTGCCATCAATTAGTGCATAATAATTTGATGATTCATTTTTGAAGACTGAGCATGACTTTACTGGCAGAAAAGACAGTTACAGCTAAAGCATCTCTCATATTCTTGGCATGATTGTCATCGAGAGGTCTCAGTTTGAAGTCATCTCAGGGACCCCAGATATCTTTGATGGCAATTTTACTTGGAAGTGATCACCATCTTTACTTTGGTCGACAGGTTTTGGTTGTAATGTCAAAATTTCATCTAGTTATTGGAAAAAGGCTCATATTCCCTTTTAGCTATAAAAGAATCCATGCTATCAACACCCGTTTCAGCAGAATAGAGACCCTCGTCTTGAAATTATTCCACGGTAACATGATTTTCTGATTTTTCAATACAGCTGAAAATCAAGAATTAGTGTCACTGTGGAGTAATTTCATGAGTCATTTTGGAAAGACAAATATCAAAATCAAACTTACATAAGAATTCTTTGAATAATTTTGATACCATCTCCTTTATGGTGGGGCTCTCCCCCGCACTGCTGGTATCCACGACTTCAATTGCTCGGTCGACACTGTCTGGCCTTTGATCGAGCACCACAAACAGGCACAAGGCCTGGAACCCCGTTTCTTCAATTACTGACATCTGAAATTGAAACATGGAAATATCAAGGATTACGCTTTGTAATAATAAAATGTTTATTTGATGCATGTGGGGTGGGTAAAAAGTGCATGTAGGGTCTCACAAAAAAGTTAGTGCATGGGGAGGGGTCTGGAAAAATTCACATTGATGCATGGAGGGGGTCAAAAGTGTAAACCATCCAAACATCAGAGTTTTTAATGGAATAGCACTAAGAAGACAAAAATAATCCTTGCATCATTGAGGAATTCTTTAGCGCTCCCATCAGTTATTTCTTGTGGGGGATGACATCATTTTCACCAACTTTTCCGCTATAATTGCTTTTATCACAGACTGGTCCAACCTCTGTGGTCCAGGATGGCCCAGCACAAGGGCATATGCTACCCACTGGCCCAATTTCAAAAAATTCTTCTTTCGTAAGTCCTCTACAGAATACTTGGAAGGTATTACCCTCAAAGAGAGGGGTTCGCCAGAAGATGTGGGTAAACAAATCCCTTGCAAGGCCATTGTTATCAATGTCTGCCTCCCCAAGAAATGTGACTTTCGTCAACTTTGAGAAGTGGTCATCTCCTAACTCACACTCCGCGGTTTCCAACAAGCTCGCGCCCCCGCAGGTCTCGGGCCTCCGCGTGGCGGTGGGTGGTAACACTAAGGTGAAGACCTCTATCCTTAGTGGCCAACATGAGACAGTGCGCATGCACGGTGTGTCCCCTACCTTACAGGGGAATATCAATGAATATGTCATTTACCATGATTCCAAACCGGATCGTACGTCAACCGGGTAACCAAGGTGCGCGTCCCTCAGCGGGAAACCAGGCTGAGATCGAAAAGTTAGCGACTGGACTACCAAGATTTCAATGGACAAGGACATCCCCGGATGACTTGATTGACCCTGACTGCCCCTCGCACATGACAAAAAATGAACATTGCCTCGTGATAAAAGGTGTTAAGAAATCACTTGACGACCTGTCAGCAATTGCTGTTTATGAAGTTATTGCGGACATTTGCGACAACACAGTAGCAGGAAAAATAAAGCGTCAAACCAACGGAACCTTTCTTATTTACCCTCAGACTGATGAACAAAAACAGAAACTGACATCAGTCAATGAAATAGACGGTACCAAAGTCTCTATAGAACCTTTCACAAGACCAGGCAAAGGCCTTATCTTCTCGAAAGAGAGTAAAACATGCACTGACTCTCAGCTAAAGAAGTGGTTCCAGAAACAAGGCATTGAACAATTCAGACGTATGTCCCAACGAAATGGATACGAATTACTACAACTGACATTCAAAGATGACAAAGTTCCTGAGAAAGTACCTGTTGCTTTTGAAAAGTGCAGAGTTCGCCCTATCTTTCCCCGACCCAAGCGTTGTTTCAATTGCCAAATATATGGCCATTTCGCCAGTACATGTAGAAGACCAACAGCTTGTGCCAATTGTGGTGATCGAGATCATGCCCATGCCAGAGATAAACCGTGCTGCAGACCCCCACATTGTGTTAATTGTGGAGGGGACCACCCTGCGTTTAGCCCTGAATGTGGAGTCTTCCAGAAACAAAGAGAAATTGTACAAGTACAGACTTACACTGGAATATCCTTTACTGAAGCCAAGCGCCTTGTAGAAGAAGATCACCCTCCCCATCCCACGCCTTGGGATGATGAAGAAACCATGGACAAAATTGAAGAAGTATCCGATTACCCTCGACCAGTTTTGCATCCATCCCCACAGAGAAGGCTTCAACTGAAGAGGAACCTCTTCATGGATGTCTTGCAGAAATCGCCTGCTCAAGATCAACCAAAGAAGGAACAAATGATGAATTCTGCTGAACCAGTTGCCTGCGCATCACCCAGGAAAACAATCCTAACAGGTCAAACATTCTCTCCAACCCTACGAGCAAAGACATCACTCAACCACGTCAAGAAGAAAGAAGCTTTGGCTTCTGAAGACAAGAAAACACCCAAACCAACAAATCAAGAAAACTCAACAAACCATTTGATTCTTTGCACAGACAAAACTGAAAAGACAGGCACTCCCAACAAAAAAGCACCCTCTACGTGTCACAAACAAAACATGACAAAACCCTTAGTTTTTAAGTTCTCACAACCATTGATATCAACCAAGTATGTCTCTAAATAGCCCAATCAGGTGCTGATGAGACGTAAAACAATAACTCACTCACTCACTCACTCCAACAAGCTCGCACGGATAACGGAAATCTGCCACACCCCGTTGGCTAGCCCGTTGATTGAAATTATTGTGTACCTAAATATAGAACTCACTTCCACATTGTTAGCCGACTTCTGTCTCTCAGCTGAGATGAGCTCTGCTTCCCTGGCAGTAAGAGTGATCCCAGTGTTGCTGACACCAGGTCCTTTCCTTCCTCCACCTCCTCTGGCACCTCCTGAGGCCACCGTTACCAATGTCTGCCTCCCCTAAAAATGTCATTTTGGCCAACTTTGAGAAGTGGCCATCTCCTAACTCGCACTCCGCGGCTTCCAACAGGCTCAAACGGATAACGAAAATCTTTCACATCCTATTGGCTACAAGTGATTCAAGGCAGTGAGCAATTTGCTCCCTCAAATCCTTGGAAGATTTCCTTTTTGTTCTTTCCAGTCACTTCCTTTAAAACTTTCCTGAGCACTCTAACAGTTAGGAAGTCTGTCTTTTGTAGTGACTTTGTCTCATCACAGTTCGTGTTGTATGCTATTGCCATTGCTTTAGCAACTGTCATTTTGTTGCCCTGCCCCAAGTGTGCAATAGTCTGGCTGGTAATGTTCTCTGCTTTCTAACATTGCAGCGAGCCGATGATTGCCATCAATTAGTTCATAATAATTTGATGATTCATTTTTGAAGACTGAGCATGGACTTAAACTGTAACTGTCTTCTCCGCCAGTAAAGCATCTCTCATATTCTTGACTTGTTTGTCATGGAGAGGTCTCAGTTTGAAGTCCTTACTGGCAATTTTACTTGGAAGTGATCACATCTTTACTTTGTTTGACAGGTTTTGGCTGTGATGTCAAAATTTCATCTGGTGAGTGAAAAAGGCTCCTATTCCCTTTTAGCTATAAAGGAATCCATGCCGTCAACACACATTTCAGCAGAATAAAGATCCTTGTCTTAAAATTACTCCACGGTAACATAATTTTGTGTGATTTTTCAATACAGCTGAAAATCAAGAAATAGTGTCACTGTGGAGTAATTTCAAGAGTCTTTTTGGTAAGACAAATATATCAAAATCAAACTTACATAATTCTTTGGCGAATTTTGGTACCATCTTCTTCAAGGTGGGTCGCACCCTTGCATGGCTGGTACCTACGACTTCAATTTCATGGTCGACACTGTCTGTCCCTCTGTATCTTTGAAACCATGGAGAAAACACCCTCACGGAAGCTATTGCTATGGGGCAGCACCAGAATACATTTGGCAACTTTGGTCAACTAAGGGAAGGGCTTTCGCCCAGTTAATACATCATCAATTCTTCCAATCGCACTCCAGATGTCATCAATTCTGAGGACGTCTGTATCAGGTAGATTTAGTTCTTTGTCGTTAAGCAATCGGTAGGCAAGAAATTCATCATACAACCTATCCTCACTCACTGTTCATGATGAATGGGAACTGCTGTGATGGCTTCAACATCTTCGTACTGTGCCTGCATCCTTCTGCTGTGATCGATAACGGCTGCAGCACGGATTATTTTGACGTTGATGGGGAGTTTAGCCTTGATATACTTGGCCGTGTCTGTGTAAAAAATGTTTGCCATGTTACGCAATGTCTCGAGCTGCCTGTTACCCTCCAGATCCTCTTTGATGATTCTGTTCTGCAAGAATGTCATTATGGTTAAGAAATCATATATACCAGCCAAATATTAATTGTGAATAAAATTATTTATATATAAATATGTGAGAGTAGTAGGAATGTTTTAATTTCTTTTATCCTAACCATTCAATATCAATAAGAAGGATGTTATTGTCAGAATTACAAAATACTAGAGAATAATTCCAGACATGAAAGCCAGAAGGGTGAAAGTAAACTGTATTTCTGAAATTATCAGGTACTTACACCCTTCTGGCTTTTATCTTTGAATTACACCTGCAGAATGTAATGCTACTAATAAACCAAGAGAGTATTAAAATAAATCCTATCGGAAAATACTCCATATTAGCTTTAATAATTAATTAAGGTTGGAATGGGAGGGAGTGGGTTAGCCTAGTGTTTTAAGCCACCAGCACTATTGTGGAAGTCAGAATGGGCGAGAATTGCTACACACCACATCCAGAATATATGAAGAGCGCAACCAGGTGCGCACGCAGATTGTAGGAGAGCTGGATGCTATTTATAGCACAGAAGCATCAGCAGCAGCAGGACCAGCGCTGTGGTATTACGTTGATAAAAGCTCTTCCAAGCCAGGTAGACAATAGTTGAGTGGTCAAAAGTGCATGATAATACCTCCTCGTAACATAGAATTAATTGGGAACGCTGTATTTAAGAAGAAACATCGATTTGACAGCGATGAAGTGTTGGATGCACACCCAGCATAGCCTGTGTTCAGCGTCTGTAGTGGCCAAATAAGGTCATGGAATGTGACATGCGATGCAGCATGTAAAATACATTACATCATTGTTTCTTTCAAAGACTTAGCACAAACAGTTCTAACGCAAAAAATCCTTTCTTGAGAACTTGCATTCTTGAGTAACCTTTCATGTCTTTGTGTGAGTTATTAATCTAAAATTTAATAACACTATTAATCATAAGCAATAATGTATGACACAATCTGTCAATATCTCTCGGAGCTAGAAACAAACCTTAGATGGTCTTTCAGAAGTTAGTTCTCATTCTACATCAAAGAATTCTTTAGCGCTCCCATCAGTTATCTCTTGTAGGGCAATGACATCATTTTCACCATTTTTTTCCTCTAATAATTGCTTTTATCACAGACTGGTGCAACCTCTGTGGTCCAGGATGGTCCAGCACAAGGGCATATGCTACCCACTGGCCCAATTTCAAAAAACTGTTTTCTGTAAGTCCTCGACAGAATACTTGAAGGTATTACCCTCAAAGAGAGGGGTTTGCCAGAAGATGTGGGTAAACAAATCCCTTGTGAGGCCACAGTTATCGATGCTGCCTCCCCTAAAAATGTCATTTTGGCCAACTTTGAGAAGTGGCCATCTCCTAACTCACACTGCGAGACTGACAGAGAAGAATCAATAATTTCATCTATTATGCAATAGAGTAGGAACCAGTGAATGTCTTTGTTGTAGTTTTCTTGTGACATTTGATTTGTTTTTATCAGCATGTCTAAGTTGCCGCCAATGATTTGGTATTTTCTTAGCTGGCCTTGACTGCAGAGTGCCAGAAGTTCATCCACCTTCGGTTTCCAACAGGCTCGCACGGATAACGGAAATCTGCCACATCCCGTTGGCTGCCAGTGCTTCATGGCAGTGAAGAATTTGCTCCCTCAAATCCTTGGAGGATGTTCTTTCCAGTCACTGCCTTTAAAACTTTCCTGAGCACTTTAACAGTTTGGAGGTCTGTCATTTGTAGTGATTTTGTCTCCTCACAGTTTGTGTTGTATGCTATTGCCACTGCTTTAGCAACTGTCATTTTGGTGCCCTGCCCCATGTATGCAATAGCCTTAACGTCTTCGAAACTAGTCTGGCTGGTAACGTTCTCTGATTTCTAACATTGCAGCAAGCCGATGATTGCCATCAATTAGTTCATAATAATTTGATGATTCATTTTTGAAGACTGAGCATGACTTTAGCTGTAACAGTCTTCTCTGCCACTAAAGCATCTCTCGTATTCTTGGCATGATTGTCATCGAGAGGTCTCAGTTTGAAGTCATCTCAGGGACCCCAGATATCTTTGATGGCAATTTTACTTGGAAGTGATCACCATCTTTACTTTGGTCGACAGGTTTTGGTTGTAATGTCAAAATGTCATCTACTTAGTGGAAAAAGGCTCATATTCCCTTTTAGCTATAAAAGAATCCGTGCTATCAACACCCAATTCAGCAGAATAAAGACCCTCGTCTTGAAATTATTCCACGGTAACACGATTTTGTGATTTTTCAATACAGCTGAAAATCAAGAAATAGTGTCACTGTGGAGTAATTTCACGAGTCATTTTGGAAAGACAAATATCAAAATCAAACTTACATAAGAATTCTTTGAATAATTTTGATACCATCTCCTTTATGGTGGGGCTCTCCCTCGCACTGCTGGTATCCACGACGTCAATTGCTCGGTCGACACTGTCTGGCCTTCGATCGAGCACCACAAACAGGCACAGGGCCCGAAACCCCATTTCTCCAATTACTGACATCCGAGTCATTTTGGAAAGACAATATATATATCAAAATGAAATTACATAAGAAATCTTCAGAGAATTATGGTACCATCTCCTTTATGGTGGGGCTCTCCTTCGCACTGCTGGAATCCACGACTTCAATTGCTCGGTCGACACTGTCTGGCCTTTGATCGAGCACCACAAACGGGCACAAGGCCTGGAATCCCGTTTCTTCAATTACTGACATCTGAAATTGAAACATGGAAATATCAAGGATTACGCATTGTAATAATAAAATGTTTATTTGATGCATGTGGGGTGGGTAAAAAGTGCATGTAGGGTCTCGCAAAAAAGTTAGTGCATGGAGGGGGGGGGTCTGGAAAAATTCACATTGATGCATGGAGGGGGTCAAAAGTGTAAACCATCCAAACATCAGAGTTTTTAATGGAATAGCGCTAAGAAGACAAAATAATCCTTGCATCATTGAGGAATTCTTTAGCGCTCCCATCAGTTATTTCTTGTAGGGGAATGACATCATTTTCACCAACTTTTCTGCTATAATTGCTTCTATCACAGACTGGTCCAACCTCTGTGGTCCAGGATGGCCCAGCACAAAGGCATGTGCTACCCACTGGCCCAATTTCAAAAAATTCTTCTTTCGAAAGTCCTCTACAGAATACTTAAAGGTATTACCCTCAAAGAGAGGGGTTTGCCAGAAGATATGTGTGAACAAATCCCAAGTGAGACCACCATCATCGATGCCTGCCTCCCCTAATAATGTCACTTTGGCCAACTTTGAGAAGTGGCCATCTCCTAACTCACACTGCACGGTTTCCAAGAAGCTCGCACGGATAACGGAAATCTGCCACACCCCGTTGGCTAGCCCGTTGATTGAAATTATTGTGTACCTAAATATAGAACTCACTTCCACATTGTTAGCCGACTTCTGTCTCTCAGCTGAGATGAGCTCTGCTTCCCTGGCAGTAAGAGTGATCCCAGTGTTGCTGTCACCGGGTCCTTTCATTCCTCCACCTCCTCTGGCACCTCCTGAGGCCACCTTTATCAATGTCTGGCTCCGCTAAATACGTCACTTTCGCCAACTTTGAGAAGTGGCCATCTCCTAACTTGCACTCTGCCGTTACCCATGCGAGCCTGTTGGAAACTGCAATCTGCCACACCCTATTGGCTGCTAGTGACTCATGGCAGTGAGCAATTTGCTCCCTCAAATCCTTGGAAGGTCTGAAAGAGTGTGCGTAAAAACTATGAGTATAACCACGAATAAATGCACATACATTTTCGCATATATGATTTATCATCATTTCAGATCACAATTAATCTAGTTTTTACACATGCACATTAAACTTGCCTCAAAAGCATCCAGACGGTCATAGCAATCTTTTTTAAACGATTTCCTTTTCGTTCTTTCCAATCACTTCCTTTAAAACTTTCCTGAGCACTTTAAAAGTTTGGAAGTCTGTCGTTTGTAGTGATTATGTCTCATCACAGTTTGTGTTGTACGCTATTGCCATTGCTTTAGCAACTGTCATTTTGTTGTCCTGCCGCATGTATGCAATAGCGTTAACATCTTCGAACCAGTCTGGCTGGTAATGTTCTCGGATCTCTGAAATTGCAGCGAGCTGATGATTGCCATCAATTAGTTCATAATAATTTGATGATTCATTTCTGAAGACTGTGAGCATGGACTTTAGCTGTAACTGTCTTTTCTGCCAGCAAAGCATCATGTCATTCTTGACATGTTTTTCATCGAGAGGTCTCAGTTTGAAGTCCTCTCTGGCAAATTTACTGGAAGTGATCTCCATCTCTTTACTTTGGTTGACAGGTTTTTGCTGTGATGCCAAAATTTCATCCAGTGAGTGGAAAAAGGCTCCTTTTCCCTTTTAGCTATAAAGGAATTCATGCCATCAACACCCATTTCAGCAGAATAAGACCCTTGTCTTGAAATTACTCCACGGTAACAGTATTTTGTGATTTTTCAATACAGCTGAAAATCAAGAAATAGTGTCACTGTGGAGTAATTTCAAGAGTTTTTGGAAAGACAAATATCAAAATCGAACTTGCATTAGAATCTTAAATCCTGTTTGTTTACTTTTAAGGGATACATTGTGCAACAGTGCAGGAGAAATATCAGGGACATCTGATAGTTTAGCTATTTTATTAGCCAAGACATTACTTGTCACACCACTCTCAGCCATGTTTACTGCACTCTCGTGCTAGTGTGAAGTGGCAGCAGGGTGCGAGTTTGTCTAAGGTATCAAATGTAGGTCACCCAGACTTGAGGGGGAGTGGCCTAACCCCATTTCCTGAAAGGAGAATTAGGTAGGCCTTAAGTGGGCATTTCAGAAAATTAAGTGTTTCTCTAAATAAATCTTTAGTGATCATTTCATAATGTTACGTAATATTATGTGGAACAGCCAATGTAACAAAACGTGTAATTAGAAAATGTAAAGAAACAGAAAAAATTAAATTTACAGAATATATAACCTGAGTTTAGTGTGGCATGTACGTAAAAAACCTGGCAATACTAGCAAATCATCTGAACTTGTACATTAGCAATCTTTGTGCTAAATCATAAAAATTTGGCGCCCTCTGAGAACGTATATTGTTCGTCTTGTACATGTTGCTGGAGGAAGCCCAGCAGCTGCCCATAAATGGCCGGGTAGTTCAAGTCCATTACGTAATAGAAGTCCAGTAAAGCGATGAGAGAATCCAGAACGGACAGAGTCTGGCACTGAATTACACATCCCTCACCAACAATGTACCCCTCCTAGAACTGGTCATCTGTCATTAGTAACCTGAGGGCAGCAGGGGCAGTGTCATTGATGTCCAAGATTTTTTGGAGTCTCTCCTCGTCTATGTCAATACTGTCCATCTGAAATAAATTTTAATTCCTAGTCATATATAAATTTACTAGGCAAGTTAACGACATTAACAACAGAACTGTATAATTAGTGATATGATGGCTTTCATTATTGAAACATTTGTCAGCATGCATCACACTTAAATAGAGAGTAAGTTACTGGTTACTAAATTTTGCCAATTCATTCTGTTGATTCAGTGCTTCTTTCAAATACTTAGCACAAACAAAATCCTTTATTGGGAACTTGCATTTTTCAGTGACCTTTCACGTCTATGAGTTATTAATCTAAAAATTATTATTCAAAAGCAATAATGTTTGACACAATCTGTCAATATCTCTCGGAGCTACAAACAAACCTTAGATGTTCTTTCAAAAATTAGTTATCATTTTTCAATTCTGATAACTAATAAGAATTCACAGCATACTAAAGTGCATTTAGACTACGTCAAAGGATCCCCCTCTCCCAACTGCTATTGCCAGCATACGGTCTTCCATGTTTTCATGCCCTCGCTTGTCTGCAAGTATTTACATTTCCGAAAAGTGGTAGAAGGCAAGCAGGTATTTACAGAAGAAAGGTAGACTAAAGTAGTGTATCCAACAGAGAGTAACCTCCCCAGACTAACTGAATAAGCCAAATTCAGTTAGGGGGGGGGGCACTCTATTTTGGATACACTATTTTGGTGGAAAGGTGTGAGGAATTGTGTTTGAATTCAATAATACCGGAACGGGTGTCAAGGGTGCAAATTATTCCTTCTGAGGATCACCTATTCTATGTCACTTTGAAAAAAGCTCTGTATTGTTATCCTGGTTGGTTCCATCATCCTGGTTGGTTCCTTGGCTATCTTCCTCCAGGATCTGCATTTCTTCTTCCCTGACGCCCACAATAAACTCCGGAGAGCAAGTCGGCGGCCTCCACAACAGAGGCTGAAACATTGCCAAAAGCACCCGTCTCCTGGTCGGCAGACCCCAACAGTCATACGATGCGGATGTTGTCCTCTTGGCGTTCTTCTATTCATTCTTCTCGGCGAGGCTCCTCATCTGCCTGTCTTTTGTCTCCTCCTACTCTAGCCCGTCTGTCTATACACCGGGACGTAGGAAGCATTGGTGCAGGTCCTGGTGGTGGTTTTGAATCCAGGTGTTGTTGGAATATCACTCACATTTCCAAAATAGGCATCCCTGATCTCCTGCTACACCACGATGCCTGCTGCGGTCGGATACTGCGTCCATATGGTAACACCACCATGACCGTCAAAGATCTGTTGAAAGAAAGACATCAAAACTCTTCCACCGCACATTTCGCAACTATCGACTATTTCACCTCACAAATACAAGCTCTTGATGCTCGACACTGCAACCCACAACACAGAATGCACAATATAAGCACATAATGGATGAAGATCAGCAACCGGTGAAATTATAATTGAACAGATACGCCGGGAATGCGAACAACGCCAGAGCAGAGGTGGAAATAAAAGGACAGGATTTTGAAGAAACGCCAACGACGGTTTGATGAAAACATGGAGGAAATGTGAGAAATGATGATGCAGTCTCGCAGCCAAGGATCATCCAGGCGCTCTTCCTGTCATATAAAATGAAGAATTGGTTTCTCTTATTTCTTATTACAGTTCCTCTGAAAGTTTGGAAGGTCCCATCAGCCATCGGTCACTTGTGGGCCACTCTTGCATCCACGTCCCAACTTTGTTTAGGCTTTTTCCCCTTTTTTTTTCCGTGCTTGTGTAAAATCTTTTCTAGAGCCACCTGTGCTGAATCATGCTGTATTTCCACAATAGTCATCTGCAATGGTCGTTAGGGCGTCCCAAAAAAAGTAAAAGTCTGAAATTCATTGGGGCTAACCTCTAAATGTGTTCTATAGCCCCTCTCTGACTCTCATGTAAAATTTCAGCTCATTTGAAGGTGTTTTAGATGTTGCTCAAGAGCCCCAAACATAGGAGTTTAACATTGAATTTTCATGCGAAATCGGCTATTTTAGCCAATAGCTCATACATTATCGGTTTCAATCAACCCAAACACATGGATGGTTGATATGAAGATGTATAAATTATTCTGCACATTGTGGTACCAATTTTATATTCCTGACTTGCTTGGGTATTGAGAAAATCCACATTTATGGGATACACTGATTTACGCGATTTTCTGTGATTTAAAAAAACTTCTTAGATTGTTTCAATAGTCTGAAACAGATTGTAGGACATTGGTTGATGTTCTTGTGTCCCTGTCACACTATGGAACCAATATGTGATTGTCTCATGTTTAAATTCAAAATTAGTCTGAAATTAATCTTCATCAACAAAGGTGCTTTGCCTTGGCGTAAATTTTTCATGTAAAATAGTATATATTTGCCAATAACACAAGAACCAAGTGAGGTACAGATACGAAATTGGTACCACAGTGTGCAGAATAATTTATACATTTTTATATGAACTATCCATGTGTTTGGATGGACTGAAACCAATAATTTGTGAGCTATTGGCTAAAATAACCATTTTCGCATGAAAATTCAATGTTAAACTCCTATCTATCTTTGGGGCTCTTGAGCAACATCTAAAACACCTTCAAATGAGCTGAAATTTTACATGGGAGTCAGACAGGGGCTATAGAACACATTTAGAGGTTAGCCCCAATGAATTTCAGACTTTCACTTTTTTTAGGACACCCTAATGGTCGTAATACGTTCATAGTCACATCCCTTGACAGAGCAGCTGCTCAAATGGGGACCACCGGGCGCGGACCCGATGCCTTATCCGTGGGTCCCAAGACATCACCCGTTATGAAGGTCCGCAGGTCGTAGCTCAGGGCTTCTTCGTAGATTCGCGGCCAGTCGCCCTGCAGTCTCCGAGTTCCCCAAGTGTCTATGGAGAAGTCCATTCCTGCCTCTAATGTCGCCGAAGAGGACTTGTCAGCCGAAGTGGTAGCTGAGGACCCTGTCAGGGCAACCCGACAGGTTTCTTCTGGCTGGGGGGCAGCGGCAGCCTGTGTATCCTTAGGAGGATCTCGGGTAGGGTGCATCAAACGCCCTTTTTCTCTCAAAATATAATCAAACATGAATGAAGTTGTGCCTTTTGATTGGAAAGACACTTCTGAGAAGTTTAAATGAAATCGTACTATGGCTAGGGGTACCACACGGGCCATCTTTCCCAGTACATAAATTAGGTACCACTGATCCGCGGTTTCCCATAACTTTTTCAAATTTCTATGCAGAAACGTGTGGGTGTAATTTTTGAAATCTGCATAAAAAGACCTTTCAAATGAATGGCAACATCAATGGGCTATCTTATAAATTCATCTTCATAATTAACTATTATTACCTTTTTATATCAATATTTGGCAGAAACATTGTCATGACATCTTATTTCAATGACAGACTTAATCGCTTGGCTCAGTATGTTTAATAGATATTTTAGCAAATATCTAACCTTATAATGTATGAAAAACATTGAAATTAGTACTGATAGTATTAGATATGTCAAGAAATGCTGAATTTAAAATTGCATCGCATTAAAATTCACTTATCTTTGAATCTGTGATTTCTACACAATTTTTTTCAACATGATCTCCAAAGAAAGACTTTTTATGTTATGATTTTTTTAGTTATATTGTTTTCAGAAACATTAATTCCTCAGTTCTGGCTAGTAAAATGTCATAATATCGAAATTTTAGTGCTGTTATTAAGGAGGCATTGGGAGAGGTACTGGCGCCGTAAAAATTTTGCAGCATTGGATAAATTGAATGCCAGATATTCTGGAAGGAGAAGGTGAATGTCTGAAAAATTTGGACAGAAAGGAACATTCAGGCAAAAATAATTCATTGGTTTTTCAAAAATAAATCATGTCCCTCACTCTTGTGGTTTCGAGTTGACTTTAAATAACACAATATATGCAATGCGGGTACTCATTTGAAAGCTCTTTGTGAGAGGAATTCAGATATGATAAAATTATTATGATACAGCCGTTATTGTTTAAAATATTCAATACCGCGATTCGGCGATATGTCATTCTGTAGGTTTATTTCAGCCTCTTGGTGGTACCCCTAGGGCTATCTCAAACTTTCTGAAAATTTGCATGAATTTTCTAATAGTCAAAAGGAACATAGTAGACCATGTTTGGTTGTGATAGGAAAATATGAGGGGCATTTGATGCACCCTAATCTCGGGTATACCTCATGAGTTTTTTCACGTCGTTGAACAAGATGTAAACAAGGGCACCGGCAATGGCCATCCTGATATCGGACGTGCCGAACTGGCGTTGCTTTTCTTCCCGCTGATGGAGAATGTGTTCTCCGACGGCTGGAGAATCTTCTAGCAGGTACTCCAGGATCTTCTGGGTCCACGTCTCCTCACTGACCACTTCATTCAGCTTCAGGCGACCACCTTGTGGCACCTACCCCTTGCAGACCCAGTTCGTCCGCACGGTCCAATCACTATAAAACCGGCAACACACACAAGGCCCGAAGGGCATATGTCACCTCGTCCAGTGCCTTTGAAACCTCCCAATTGTCACAATCCGTGCGTAGTCGCATCCTTCGATCGGGCAGCTACCTCCGATGGGGACCACTGGGCGCGGACGCGATGCCTTGTCTGTGGGCCCCAAGACATCGCCCGTGATGAAGGCCCGCAGGTCATGGTTCCAGGCTTCCTCGTAGATCCGAGGCCAGTCGCCCTGTAGCCTCCGAGTTCCCCAAGTATTTATGGAGAAGTCCATTCCTGCCTCTAATGTCGCCGAAGAGGTAGCTGAGGACCCTGTCAGGGCAACTCGACGGGTTTCTTCTGGCTGGGGGGCAGCGGCAGCCTGCGTATCCCGAGGAGGATCTCTGGCATACCTCATGAGTTTCTTCACGTCGTTGACCAAGACGTACACAAGAGCACCTTGGCCACCGGCAAGGGCCATCCTGACGCCAGACGTGCCTAACTGGTGTTGTTTGTCCATCCGTTGACGTAAAATGTACTCCGCGAAGGACGCCGACATCTGGAGAGTCTTCCAAGAGGTACTCCAGGATTCTCGCCTGCCTCGATGTAGCCCATTAAGGTGCTGCAGAGGTGTAAAACACAAACACACACACACACCACCTCAATTTACCACATGACTAGTTTATTTCATTTATCATTAAATTACTGACAACAAAATGTTCTATTTATATCTGATTATATATTGCCATCAGTTCTCTGCAGTGATTGTGAAATAATTTATTTAACATTTTTCAATTTCAACAGGGGGTGCTTAAGATTGCGCCTTTTTTAGGCAAATTAAGCATTGCCTGTGCCACTTTTTTTTTGCAAAATCGTGAATTATTCTACCATTTTTTGTATTTTCCTGTGTGTCTGTCTGTCATTCGCCCTCAAGCGACCGCCTACACCTTGTAGACCAAGCTCGTCCACTCGGTCCACTCCGCTGTAGAACCAGTGAATGTCCTCCACTAGGAGCCGGAACTCTTCGATGGGGATGCTGCGAGTATCCCCCGGTTACAGTTCTAAGAATAGTCCAGCTGTCAAAAGTAGGTCAGTGAGTGGGACAGTGCTATTCCACTTCACAAGCAGATCACGAGATATAAACAATGAATTCAACCGGGAATGTAAGTCCGGGATGATCTCTGACACTTTGCACAAATGTATGAACAGCTAAAAGGTACTTAATCAGAAAGATCCAAGATATTCAGTTTCTAGTGAGGAGCTAATCACCATGTTTTATTGCGATTTTCGTTGGTAAACCCCCTTCTTCTCCTAGAATCAATGAAATACTATTACTTAAAATTCACAATCAGGTGACAAGTGCAGAGAGTACTTGATAAACAGGGATGTCTCTAAATAGCCCACTCAGGTGCTGATGAGACGTAAAAAACCAACTCACTCACTCACTCACTTGATAAACAGGCAGAGAAAAACAGTCATATGTCACTCATCATGAATTCTCATCAATATTGTCAAATCTCCGTGAATTGACTTCAAGGTACTAACGTGTAGGGTAGATGGCCCTGAAGGTTAGCCCTTTGGCGCTCATACTAAGTGCTTATGCACAGGATATATGTTCCTGCTCCAAATTCCTATTCTTAACCTACCTCATCATGCTAAAAGAGAAATGGGATTTCATTGCCTATTTAATATTTTAATTTTTTGTGTTGGATGTCCCTGCTCTCAATTCAGCTCTAGCGATTTGGCTGACTTATGGGTATTGTGAATTCCAGGGAGATATAGATAAATGTCCACAACACACACTAGGAGTTTGTAGAAGAAATGAACACAAAAGTCATAGACTCTTTCAACTGTTCTTACTAAAACTCAAGACTAATAAAATGTATTTCATAGCATCAAAACATGTTTTTGCAATAAAACGGCAATTTATCAATTTGTCTAGCTCTCTGGAAATACAAACCAATACAAGTTGCATAAACCCAATAATTGCACCTTCTCACCCAATAACTAATTTGTGCAGACTCCCCACACTTCTTGCACGTCTTTTTGTTTTTATGCCGACCCCTGGCGGGTCCTTCAACTTCCTCCGTGACGACAACAGAAGAATGTCTCCTGGGGGTTTCCAGAAGGGGTGGCACTGACACCACAGGGGTAGCTGGTGGATGAAGGCTGGGCCTATCTTCGTTTTCCATCCCAGATGCAAAGATGTGACTCCTTCCCATGGGCCATGCAAAGTTCTTTTAGATTCAAAGTGGGGGCCGAATGCCTACGGGCCTCCCTCAACACTCTTGCGTTCACTGATAAGAGACTCTTATCATTCTCCATTGCCCAATCCTGGTTTGGCTTGGACAACAAATCCAAAATATCTGGATCCATGGGGTGTCGCAACGTCCTCGAAACTGTCTCTGGATTCAGACATTCATCCTCAATCTCCCCCAAGAGGTCCGTTTGCAAACCAGGGTCCTCAAAATATTTTGCTAGAAATTCTAGTTGTGGCTCCTCTAGATCTGTTTTGTCTTGCCTTGCTTCCAGCAGATCATAAATCAACCCGTCACTCAACAGCTGCGTTTTGTTGTCCTTCAGTGGGCCTAACAAAGTCAAACATCCGCTCCTCGTGTGCTACGGACTAAGATGTCACTCAAACTTCCACAGCAGAAAGGACCTTAGGCTTCAGAGTACAAGAAAGCCCATAGCAACAAACCGAGACAGCTCACACAGACGGGTTTCCTTGCATAGATTAGAAAACATGTGACAAACTTGACATATCAAGACCAAGTATGTCTCTTAATAACCAACCCAGGTACTGATGAGACTTAAAAGTACAAACATGATTGATATCAAATATTGTTATTAATGTTTCAGCTTACCTTGGATTTGCCGGACCATGTTGAACATGCAGGCCTAGCTATGAATGTTGCAGCCTGGTCTAGACGGTAGTATATCGCAACTTATTCAAGAAAATTCTGAATCTGGTGGTCCCTCTCCCAGTTTCTCCAAATCACTTAGTACGAGTGCCATTCCATGTTGTAATGATGTCCCGTTAATTAAATTCAATTATTCGGAAATGGCCCTGAAAGACAAAAGGGTAGCAATATAAGAAATAATACTCGGGAAACATTACAAAGAACCTACTTGTTCCATTGCAATACCCCCCTTTCCACAGTAAGAACATTCTGGTATGGCTGGCATTGAAAGGCAACACGAAAATGGGTGGATCCAAACTTGTCAAAGTTTCTGTAGGCTGCCCATCCGTCTGTGTAAAGAATCCGTGTAAATGGTGGTATTCGGTTCAACATCACTACATTGGATGCGAGGGATCAGAGTAATCCCAACTATCTACAGGAAACACTGAGAAATGAATGATTTAGGTCAACTCACCATTGCTTCGCAACTCACCATTGTTTGGCAACTTTTTGACTTAACAGTACAATAATTTTGCATTGAAGCATGCCAATGCATGTTTAATTGATCAGAAATGTGAAGTGAATAGTTTTCAACATTTTTCATTGCTTCACCATTGGTATTCTGTTATGGTGACGTTACAATAGATGGTCATGTGACCAAAAATGGGATTTTTAAGGGGAGGCATGCTTGAGAAATTACCCAAATTTCATTAAGGTACACAAATTCAGTTTGTTTCATATATCCGACCTACATGAACTTGGGCACCAGGTGCAAACTTCGATTATGTCAAAATATGTCTCTTTTATCACTTAAAACAATGTCAAATACAACATCATCAACACACTTTAGAAGTGAAAGAGCAGCGATGTGTCATTTCAAAGGTGTATACACAACAAAACAGTTGCCATGGCAGCACAGTATTTACTTTGGAGAAACATGACAATGATTACTGAATCTTTGCAAAATATCATGCCTGTAGCTTCATTAGTTTTGGAGAAATAGCCACTGATAGGCCTCTTTGTTTTCATTGATAAATTGCCTAAAATGACGTTACGTCACAATTTTGCCATTTTCCGCTATGTGCAAAAAAAAGCTTTTACCCTGCACTGGAGGTTAAAAATCTTGACCACTGTTCAACCTAGGAACTCATGGGATACATCAACGGAATCCTTAAAAAAAATGTCTTCATATTTACAAAACAAATTTTGAAATTTTTTGTTGTGTAACAAAATTATTTGATATTGCAGCCATAAAAAAAAGAATTTTTTCCCCCAAAAATGACTTTTGTCTACTTTACCCCAATTCCTGACACTATTAAAAGGAATATCAAAAATCCCCTCGGTAAATATGTTCATTTGGCTTTCCTTCTTTCATCAATTTTTTCAAAATAATTTTCCAATGCCTGAAACTTCAGAAATTTCACATCCCGTGAGCAGTAAAAATCAGCCTTTTTTTGCCTTTTAAACTGGTTACCATGGCAACCATTCATCACAAAAATGCAAAATTAACTGAAATTATCTAATTTAGTTAAAACCTATCTTTTGATACCAAATATGAACCATTATTCTATAAATTGCAAAAAAAGTGCCCTTGTCATCCATGCCTCCCCTTAAAGTTTTTGTCATTTTGCTTGACTTTGAAAAATAAAAAGCATGTTTTTGGCGCATAATTTTAAAACAACTAGAAAAAAATTAACCAGGAACCTTCACAAGGGTTCAAATGACTTGACTGGCTATTTGATTTAGCCAGACAGTGATAAATTGGGGGGTGAATTCACTTTTTATAAGAAAAGTTGCCAAACATGGTGACCCCCAAAATATTGTAGGATAACCATTGCACATATTTTTTTTCAAATTGCATGCAAAAGTTGGTGATTTGGTAGAGTCAGTTTATGCAGAGACCTCTGATCTGATGCATTTACCCAGTTTCTTAATATTGTCAAATAACTGCACCAAACTTGCGAAGCAATGGTGAGTTGACCTACCCAATAAAATGTCAAAAGTGGCTTAAATTTGGTGTTAACCCCTATATCCATGTATATATTTTTCATTATTTGACATGTTCACGAATTCGTGGAGGTGTAAAAACGAGCATGGACGAATTTGTGGACCTGAAAAAACGAGCATAGGTGCTCGTGTGCATGTAACAACTAACGTTCGTGAATGTGCTTTATTATTCATTCGTGGATATGCTAAAACTAGCATTCGTGGAAGTGCTATATCATTAGGGTTTAGTGCTGAAATTAGGTCTAGAGCATGTTTTAGCCAATTTTCTGATTGCAGTGTTCGTAATCACACATACACAAATTCGTGAAAAGTAATATTTGGCATGTACACAAATGCCCTGGTCGTGTATATGTTCGTTTTTACAGGTTAACAAATTCGTCTACATGCCAAATAGTGAAAAATATATACCTCCTATATCCCATACCACATATAATAATTTGGCTGAAAGGATAGTAACTAGCAACAAACGCGAATCTCATCAACATTGGCCTATGTGTACAACAGAAATAAAGTAATAGAACAATAAAGACTAACTCTGGTAAACATTAAATAACCAAAAAATTGTGATGCTCACCAATGACAATATTTTATGTATGAAAAAATCTTCATTTTGGTGAACCATCAAAGTGCTTGTTGCACATGTTTTGAAAGTTGAACGAGTGAAGTCAATATTTCGTGCCTTCTTCCAAATATTGTAAGAAAGCCAATAAGTTGTTTTATTACATGAACACTATGCTAGAGCGATGCTGATTGGCCGAAATCAGTCACATGATGCCATCATAAAAACTCATTTGCATGGTTCGAGTGCAATATGAGATTTTCTCCAAAAAAATTTTTTTGCAATTTTTTTTTTCAGATTTTTCACATTGCATGGTTAGAGTGCAATATGAGTTTTTATAAAAAAAATAAAAAAAAATAAAAAAAATTTCCAAGTTTTATTTTTTGACTAAAAAAAAAAAAAGTGAACTTTTTTTTTTTTGAAAATTCTTTTCAGATACATTATATTGGAAGCATAGTGGTCTTGTAATATTTGAGGGTCATTCTACAATAACTAAGACGAAACTGTCACTGGTGTTTTAACTTAAAAGTTAAAAAAACACAATTGACTCAAAGTAAAACCAGTGACCAAATTAATAATTGTTTGACATATTTCCCATTAAAATAAGAATTCCATTGGATTTTTCGCCACCATTTATTACTGGTGTTACCATTGGACACTAGTGTTAACCATTTGTGACCTGCTCCACCAAAATGGGTTCAAAGTCGGTCTGCCATCGTATTCAGTTGTGAAAATGACTTTGTTCTACTGGAATTTGGCTTTAAAATGATGTTTCATTTGTCTTGATATCTCCACCCAATCCAAAGATATGGCACCTCAAACATTGATGATACGAAACATGGAACTTTGCGAAACTGGCATTTGAATTTCCCGCCATTACAATAAAAGAACTAGGAAAATCAAGAATGATGCCCAATTTAGATAATTTAAAAGCGGTTTTTGGTTAAAATGGTCTTAAATAATCAAAGAAAATTGCATTTGCTAAAATGTGGTACCAACAATTAAAAATCAAAAAAATGTGACCTTTTGACACATTTTGCTCAATTCTGGAAAATACAGGTTGCCTGCTTTGAACTCATTTTGGTGGAGCAGGTCACATTTTTGAGTAACACCAGTGACAGTAACACCAGTGACAATTTGCTCTGAAATACCAATTGCCCCCACAGTGATGCAATGATTTGAACAGGTGTTGCCAAAGATTGTTCTCTGTAAACAGGACATATCCCATGACTGAGGCAGTTTTTGAAAATTCTAGAATTCTAGACCATTTTGGAGGGTAACACCAGTGACACCGAAAAAGAAGACTCTTAATTTCAACTCACAATAGAGCCACCCTGTATGCTAAAAACATATAAATGCCAAATATGCAGTTATCATGGATGCCTGTCCATTAGAAGAAGCCCCCTGGTACATTAGACCAAAGATAGAAAGGAGCATTCCTTTTACAGCCATGCTTTATTTAATGAGTAACACCAGTGATGTTTTCTGGTGACGAAGGCATTCGGTCCTCCACAGTGTACACAGGAGAGGAAAAATCCAGTCGGTCTTGGGATATAAGTATGTGGAGTAGTTGTCCTGAGATTTAGACCCACCAAAAATATTTACATTGATTTGACATGGTTAAAAACGTATGATAATTGAAAGAAGAATTTTCTGTGACATCACGTTTTGGATATATTTCAGATATTGTTAAGGCTGCACAATATAAGCAGTAGCTGATAATTTCCATTTAACAATGAAAATAACTTCTTTAAAAGAGGGGAAAGGCATATTGATTAGAAACAAAATCCTAATATTATGATCTTGCTGTAAACAGCTTGAGTGATAAAAATGACTCAGTTACTGTGGAATGCCCCTAAAACAAATAGAGCACTTATTATCGTGCAATATGAAAATTTATTTGCACTCGTAAATTCATATTGGAGTCGGGCTTCGCTCTCGTTCAATATGAATTTCCATGCGCAAATAAATTTTCATATTGCACTCATATCATGCCGTATTTGAATAATGTCGAGTACTCTTTCACTCAAATGCATGCCTCAACTCAAACCAGTCATATAATAGCTCATGAGCTGGTCCATTCACCCAAGCAAAAACAAAAACACCTATTAAAAAAATGTGCAAGTACTTTGCCAGGTGCTTGCAGATAGACTATCTATCTACCCAACTATCTGCCAATCTGTCTTTATATCTTCCGGTCTACCTACCTATCTGTCTATGTCTACATCTATCTTCCTTGCCCCCTTTCTGCTTTTCTTCGTTCATTCCTCAACATGGTTGATTGTTTTGATTCCAGTGGTCAAACATCTGCCACTTTTTGTGCTTTTTATAAATAAATACTAATTACACAGTGCACTAACGAGGGGGGTACCCTCGCCATCAGGGTAGCCATTATAACTGTCGATTCAAAGTAATTTTCTGTCACCCTGAGCTTATTTCATCAAATCCAAAGCCAATATCTGTCAAGCATGCAGTTCAGATGTTAAACTAACCCTTGGACACAACTTCAATATGTGATTACTCACAGAATCACCAAATTTTGCACTTCAAATATATCGTCAGGGTGAGGGTACCCAAAAAGCTTC
The DNA here is from genome assembly GCA_026936325.1 of Platynereis dumerilii. Taxonomy (NCBI): domain Eukaryota; kingdom Metazoa; phylum Annelida; class Polychaeta; order Phyllodocida; family Nereididae; genus Platynereis; species Platynereis dumerilii. The sequence continues at coordinate 81,857 of JAPTHN010000090.1, read as the reverse complement.
TCGAGGGTAACACCAATTTCCAATATTGTCATGGTGAGGGTACCACCTAAAATGACTGTTATTATGTAAATGTTTCTAAAACCATTGTGACAGTGTGATATGAAGAGCAATGGTGTTGTTATGAGATTTCGAGAACAAATAGAGAAGATAGGTTACTATAGAAGATGGGTTGATACACAAAAGTTAGGAAACTGTGTGTTGCTTGTCATTGAATTGGTGTTATACAATTCTGCTTGTAGCCATATGAATTATTATCTCATCAGAAAAAAATATGCCATGATAGGAAGAGAAATCCAAACTTTTGGACCGCAGTGAAGACAGATAAATATAGACAGATACATAAACAGGTGAATAGATAGAGAGATAGATAGAAAGAAAGATAGATAAAAAGATAGATACACAGATAGATACATAGATGGAAAGATAGATCAGTAACTAAAAAGTTAATAATATAGATATAATTCTTGCACATACTGTGTATGAAGTCATTTTAAGTTAGTAGGTATGTAGCCTCAGCCTGTGTAGATCTATCTGTCCATTTTTCACTCTATATATGCAATAGAGACACTGAAAGAATTAAAAAACGTATAGTTCTACAATATAGCCATGGTCGGACACTCAGATTCAAAACCATGGCCCCTGCCTGTCCTGTTTAGCAGAGTTAGTACACATTTTAAAAATCATAATATAGGCCTAGAGCTGCAAGCCCATCACCAAGCCCTTCAAATACACAGTGTTGCATAGCTGCATGATGACAAGTTAATTTTCTCGTTTAATTGATTTTGATAAAGTGAACGACTTACAGTCTGTATTATTATATGCTCAAAAGCCGGATATTATTTAATTGGTTAGTTAATGAGTGAAAGTCAAAGGGAAATCCTTGCCTCTTTGAAGACCATAAGTCTACCCTTATGAGTACCTCTTCATAATTATTATTATGGTGATGACAAGGCTTCTTGAGCGTAATACTGCATTGGTAATCAGCTCTGTAAAGCATCATAGCACCAAACATGGTGAATCTCAAATTTAAAGTTTAAGAAAGTTTCACTGTGGATGGTATTGTTTTGGCAGAAGGCATTTTGCGCAACAATCTTACTTAATTAAAATCCCTTTCCGGCTGAGCAGTGTAAGCACATAATACTGCATTTTACTGCATTTGAGCACTTAGTCAGAAAACTTGAAGGATCCCCACCTGTATGGTTAAAGTTGCTCCGAATGATAAAATCCTTTGCTAAATACCAGTGATATTATGTGCGTTATGATATAAAATTGTGATATTTAACATTTTGACTACTTTATTAATGTATTTCTTTGACTAAATAAATTATTTAGATATTTTATATTATTTTTCTTGATAGTATCTGGATCCTCCAGCACCTTGATTATTGATGACGTCACAATATCCATCGTGATAAATATATAGTTATAAGTTAACAAATTCTTACAATGGTGGTGACGTCACAAAGTTGATAGCCAGCTAGACTGATCATTTTTTCCGTGCGTACCCGAAATAAAATCTAGGGGTCATTCAGTACATTTATTGGTCATTTCAATTAGAAAAAATAATCGTACATCAAAAAAATTTTGCACACTCATCACTATGAGCAGGATACACGACATCATGTAAAAATTAGAGAAACTTTTGGTCCAATCCCACTTATCATTCTGGGTAACTTTAATTGTTATGCTTGCGGTTAATGCTATAGCATGCAATGCTATTTAGCCATATGCAAGGGAGTGGAGTCAAATAGTCAAATGCATGGAAATGTGTATTACCATGCAGTAATGGGCAGAAAAAATGAACATTTTTAATTTGAACGCAAGTAGGCTGCATTTTGTACTTGTTTGCCCAGCAATGTAACTCAATTTGCAAGCAAATGTCAAGGAATGCAGTGCTAGACGTGGACATATGTGAAGTATTTGCACCCCTATCCACCAGTATGCATCAATATGCAGATCTAGATACAAAATAATTAGATTAGAAAAACACGAAAATAAAAGACAAAAACCATTAAGAATACAATGAAATTAATAAAACCACCCATGGCTAAAACCTCAATTATATCACACATTCTTTAATTTGAACAATATGTTATTTGTCATTTTCTAGCACCGTTGTATAATATTTTGAACTAGACTTCATCACAAAATTTGGGCTAATTCCTTATCTATCACAACAGATTGGTCAAGCCCATTACATAACTTGAACTCTGTTTTATTGTAACCATGTTCTTTATTGGAATTCCTGATTGCTTACTTCAGAATTGCAATCATGTTCTGCACATGCTGTGATCTTGCACAAGAAAGAGAACATTCAATTAGCTGATTCATTGACTTGTCTACCCCTGACTTAAACAATTTGCACTGCTTGCTTATGTGTATATCTTTTGTTACCCTCACCAATGTTTTGGTGGTTACCCTGACCAACCGGAAGTGACCCTCGCCCTTTTCTTGCAGTACCCTCGCCACTTCCGGGTTGGTACCCTCGCGAAAACGTGCTGTTACCCTCGCCAAAAGTGCTGGTACCCTCGCCAAAATGCTGGTACCCTCACCCTGCCATTTTTCGTTTTTTGTGGTACCCCCACCTCGAGTGATATCTATTTTCATAAATTTCTTACTTTATCTTGCACATTTGAAGCTGAAACTTGGCAATCATTCATTCCACAGGTCATTAAAAACGCCTTCAACATTTGAAGGCCTCAGTCCTCTTATTTTGTCTGCAATTTCAGTTTGAAATCACGAATCGACAGTTGTAATGGCTACCCTGATGGCGAGGGTACCCCCCTCGATAGAGCACAGTGAATTACACTTCTTAGCAGTCATCAAATATATTTTCAGGTATTTTTAATTATCAAGCTGATTTTCAGCATCATATAACAAAAAATATGAATAACTCTCGACTACCATTTTGTAAATCAGAAATTGTTAAAATGCATTTTAGATTTAAAGGTGCTGCAATTTGCAATTTTGTTGTAAATGTCATTATTTAAATTGTAGTAAATTTACATTTAAAAAAAAAAACAATATTTTTTTAAACTTGTAGTCTCTACCTAGAATATCCTTTGCAATTCGAGACTGCCCAGAATATCCTTTGCAATTCTGTAATACCTAACTATTATAAAGATTATAGTATTACCACTTTTGTATACATGCAAGTACTTATCAATGATTTTAAGTTATCGGTATTATTATTAATTTTTATTTCCTATATATATTCGTTGATTGTTATATAAGGATTACGAAATTATATTGTGAAATTGCTAGTGAACATATACACATTCATTTCTATTTTCTATTGGTATTTTAATTCTGCTATTTGTTATGTTGAAGTGTAATTGTATTTTGTTTGCCAATAAATTCTAAATGTAATTCTAAATGTCATCAATTGCATATATATCAAAAATGAATACACTGTACAAAACAGATACTTACGATTGGTCTTCTCTGCTAAATCACAATCATGTTTTCTCTCCTGCATTTTTCTTGTAACTGTGTCTGGCCCAATTTAAAGAGGGAACAACAACACCAAAATCTAGCTGTTATCAAGTGTGAACAACCCCCAGTGACACCCTCTTTGTCAAGTCTGCTTGACCACAACCCAATTGCAAGTGCCAATATGCAGTACTGCATGAACGTGCCAAGATGTATTTTATTAAAAAAATCGAACTAAATGATGGAATATATGTTTTATTTTAAAACAGAAACTGGACTCGAGTAATACATTTATCATAATATCATAATGTAAGACATATATAAAACATTTTGCAAAATATGAGAAATACATAAAGCAATTTGCAAAAACAATCAATGAATATCATAATGTAAGACATATATAAAACATTTTGCACAATATGAGAAATACATAAAACAATTTGCAAAACAAAGGAAGAGTTATAATCCGATGGAGTTGCAAGCAGAGCTATACATGAATTAATTACAATTTTTACATTTTGTACAAATATAGATAGATATATAGACTTGCATGATGTAGGCCTACTTGTACGCAATAAATATTCACATTTTATATTTGAGAAATTATACAAAAATTAACTTGTGTTAACAAAGAATAACAATGCAGTCCACAATAGTCGAGGTAGTACATAAAAATTGCAGGTATTTTGTCTATCTTAAATATCTCACTTTTTTTTATACTGCAGAATAATTTTTGCATCTATAGTAATTCATGTATTGGAGGGAGACAATTAGACATTATTCTAAGCACCATTTATTGATTTTAATTTATCCTGTCTTTAAGGATTGAATAGTATAATTTTACATAAAAGTAACCCTATTGACAAGCAATGAAAAATGATCCTATGAACAATGAACGTTCGATGCTAGTCAAGGACTTAGCTAACTGCAATAGCATGCCTATATGCCTATTTAAAACAGCTGGATAGTCAAGAAGTTTAAAAGAATATGTGACACACTCCCTTGATCAAAGTAGAGAAGGGATTTGATCTGAGGGTGAAGAAAGGAAAACAATCTCTTTATAACTTCAAGCAAATGATCAATATCCTTTGTAGCCCGGCTGTGAATCGTACCAGGGGTACGTTGCTTCGTATTGTTGGAAACTGAGGAATTTTTTTCTTGTAACAGGAGCGTACCTTGGCGTGAACTTGCTATCCTTATTATCTCATCATTACGTTGGCTCAGATATTTGAATGTGCCAAAATAGCGTCAAACCCAGTCAGCGTTGAGATATTGGAAAATATGTACTTGCGAAGTATAAATGACATTACATTCACTGCGCTCTCACTGACCAGAACGTTGACATTCAAAATTGTCTGTTAGTTCGCAGCTGCTCTCATCACGTAACATTCATGATGAACAAAGTCTGCATTGTGCTTTTCTCAGAACTTTATTTGTATTTATTGATGAGCCTAAGAGCAACATAAGACAACACCAGCATACAAGCACACATGCAGGATAAGGCGAAAAGGTTGAGCCACATGTCCCATAGTGTTTCATGAGGAATATCCCTGATTTCGAGAAATTGTGTCCCTGGTATTTCTTGAGTGCTGAAATAGTCAAAAGAGATCATTCAAAATAGCAATGGATCACAATAAACAATTACATGTAATTTACAGCAATATTTAATTTAAAGATATCACAATTGCTTGAGACTACTATTTTAGAAAACTGCTCAGGAGAACCAGTGGCGTCACTATGGGTTGGCACGTGCCCCCCCCCCATGTTGGACATGTGCCCCCCCCCAGGTGACCCCATATGAACTTTTCAACCTTGGCTAAAATATTCATTTAGTATTATGGGTGCCCCCCCCCCCCAGAGAATCGCGTGGCCCCCCTTGTGCTCGAGACCCCCTAGTTGGGCCACTGAGGAGAACTCCCATAGAAACCTCAAAAGAATTGACAAAGAGAATTAACTTCTCGAGAAACCTACTCAAGAAAACTTCTTAAGACATTAATGCGAGAGAACTGCGAAATAGATAGCCTTGCAGAAATTGCCCTAGTATTACACTTAACTGAGCCAGGTTTATTTTGTAATGTAATAAGTTTGAATGCAAATCGACCTGTGCGACCTATCCAAGAGAACAGTCCTGCAGGAAGGTATAGGAAAAATGTTCGGGAGAACTGGCAAAATAAACGCCTGAGAGAAATGCCAGTAGAACTGTCCCAGAAAAGCGCCCATGGAAACTGTGAAACGTGTGCGTCTTAGGAACAAATTTGTAAGCATTTCGTTACTTTTATTTTGAATATAAATATCTTGGATTTTGAATCTTGAACTGCTTGAGAGAATTGCTTGGAGAATTTCACACATTTTGGACAAGTTTAAATGCAATCTTACCAGTTGTTTGCACTGTCGCGTAATGCACAGAGGGTTATTCCTTTAAATTCATTTATGGACAATGCCTGGAAACAAATGATATTCAGTAAAATGACACCAGCATAAGAAAAGCAACATTGGACCTCTATACTTCTAAAATATCTTTTTGCTGTGTTTGTTAAATTGCCATGTATTTTATTGATGCTCGGACAGAATCAATGAACAAGTAACGAGGTTTTTTTTAAACAATTGTGTTATATTTCATGTTATACTTAAATGATTTTTCTTGGTCAAGAATTTTCTTTACTTACATTCAGTCCAAATCTAAAAATAGATACGTATTGAATCCATCTCAAGTACCAATCCACCGTGTCTAGTCTGACGAGGAAACCAGCGAATATCTGAATTAGAAATGTGTAACAGATATGTAATTGCTAAATTAGAAGAGGTGAATTGTGATTAAAGTGTTGAGTCTTGATTATATTGGAATCAAAATTAAGGAGGTGTGTTATGATTTATTTGGAACCAAAACAAAAGAAGTGAGTTATTGGTAAAGTTGTGATCAAACTGAGCCATAATGAAGAAGGTAAGTTATTAAATTAGAACCAAAATAAAAGAGGCGAGTTATGATTATAATTAGAACCAAAAAAAAGGTGAATTGTGATTAGATTTGAACCACAATAAAGGAGGTGAGTTGTGATAAATTGGACCATAATAAGGGAGTTGAGTTGTAATTAGATTTTAGCCAATTGGCCCTCAATAAGGGAGGTGAATTGTTATTAAAGTTACTGTCAAACTTGAACCATACTGGCATTGAATGATGATTGACATTGGCACCATAATAAAGGAGTTGAGTTATAATTAAATTGGCCCTCAATAAGGGAGGTGAATTGTTATTAAAGTTACTGTCAAACTTGAACCATACTAGCATTGAATGATGATTGACATTGGCACCATAATAAAGGAGTTGAGTTATAATTAAATTGGCCCTCAATAAGGGAGGTGAATTGTTATTAAAGTTACTGTCAAACTTGAGCTATACTGGTGTTGAATGATGATTGACATTGGCACCATAATAAAGGAGTTGAGTTATGATTAAATTAGCCCTCAATAAGGGAGGTTAATTGTTATTAAAGTTACTGTCAAACTTGAAACATACTGGCATTGAATGATGATTGACATTGGCACCATAATAAAGGAGTTGAGTTATAATTAAATTGGCCCTCAATAAGGGAGGTGAATTGTTATTGAAGTTACTGTCAAACTTGAACCATACTGGCATTGAATGATGATTGACATTGGCACCATAATAAAGGAGTTGAGTTATAATTAAATTGGCCCTCAATAAGGGAGGTGAATTGTTATTAAAGTTACTGTCAAACTTGAACCATACTGGCATTGAATGATGATTGACATTGGCACCATAATAAAGGAGTTGAGTTATAATTAATTTGGCCCTCAATAAGGGAGGTGAATTGTTATTAAAGTTACTGTCAAACTTGAACCATACTGGCATTGAATGATGATCGACATTGGCACCATAATAAAGGAGTTGAGTTATAATTAAATTGGCCCCCAATAAGGGAGGTGAATTGTTGTTAAAGTTACTGTCAAACTTGAGCTATACTGGTGTTGAATGATGATTGACATTGGCACCATAATAAAGGAGTTGAGTTATGATTAAATTAGCCCTCAATAAGGGAGGTTAATTGTTATTAAAGTTACTGTCAAACTTGAACCATACTGGCATTGAATGATGATTGACATTGGCACCATAATAAAGGAGTTGAGTTATAATTAAATTGGCCCTCAAAAAGGGAGGTGAATTGTTATTAAAGTTACTGTCAAACTTGAACCTTACTGGCATTGAATGATGATTGATATTGACACCATAATAAAGGAGTTGAGTTATAATTAATTTGGTCCTCAATAAGGGAGGTGAATTGTTATTAAAGTTACTGTCAAACTTGAACCATACTGGCATTGAATGATGATTGACATTGGCACCATAATAAAGGAGTTGAGTTATAATTAATTTGGTCCTCAATAAGGGAGGTGAATTGTTATTAAAGTTACTGTCAAACTTGAACCATACTAGCATTGAATGATGATTGACATTGGCACCATAATAAAGGAGTTGAGTTATAATTAAATTGGCCCTCAAAAAGGGAGGTGAATTGTTATTAAAGTTACTGTCAAACTTGAACCATACTGGCATTGCATGATGATTGACTTTGGCACCATAATAAAGGAGTTGAGTTATAATTAAATTGGCCCTCAATAAGGGAGGTGAATTGTTATTAAAGTTACTGTCAAACTTGAACCATACTGACATTGAATGATGATTGACATTGGCACCATAATAAAGGAGTTGAGTTATAATTAAATTGGCCCTCAATAAGGGAGGTGAATTGTTATTAAAGTTACTGTCAAACTTGAACCATACTGGCATTGAATGATGATTGACATTGGCACCATAATAAAGGAGTTGAGTTATGAATCAGAAGCCTACATGTAGGTAAAAATCATTTTATGCATACATTTAGCTAGGGGGTTAAACACTTGAGGTTTGGCAATGAGGGTAAAAAGTCAGTCAGTATCTTACTGAAAATTGACAGTTTTCAGAATATGCAATTTTAAATCGTATAAAATCTGGAGCTTGAATTTCAGGAAAATATTCCCATTTTGCTCAAATATAGCTAAATGGCATAACTCTAAATTTTGGCGGCTGAAGACAACTATATGCTGTTTTTTGAGTTTGACATATATATGTAAGTTAAAGAGAAATCCAAATATTTATTTTGAACGCTACGTCAAGCTGCTGTTATGAAGTTTTGTTTGACTTTGACTTACCATTGTGGTAACATACACCAATATCAAGAGGATTTGTGCCGAAGCAAACAGACGACAGACAGAACCAAAGAGAAATCCGAAACAAGCCGCAGTAACGTTGACAACAAGTAGAGTTAAAACAAAGAAGAGGAATGGACCAGCACCAGTACGCAGACCTGAAATAGATGTAGAGGGAGAGAGGTTGCAGGTAGTAAGATACTGATATAAAGAAAGATAAATCAAAGTATAGATAAATAATAGATAATTATATAGATTGATTGATAGATACAGTTGAGGTCTGGCGTAAACATACACTTGACAATTTCCTTAGGAATCTTGGTAAAATGCAATTCAAAGTTCAAAATTAAACATCCATCCAGCCAATTTTATTTCAATGAAGGTAGGTTTATGTTTACTTTTGATTTGATGCTTGTCTTGATTTGTTTTTACCCATGCCCTATACGAAAGAAAATATTAGAAACATGCTGTTACACATACTGGTTAAAGTTAATGTCATGAATTTACTTATGTGCAACTTTTTTTAGAAAACAAAACTTTGGATTAGTTAAAAGCTTGCATTTTGAAATGTATTTTAATGTATTTACATGAAATCCCATGGGAAATTGGCAAGTGTATGTTTTCATTTGACCTCAACTGCAGATGTAAGCATTTAGATAGGCAAACAGGTAAATAGGTGCATAGATTAATTTATGGAATCATTGATTATTGATTGCTTAAAGAGATAGATTACGGATAGATTAAAAGATAAAAAAGAAATATACAAATAGCGGTTTGGGCCTTGAAAAATTGGTACATAATTGGAAAATGGTAAAGCAAAGATGGATGGATAGGCTCTGGGACTTACAAAATGTCTATTATTACCTACCTGTCAAAAAGTAGACGACCAAAGAAAATACAAGGACAGGAAGAAGCCTCAATGGAACAATGTCGCAGACAACCTTCGCAAAGAAGTAGGAGCTTACTCTGTAGAAACCGTTGCTGTTTTCATGTCTGCAAACATTCATATCTTAATATAATGGACATTGGCCAGAGTAAAATAGCGTTAGATAGGATGAAGCAACACACATCAAGATAATGTGTATCAAGGTAAGTCTCTCAAGGTAAAGTGTATTTAGGCAAAGTGTATCATACATCAAAGGTAAAGTGTATGTGCAAATCAATTCTTGTATAAGCAGTTGATAATTGTAAGTGGTCTAACAAATGAACAGAGACGATGCACTCAGATTTTGTTGAGTCCCTTTTCTAGGATTGGTCAGTAGGACAAAAAAAAACTGTAATCTAAATTATTTTTAAACGTCAAATTAATAAAAATTGTGGGCAAGCTCGATTTTCTTTCCATAGGCAGAACATCTGTTGGCTCGGTTGATTCGTGAAGCTACAAGTAAAAAAATTCTTGTCAAAACCATTATTGTTTCACTTACATGAAGAATACTCTTTCCCTGATGAAAGCCTCCAGGGCAGTTCCATTGCTAAACACCTGGGTCATGATGATGAAGAAGAAAACTCCAAATCTATTAGCGCCACCTCCTTCAAGATCAGAATCCAAATTTCTGTAGATCAGTCCTACCATGATTCCAAAGATTAGCATGACAAGTACCTGAAAGTTATTCAATAAATAGTAAATCGTAGTTACTATGTATGTTTAGTGAATTAAGTGAAGATATCCCAGCGACAATGTTTTAAAATATATAATTTAAATGACATAGATTTGGCCTTTCTTGTCTCATAGGCTGTTATTGATATCTGTCAGTACAATCGCTGTTATTTTCAGTTATAAATTTCCAGCCAAACCATAAAAAATCATACATAACTAAATAAAAATAATTGGTGTAACTCACTATGGTGTTTGGCAAACTTTACAGTCTGTCACTTTGATATAGAAAAAATGAGGACCAGTTCACTGTGAAAAATGCACTTTGTGACTCTTGTAAACCGATGAAGTGTTATCTTTTCGAGTCATGATCAAGAGAGGGCAATTTGACTTGTCATTACTGATTTAAGAGTGAAATTCAGATGCATAATCCTTTCGTTTGGCTGTCACCAACAAGCGGGATAAGTCTCCTTAAGTCAAATTAACATTGAAAGTATTGGGTATGATCATGACAAAATTTAATCATCAGCATGATGACACACAAAGTGCCGTTTTCACAGTGATACAGTCCACTCTTATTCTATATCAAAGTGACAGACAGTAATATGAAATATTTACCTGAACTAAAGACAACGCAGGATTTCTTATGATATTTCTCATAGTCCTGACAGATACGACTCTCCACTGAAACCAAATTCAAAGCAAATTCAATTAATTTATAGACTAATCAAAAGAAAATCATTGCATATGATTGGGATTATTTTTGAAAATAATGCAATTGTTAAATGTTCTGAAATTAATGTTCGTACCTGTTTGCAGAAAGATGTTACGTAAAACTCCTTGCGGGAGTTGATCAGTTCCTTTGGCTTCTCATTTTCGAGTTGATCCATCACCCTGAAAACATACAGAAATAAAATGTTTCATATATTTTTTTGTAGTAGTGTGTCAAGATTTCATTTCGACTTGTAAGTTCCCTGACTGTTCATTCAGTGCCAAATTTGCTGAACTTGGACTATTTTACTCTATAGATTATTCTCCAAAAGATGAATTAGTTGTTCTTTGTGGATTTTTTAAAAGAGGTTCAGGGAGAATAGCTGCATGCCTTTATAATGGACCATGTATGCTGTAGCCACTTTTGATTATCTTTTTGATGCTTGTAGGCAAACCCCCATATTTATGATAAAACTGAAAATTCCCGCTATAAGAGAGATGAATGGATTGGACTTATGTCATTTAGTCTATATGTGCACTTGCAGGGTAATTGTTTTGTAAGGGAATACAGGTAGGAAGAATGGCTTGCATGTGTCGACTCCTGGTGTGAACGAAGGGAATATATAAATAGATAGAAGATATATATGCTGATTTATTATACACCAAAAGATAGTCTGAAATATGATCAATAATGCCCACATGTCACTTACGTTGTGAAAAATGGAGATTCCTTGTATTTTTTCATCAAAGCATTTGCTATTCGGTCTTCGCTTTCATCTTCATCATTCACATCCACCGTAACTTTGCCTTCCTCTAGCGGTACCATTTCTGTAATTTAGATTCAATTTGAAATCCTGAAAATGCTTACTGTGGCTGATGTCCTTCACAACAGCTTCTTTGGCCGAACGATGTAAAGTGTCCACCCTGGAAAATCGTTGTCAACCATATTTGACGTAAAGCTAGAGGGTGCCTCGTACTCGGTATTCTATGCTGTCATAGCCTATACTTGCAATACAATCAAGACGAGTCATCGACTGAGTTTCATTTAGGTCACAAGGTACTCAATGACAAAATGCTAGTTAATTTCAATACAATGTATAAGGCCTGTTCTGAGGTCATTAGAAGCTCAATATAAGTACTCATTATTCGTCGACTGTAATTGCTTAAGATATGCTTTCATAAACAGGCTTATTACCCAATGCAGGCATGCTTTTCAGAGCTGTAGAGTCTCCGTTGATGATGTCCAAAAAGAAGTCTGCTGGATTGTTGAATGACTCCAAAACATACCCTGAAAAAATGGAAAATCATGTCAAAAAGTAACCTACTTGTGAAGTAACGATGCTTCGTCTTCCTGCTGTAAGACTTTTTTTTGCAAAGCAGGCAATAAGGTATCATTTTCCTTTTGTATTTAACAAGATGGATCCAAATTTTAAGGCAAAAATCCGTACCCACAGCTTCTTTGGGTACAAATTATATATCAAGAATAAGATTATTGAATCCTATGAGACTGTTTGCATAATTGAAAATTGTTACATATGTGGTCGTTGGTGTCCTCTGGTGTCCTGCTCTTTTGTCTTCTGACGAAATCTGCTAAATTTCTAATTCCAAATTATTTTTTTTCTAATGAATTTTAAAGAATTTGCATTGTGACCTTCTCTTATTATATATAGCATACACTGAATCTGAAATAATAGTATATTCAGCTTTAATTTTTTTCCATATATATATGCCTTTATATAGATGAAAGGGTGGCCCCTCTGCAGCGACAAACAAGTCTTTGAGAGGTCTCCCTTCCCACTTTACTACAATAATTAAAAGCAAATAATTGATTAATATTGTAAATTATATATACATGGGAAAATAAACGAAATCTGAATCTGAATCTGAATCTGAATCCTCAAGCTAGGAAAATTATTCATACTATATACAGGTCATTCAATACTGTTCATTTTTATTTACATGTATATTATTGTAGTGGCCTGTCCAATTGATGCTAACATGTAACCCTGATGAAAGAAACCACAAATGTTTGAAGATACTTAAGTATAGCATGAAACACTCTAGACATTGGGTTGTCTGTGTGACTAGTTCATGACTACTTTAGGGTAGAAATGTAGGCAAAATTAGGCGTGTGACTCCCTGGAAAATCATTTTGACTATTCTGTCATAACCAAAATTATTATGTTGACTCTGAAAGTGGTCAACTTGATCACCATCTGGTAGTCTTGATTTCCAAAGTGGTACATCTTACTAATCCAATATAATTTGTAACATTGACAAGCCTTTAGTAATTTTGATTCAAAGAGTTGTCGGTTTAGGCACCAGGAATTACCACTCTAGAGTTGTCCCAAACAAAAATGATTATACTTATGTTTCATCAAGGGGCAAATCCGTTGTTGACTATTTTGTTGTTTGTATGGATAAGTTAAGCACTTGTTTGGATTTTTCTGTAACAAGACCATTCCAGTTAATGGCTCAGTTAGATAATTCTAATGAGGGCCAGTCAGAATTACTAAACATTGATCATTCGTTGTTAACAGTTGTGATTAGAGTTGGTGGGCAAAGTACAGCTCCTCTTGAAGCTATTACTTCAGAAGTTTCCGGCTGTCACAGTGGTGATATTGCACAGGACCACGTATCAAAAAATTACTTTACTCGATGTAAATGTGATAAAGTGCTCAATGATCCATTTTGCTCAGAAGAATCTTGTTCCAATTTAGCTGTTCTCATTGAAGGAATACAAAAGTATAGGGGAACGCAAGATGACATTGATACTCTGTATGAGAAGGTTTGTAATCTGTATCACAATGAAATGGGTATATGGTTTAAATCCAAAAATGTCCATCCAAATTCAAGAAAACGTCTCACTAAAAGAGGTAAACCATTTTGGAATGAGAGGTTACAACAACTTTGGAATGATTTGGCAGTGAGAGAAAAAGAATTTGTAGCAGCAGAAGGTAATTCACGAAAAGAGAAAAGAATGTTATTTAAAAACTCTCAAAGAGTATTTGATAGGGAGTACAGGAGAGAGGAGAGAAAATTTAAGAGAAATAAAGAAGTAGAAATAGAAGCTCTTTGCACATCGAATTCAAAGGAATTTTGGAAGCTTCTAAAGGAATTGGGACCAAAGAAGAAAGCCAACAAAATCCCCATGGAAGTCTACGACAACCAGGGAAAGATTTCTAGTGATAGAGCGTTTGTGTTTGAAAAATGGAGGAATGATTATGAGGAGTTGTACAATCCTGAAATATTATCAGAAGAATTTGATGATGATTTCTATCAACATTGTATAAATATGTCTAATCAGCAAAACGATAATACTGATTCTACTGAAACAAGAGAGTTAAACTGCGAGATCTCAGAAGCAGAAATGCAGCAAATTATTACAAAAATTAAGAATGGAAAAGCAGTGGGAATCGATAATATCCCCCATGAGGTACTAAAAAATGAGAAAACAATTTCGCTGATGACAAAGCTCTTCAATAGTATACTAGAAAATGGTATTATGCCATCATGTTGGAACATAGCAATTATCAAGCCCATTCCAAAGTCATCACTTTTAGATTTCAGAATTCCTCTGCAGTATCGTGGTATCAGCTTATTGTCAACTGTATATAAAATTTACACTAGCTTGTTAAATCGAAGATTGATTCAGTTTGTTGAAAATAAAAATATCTTAAAAGATGAGCAAAATGGATTTAGGAAAAGACGATCATGTCAAGAGCACATCTATTCTTTAACATCTATTATACGTAACAGAAAAGCAGCCAGAAAACATACATTTGTGGGATATATAGATTTTGAAAAAGCGTTCGATCGGGTTGACAGGGATTTATTGATGTATAAATTAGGCAACTATGGGGTGAATGGAAATATGTTAAAATGGGGTGAATGGAAATATGTTAAAGAGTTTGAAAATGGTATATAGCAATGCAAAAGCTGGGGTAGAGATAAACGGAGCAGTAACTGATTGGTTTGATATTGGGGTGGGGGTTAGGCAGGGGGATCCTTTGTCACCTACGTTATTCGGACTTTTTATTAATGATATTGTCGATAGTATAAAAGAAAATTCTACAGGTGTAACTAACCAAGATTTTGAAGTACAATGTTTGTTATTCGCTGATGACTTGGTTTTAATTAGTGAAAGTGAAGGTGACTTGCAGAAAATGTTTGATGCTGTTGATGATTGGTGTAGGAAATGGAGAATGAGAGTAAATGTAAATAAGTCGAAAGTTGTAAATTATAGAGCGAAAGGGCACCAAGAGACTAACTTTGTTTTTAAGCTATCTGGGGATGTAGTAGAAAAGGTTTCATCTTATAAATACTTGGGTATAATATTAGATTACTAACTTGATTTTAATAGTACGGCTAAAGTTTTGGGTGATTCCTGCGGTAGAGCCCTTGGCTCAATTATTAACAAATATATATCTAATAAGGGGTTAAGTTATAAAACATACACAAAATTATTTGATATGACTGTTTGTCCAATTCTAGATTATTGTGCGGGTATATGGGGATATAAAAATTTTGAGTGCATTAATGCCATACAAAATAGAGCAATACGATTTTACCTTGGAGTCCATAAGTTTGCTCCAAACATAGGAATAAGTGCCAGTTATATCCCGCGTTTGAGTGAATATGTGATATATCCAAGGCGTAGCCGAGGATTATCACATATTCACGAAAACAAGGGATATAACTAACTTATACCTTAAACAAAACAAAATAAAACAAAACAAAGAGATTTTAAAAAGAAAATAAAACAAGAAGGATTTACGGAATGAGGAAGAAAACTGCTACAAACAATTTGCCAAGTGGGATTAATCTAATCACATGAAAGTATCAGTTTAAGAAAAAAATCCAAATGGAATCACAGTTGACAATTATATGATATGAAATGTATACATATTCTGATCATTTTCTTGGATATACAAGGCTAATGCATCTGAAAGGTATTTGAAATTTTCAATCACGCACTAAAAAAGCTACAGAGACATCCTTTACATTTTTAGAATTTGGTTATGAATTTAGAAAACAATTGATTTTAATACTGTGGACCTTGACATTGTGTTAGTTACTTGGAATACAGGGATATCTCCCAATTACTACCTTTAATATATATGCTCAAATAACATACAAGTGTAAACACCAAAGCTTGAAGATCGTGCTGCCTGGATCCAAAAGATTGATTTTAAAGACAATAGTTTGTAATAAGCTAATTAGTTGCAAAATTGTAATGAAAAATGTTTGGATTGGAAATTTAAAAAGAAACAGTTAAAATTTTTAAAAATGGAAAAAAAAAATTCCCCCCCCCTCGGAAAATGTGGGGGGGGGATGTTTGGAAAGAAAATTAATTTGACAAAAAAAAACAGTGGTACAAAAAAATTCTAAAAAAAAATTTGGTTATACAATTTGCAATTGGGGGGGGGGGGATTTTTGAGAAAAAATCAGAAAACAAAATTTGGAAGGGGGCCCCCGGGGGAAGGGAGTTGTAAAAAAAAAAGTTTTGAACAAAAGATTTTCTCAAAAATTTAGGGGGAGGAAGAATTTAAAAAACAGATTTAACAGGGAAAAAAGCAGGCAAACGAAAAAATTTTGGAAGAAATTAAAAAAATCAGAAGAATATATGCATTTGGATAGTGGGGATCACCATCAGATATAAGGGGGGGGGGTGCTGGGAATTTTAATTTTCTTATTGACAGGAAATCATTTATTTCATTATAACAGCAGCAGTAATTAGGCCTATTTATTTTTAGTGAATGATGTCCTAAAATATTTCTTTTTTAATTAAACAAAACCATGTTAAGAAATACCTCCACCACCAGCAATTATTTTATATATTCAAGATGAATCTATAGGAATTATTTATTTCACCTAAACTGGACAAGAAATTATCTATAAAAAAAAATCAAAGCCTCCTCCTCCTCCTAGAGATCCAATATGAACATCAACTAATCTAACCAAGCGCCAATGAGCAGTTTACTGGAATTGGCGCTATATAAGTACTTAATATTATTATTATTATTATGGTTGACCCCTTATCCTTATTAGTTGTGTTCTTGACATTAAAATCTGAAGGGGGTCAAATTTAAGGATTTACGGATTTGTCTCAGGCGTTTTGTTTTATAATACTTTTGTTTAATTTTTGTTAGTAATTCACTGTTTGGTACAGTTTTGCTGTTTGTGTTTTGAACTTTGTTAAACAATGAGGCTTTTATATTATATATACTCCCATGGGCGTATAAGTGAACAACAAAGAATATATGAAATATACCAGCCAAATACAGGCTTCTGATTGGCTGCTGGCTCATAGGTGTGGTATAAATGGAGATATGGGATGGGTTAGAAGGGATGTAAGTCGCAAGGTAGATATGGTAAAATTTTGGAATAGAATACAGAGAACAGATGACGAAAGGTTACTTAAAAAGATATTTAATTGGGATAAAAGATTGTGTAAGAATAACTGGGCTAGTGAAATGCGGGAGATTTGCAATGATCTTGATGTAATGAATAACTATAATAGTAATTTGTATATTAACCCAAATTTTGTGAAAAATCGCTTATGTGCTCTCTATAATGAACAATGGAAGACTGAAATTAGTATTTTGCCACAGCTTAGGTTTTACAGTATATTTAAAAAAGATTATATTGCTGAGAATAATGTCAAATTTATAAATAATAGAAGTATCCGCTCCATCTTTGCACAAATTCGTTTAGGAATATTACCACTAAGTTTAGAGACAGGTAGATACCAGGATATCCCAATAGAATATAGGTTTTGTCTTTATTGTGACCAGGATTGTGTAGAATCTGAAATACATTTCATCTTGTACTGTGATAGATATAATGTTTTGAGACACGATTTATTTAATGAGGTTAGAAGGAAATATAATTCAATTGATATAATAGATCCAGAGGCTAAGATAAAGATTTTAATGTGTAATGAATTTGTTGGAATAATGTCAAAATTTATCTACAATGCCTTTAATGTACGGAAAAGCTCCACTTATGTTTAATCTTGGTTTTTCAAATAATACTGCCTGCCTATAACATATTGTATTCTATTGTTTACCTTTGTATTTAATTTCGTATTTAATTTTGTATTGCCACCTGTAATGCATTGCATATGTGTTAAAGTGATTATAAGCCCAGTAGGGCTGGGCAATTTATGTAAATTGCAGTCACTTAAATAAAATAATTGAATTGAATTGTCACTTTGACCACCCTGTGTTTAGAGTGAAGGGCATTTGATGTGTGGATTGTGTGAGTCAAAAAATATGGTTTCAAAATATTCCAGTTATGGTAAGACGAAAGAAGATTTTCTTTACAGCTTGCATTGACCTGAATCTCTTTTTAGTTTAATAGAAAATTTGTATATATTCAACAAAATACCAAACTTGTGTACATGCAGTAAAGCTAATTATGGCCCCTGGTTCAATGTACATATCTGTTGTCAGACCCTTTGGTGTAGTGGTGCCAGTTTTGAAAGACATTCTACTTTTGGAGTTTCTAATTGTAACAGTACATTTCAGTGAAAGTTGCAGTTGGTCATGTTAGAAGGCCTTGAACTGTCAAATGCTTTGTGATGTATGTATACATGATGGTCAAACGACTGTGCATCAAGTTATTCAATGGTATAAAGAGGGGTTAGTTATTCAAATGGAGGGTCTGCAGTGAAGGGTATAATGTTGCACACATTTAACTGATGTATGTATGTCCTGAATATAGGTCTATTTTAAGGATAAAAAACCAGGACATTCTTTAGGCATTCTGCAAATTTTTCTAATTTGTTTCATTGAAGTATAAAAGGGACTAATATGGTATGCTGTCTCAAAATTGCAAGAATATCGTTTTATAATATTTCACAGATTCCATTATAAATGTTTCGAGAGAAAATAGATAAAAGAGAAGAAGAAGAAAAAATAATTTATAACACGTCCAGAAAAAAATTGAATTACCATGCCAATGATAAATAGGCAAGGCCTCTTTTGAAAAAAAAAACCAAAAAACCAAAACATACCGACACCGTCAATGAGTCTGGGTTAAGTTTCAAATAGAGGCACTAATTATGTTGCTCTCTGTATTTAACTCTTTTTTGTTCTGTTCTTCAAGAATTCTGTTCTATGCCGCAGGTTATCTTGCACGATTATCTTTTCACGCCTATTTAGTATCAAGAAGAGCCATAAATTGTTTTTCTATTTTAATATGTTGTATTCCATGTTTCAGAATTCTCTTTTATATACATTCATGAATTTACCCAAGCCTTGGAAGTGGTCAATGGCTTCCCCGGCAGGGCCATGATAGACCATGTGGCCCCTGGAGAGGAGGGCCATCCTGTCAAACAGCCTGAAGATGGAATACCTCGGTTGATGGATGGAGAACACGATTGTCCTTCCTGTCCGAGAGAGCCTGTAATGTAAGGATTAGTGAGCAATTAGTAACGTAACATTTTGCCCTCAAAAGAAAATTTATTAATTGTTTTGTAAGAATTTGTGGTTGACCGGGGCAATGTCTAATTTTTTCAAATAGAACTTTTCCAAACAGATTTTAATTTTGTATTATATAATTTAGTTGGGAGGGATACATGTATGCATTATCGAACTGTTGATGGCATTGAGACAGTAGCTTTTACTAACATTGCCAGTTCACCCAGGGACTGTTATTTCTCATGAATCTTTTTTTTTTCTTAGACATTTTTAAATTTCGTGTGCAGTGTATATGGTTTATTCTCTCAATTGAAAGAATGCATACCAAGTTTGTGCTTTTGGACACTGAAGGCTAATGTAGATTTCCATGATGCTGCTTTGATACATTAGCCTTCAAAGGACACCTGGCTGATTGAGAGAGTACGAAATGCCTAATCAATGAATGAAAGTGGATTAAAGAAAAGCATTTACTTGTGTAGCAAGGCCATAACAGCATTTGCAGTTGAAGCATCCAGACCTGTAGTAGGTTCGTCCAAAAACAGCACAGCAGGTGAGGTCACCAACTCCATACCAATGTTTGTCCTCTTCTTTTCTCCTCCTGACACTCCTCGGATGAACTCGTCACCTATCTGTGTGAAAAGAAACATGTAAATGTTTATTGCAATGAATGTAAAAATACTCACTGACTCAGCATCTTTATTTTGGACTCATGGTCGTGGAGACAAGTTCTCGAGGTACTACCTCTGGGGTAGTGTTTCCAATGAGACCGAGAATTCCAGAAAAGTCTCGAGATTTTAATGACTCATTTTCTCGTCTCGCTGAGGAAGTCTCGAGAATTGAAATGTTGATCATTGTTTGACATGGTGTTCATGTGTTTAATGTTTATAACGGTTACAAACCATTTGGTTGTTGTTTTGCTTGATATTATTGTTGTTGTGTTCTTGGTCCATTGTTCAATTTAAATATCTGTTGATGATAATTCTCATTGTATACCTGATAAATGCTGAAGTTGAACTTGTACAAATGTTTTAAAATTGCACAATATCTGGATGTTTAGCTGTGATTTATAGGAAACCAAACACACAGATTAGCATTAAAACTACAAAAGATATCATAAAAGGCCAAAAATATGATCTATTGCATGATTAAATCTCTCTTGTTATATCATTGTGCCTATGGCAGGACAGTGTCCTAGATTTCTTGAGAAATTCTTGATTCTCTTGCACTTGACCATGACCATTCTCGAGAGTCACAAACGAGACTCGTTGGAAGCACTACCCTGGGGTCGGTCAGTAGGACGAAAAAATTGTGGTGTAGTAGCAACTTTTTATAATGTCAACTTGATAAAAAATTGTGGGTAAGGTTTTTTTTTCATAGCCAGAAAATCTGTTAGCTTCTCGGATTGCAGACTCTACAGATTTTCCAGCTACAGAAAAACACATTTACCTTACGCATATTTTTTATCAAATGTGCATTATGTGGGGGATGCTCAAAAGAATTGGCCCATCCTCTGCATATACTTGCGTAGTCGAAAATTAAAGGATTATAGGGAACTATTGGTGCACTCATTATTATTTTGCAGCAGTGCTGCATATTTTGCATGATAATTACTGGAAATGCAATTACTGAAGAAAAAAAAACAACTGATATTTTATCATACCTTTGAATTCGCAACATGTGATAATCCCAACTCCTCGATGCAGTCCTCCACTTTCTTGTCAATGACTTTTTGTCCCAAACTTGGAGGAAGTCTCAGGTTGGCAGAAAACTGCATGTTTTCTCTCACTGTCAGGGTTCCCATCACTATGTCCTCCTGCATTGATTATGTGTAAGATATATCATAATGGACATTAATTTAAGATAAATAGAAAATTCAAAATGGTTAAAGTATTTTTTATTATGGAATGTATGTATTTTTGTTCAAAGGGAGCCAATAAAGCAACTCTGTAGTACAGTGGTTAGCATGTCTCCCTGTCCGAAGTGGATGCGGGTTCCAACCCTGCTCCGGCCATACCCAGATGTTATTAAAAATACATATAGTGATTAGTATTATTGCCGTTCAGTATTTGTGAGCGATTAATCTGGAATGGGCGCATTATAAATCATTCTATAATATTCTTATATAGGCCAATGATAATTATTTTATTGTTAAAGTTAAGATCAGTCAATCCATCACTCAATCAATCGGCACTAGGGCTGAAACTTTTTCCCGGGTGCCCGAGCACGGGTAGGGTAATGCATTTGCCCGGGTCAAATTTGTCTGCCCGGGATATCGTTCTTTTTCAAAAAGGGCCTGTAATTCATCATGCCACCTGTTTTCAATAAGTCTAGTAATGTTGAGTTTCCGAAACAAGCTCCAGATAACCTCAAATGACTTTAAAAAGTGTGGGTTTACCCCTTTTATCCAGACAACTCTTGATGACAGATCCTCTTACTCTGCAATAAATCTCCTTTTTTTCACCAACTGTCCCCAGACTTACATGGCAAATTGTATGTTTACATTAAACAACGAGTGCCCGGGCACGGGTCGGGTAGAAGGAGTCAAGCACCCGGGTAGAAAAATCTCTACTCGTTTCAGCCCTAATCGGCACTATTATAGAGATATTAGATAACTTTTGCAATGGATATGTACGTAATCATTGTTATTTTTTTAATTGTATTTGGAGGTTGATATCAGATTTGCCAATACTATCCTATCATCCAATGACAGTATTTTTTATGGTAAAAAATAACAATTTCGTTATTAATAAATTGTCAAAACTCAGAACAGACTTGTTAAATCTGAAATATCAGTGATTTTCTTGTTGCCTTATTTATTTCATCGTCACAATGTTAAGCCAAATTTAATTAAGTGTGTAGTACGTGTACCATATAATTAAAGATTTAGTAGATTAATTTGCGCTGGATTAATTATCTGGTGCACACAAATATACATTACATGTCTAATTTGTCTTAGTCTTTACTACTTATAGAGAATTAAATTGGTCTTAGATACATGTAGAATTTGTAGATACAGATGACAGATAAACTTCATACACTTGTTTGCAATAGGGTCCACTATATCTTTTGGTGACTGTACAAGTAAACGTCATGTATTTGTGTAGAATCTTGCTAATGCTATGGCAATAATAATTATAGGTAGAGATATATCGCTCATTCTGGATAAACCTGCTCATCGAAACTCACCACAGCGAATGGCAATCATAAAAATTTTAGATATTGTATGATTTTATAGCTCCCATTCCAGATTAATCTGCTTACCAACGCTCACCAATCATTATAGTGATAACCTCTGGACAGGGCTGGAGCGGGTTTTGAACCCGCATCCTCATGTGGTACAAGGCACACATGCTAACTACTGTGCCACAGAGCCATAAATACAAACTATTTACAATTGCAATTTAATCATGCGGGATAAACAAAAATGCTTTATTTCAATGTTAGCTAACTGACTTTTGTTTATTTTTAAAGTTTTTATTTCAACTAGAACCCTGTAACTGACCAAGGTCAGTGACTAAGAATTTACCATGACCTTGAAAAATGAGGTCAAGGTCAAATCTGAAGGTCTGTATGGGGTTTTGGGGGCAAGTTAAGGGTAGTTTGTTATACATTTGCATGACCTAAAATGACTCCTTCATTGTGTTCTGAGACCCACACCGTGCACCGCGCACACCCATTCCACTAAAATGGCCGCCGTTGCCAAACCGTTGTAGATATCGGAATAAAAAAGTGACGTGCGGGTGGCCCCAGATGCCATGCATCCTCTGGTATATCCAGTGTCTCCCTACCTATTGTGGTTCTTGAGATTACGTGAATAAACCAAAAACGGTGTTTTTGTTCTAGCTCCGGTTCCGCTTGAGCGATTACAAAAAATTTTGTGTCTGAATACAGCATAGTACTTTCGACTTAGACATGACCAGTACAATGATGCCACCTGCAATGGTTGCCGAGTAATAGGCCATCTAAATTTCCAAAATTTCACGTTTGAAAGGCCCTGTGACCTTGAAAAATAGGTCAAGGGCATGTTTTTTGGGTGTGGCCTAGTTTTAGTCCTAGAGGCACCTTGTGATCAAGTTTCATGGAATAATAAGAATTCATTCCTTCATCCCTATATTACTTAAGCCACTTATTAAAGCCACCCCTCCCTCCCTGCCTTCTATCTATAGGCCTATGTGTTATGAAGTGTTTGATTCAATGTGTAAAGAATCACTCTGACTGCTGCTCTGCACTAATGTCACAGTGACATGAATTTGAAAACTTTTAAATACTTTTTTTGGGTCAAGAATTAGAAAAGATAATTTTAAAAGTTTTCAATACTTTTCTTTGTGTCAAAAGCAGGTGGTCAATGTAACACCATTGGATCTCTCAGGAATGTGGGGGGTGGGGGAAATAGGTCAGTTTGAGCATGCACAGTGGTGAGGGTTGTGTGAATAATGAGCAATGGCTGCAGAAAGTTTCTCGGTAAGAAACGTACCAGCAAGATAACACCAAGAATATAGCATGATTATGGTCATATTTGGTATTTTGGGATAGGAAAAACAGTAATCTACGCACGTGGCTATATTAGAATGGTTAACAATGAACCTGGAATGCTGAAATTATGGAAAACGGCAACCACCTGGTAGCTATCCCAGAATCCTTAGAATCACACATTAATATAAAGATTCTTTGCTTCACATTAAATTTTCATTTAACAAACTCAGGTGGATATAGTGTAACTTTCCATTAGAAATGATTACAGACCTGGACCACATAGCCACTGATGCACTTGAAGTTGTCAGGCTGTGGACTCCCATCAATCAGAATTGTTCCTTTCAACCATTTTGGATCTTTTCTGTTTGCCAGAATATCCAATAACCTGAAAATGAAAATAAATGTATACCGGCACAGGTGCATTTGTTATTAAGATTCTAAAATGAGCAAAAAAAGGATATTTGTAACTTTTTCTAAGGTTGTTGACTGATACAGTAACGATGCGGAAGCGGTCCTTGCATTCCTAAGTTCACACTGATTTCAAATGATAAAATTTTGAAATTTAGTAGTTTACCAATACATTTGTATATATATACATTGTATGTAGTTGTAATATCATGGATGTGGTGACGTGTGATGTGGAAAAATGCAAAATCACAATCTAATTTATACTTAGGATGACTATAAAAATTCAATTGAGCAGCCTCTTTGCAAAATAACCTAACTGAAACATATGTATGATTGCCTTTCCACTTAACATAACCATAGTCATGGCATAGAATTATTTTGGTGGAAAGAGTGGATAATATCACAACTGTATATCTCATAGAGGTTGCCAACTGCTAAAAAAATATGTGTAATTCAACCACAAGATCTTACGAGGTTTTTCCACTTCCAGTAGCTCCGAGGATGGCATTCATCTTTCCTGCTTCAAATATCCCGCTGAAAAAAATAATAAGAAGACCATGACTTTGTTAAGTGATTATGTTTTGACAGATTATGAATTTCTTATTGTGAACTACTTGATTTGTTGGTACATGTAAATCCAATTTTTAATCTGTTTTTGACGATCCAAGTATTAATTAGAACTCATTTCACATGGATTCCTGTGGAAAATCTATCTATCTATCTATCTATCTATCTATCTATCTATCTATCTATCTGTTTATCTATCTATTTATCTATCTATTTATCTATCTATCTATTTATCTATTTATCTATCTTTTTATCTATCTGTCACAAGGACCTAGTGAAAGTTGATGGAACTTTGAAAGACACTCCTTTGGGAAAAACAACTGTAAATGTATAAACCAGCCCCAAAAATGTCATCTGATAGTATATTGTTTTAATTCAGTTTTCCACTAGCCAGAAAAGAGTTGTCTTCTATAGACTCTGCTGCTACAACCTCTGTGTTATATTGTATAAACAAATGGCTGTCAATAGAAAAACAAATAAAATGCTTGTTTGACCAAAATTGTAAATCACTTCACGACCACCTTTTTCTTTAGACAAAGTTGGTACTTCTAGAAATGCATACAATGACTGTATGTGCAGCGGTTGTCGTTGGATCTATTGCAACTCCGGCTCGGTCACATTGATCTATGTTGGACACTGGACAGTGATTTCAATCATCCTTCGCCTCATTGCTGTGTCCTCCTTTCCTGATTAGGCAACACATAATTGATTCTTAGCTTCGCGGACCCGCCGACACAATAGATACACTGCTGATGGAAAAAAAAATTATTTTTCTTTGACATTATAAAAAAATTTTTTTTTTGGTCCTGCCGACCGACCCTAGAAAAAGTGCCATTAGAAGATCCGAGAAGCTAAAGATCAATTATGTGTGGCCTTAGCTTGCTGGGTACATAAATACAGGACTTATAGCCCAATTATCCATCCAGCTATCTATTTTGTTTTTCCATGTATTTATTATAATCACATTTATTCCACTTATAGCCTTTATTCCAGCTTTTTTGTATTCATTTACATATCAAAGTACCACTGAGATTATGTGTCCATTATGTTGGTCATTATAAAGGATATGGTGAAAATAGGATAACTATGGGATTAGAAAACACTTTGATTGATATGTCATGAGAAACATTTATAACGAAACTATTTGTGTAGTCAAGTCACGTACTACACTGCTAAAGTGATCAGCCAAAATGAATAGTCACCAGCTGAGATTGAAGGGGTTTCTAAAGCTTGCCATTTTATTTTCATCCATAACCTATTTTTTGTAACCCTGAACAAAGGCATACTCTCAGGTAGACTCCCACTTTATAAGTATAAGAGATGTGTCATGTGCTGCAGTTGGGCTTGCCCTGGGATGGGTAACATCCCATTTCGGTATCAAAGTTTCGAACTGCTTTGCAGGTTAGTCTGTGGATCTTTTAGAGCAGTTCAAGAAATTTACAAATTTGTCTTCATTGATGTTGAAGTTGCATTGAGAAGTGATTCTTCGGTTTACTTCAGAGCAAAATATTTTTCTGGAGGGCTGAGATGCAGCGAGATGCTCTTAAATATTGGACGGGATGAATTTGTAGGATTTGCAGTACTCAGAATGTTTTTCTCTATTTTATTTTCTCGTATTACAACATATTGTAATTCTAATATTGATACACATGTATGTTATGTAATTCCCAATCTCCATTACATCATAATTATTGCATAAGAAATTTATGTAATCTCTGCAAAACATTGCCATTGTTAAAACTTCAGCTTATGTCCTTTGGTTTAGGCCAACGCTACCAATCCAGTAGGAAATGAATTAAATGCATTTTATTTCACGAATCAACCCTAAACCCAACTTTTTAAAATATTTTGTCGTGTCTTCATATTTATAAACAATTGCTTACCTGACACCCTTGATGATGTGCTTGTACCTGGCTCCTCCACAACATTTCCTAGGAATTTGAACGCTGTATTCCATATCTCTGAAGCTGACTGTGGATCCATGATACGAATGATCACCAGTTTGATCCACGGATTGCTCCATGGGTACATCTCCATTGCTTTCCATGTTCCTGGGTAGTGTGTAGTTTGTATAATGAAACCCAAGTCACTCTAAAGACTTAGAAGGGTGCACATGTTTAAAAGCAAGCCTTTCTTGATCAGTGGAGCAGGCAGTGTGTTGGCCTGCTCTTCTGTCATTGGCATTCTGACAGCAGTGAGCCTATGGTGGCTACTCTGTGTATTAATGTGGTCACTCAGGTGTGACATTTAAGTTAAAATTTCAAAACTTTATACTGACTGTGTGTTGTAAATATAACTTTGGTGGCTATAAATAGGCCTGTTTAGGGCCTACAAAATAATGATAGCTGGCCTAAAAATACATAAAATATGAAGGAAAAAAAGGACACTCAGTCCCGCATTGATTGATTGATTTGTTTGATGTTTATATCACTAAGGCTAAAGAGCAAGTTAAAACGTAGAATACGAGATTGTCTTTTTATGGATTTTTATTTTGTATTATGTAAAGTTATATTTATTGTGTTGCTATTTTTGAAGCAAGTAATAAAATGCATGTTAAACTTTCCGGAAGAGTTTGCTTTTCTCAAATTGTAATAAATAAGTGTTTTCCCATGTATCAAATAATTTTTATTTTCATTTTTTCAGCAAAGAATAATCTTCTGTTATCTTGTCCTGTTAGATTTGCCAGTAATTCTCTTGCTTAGGGTATCGCAGTTGCTTCAGATGTACACTCAGAATAAAATGATACAAAGACAATTTCACAAGGACAGGTTCATCAGTGGTCAAATTTGGTTTTGTTTTCAGTATGGATTTCATTGTGCACACCACACACTTTTGAAATGGGGGCTTTCACTTGTCCTGTCTTATTGTTGTTTATGAATCTCAAATTTGTCAACACTCCTTTCGGTGTCAATGATTATTGGTTCCCCAGTGGATATTCCTTGAAAAATGCCCTGATCAGGTTTGGTGCAAACTGGCAGAGAATCTCACTGTAGTAAAGGAAATTAAAGATCACTTGTAAACCACTTTCAAACTTTCCAATCCAAATTGTTTTAAATTTCGTCGGCTATTAGGCATTTTATGAAAGTGTGATTTTTTATGTATATCCCAAAACAGGCAGTGAAGTTCAGGCAAAAAACCACGTGATTCACACCATGTGGTTCATCGATGTGAACCACGTGCAATGTCATGCATATATATAATAATCTGACGTTGTTATATAAAAAATGGGCAGTGAAGTGATGACGTCACAATATTTGATGCTCTGATTGGTGGGTGTGGCCATTCAAACAAAATAGTGCCTCATGAACTTGAAGTTATTATTTATTTTGACTGGAGGTTTATTGTTGTTGTTGGATATGAATAAAACTTGATAGGAGTGTGGTTCACACTGAACTTCACTCATGTCACGTCTGCTGCAAAATAAACAAAAAATAAAATTGTATTCTTCCGCAACCTGACATTTATGAGATTAATTACTGTGAACCAATGAACCATACTTCCATTAAGTTTTATTCTAACAATTTATTTGTTGGCCTGTATTATATATGCATATGCATTTGGCGATGGAGCTGCTGAAGTTATGTCAAGAATTTGCTTCATGTCATTTTCTGGGACACAGTTCTGATTTGTGCAATGTAGCAAATTTATTGCTTTACACTCTTTGAAGTCTCAATAGCATTCCTTATTCAGGTGATTTTATGTTAATAGCATCCCCAAAAAGTAGGTAAAGTCACGATAACTATCCAACTTCCATCTGTATCTTGCTACATGACACCATTGCTGTCGGTTATTTCAATAAAGCCCCAAGACAGTGTAATTCACAGCTATGAATGTCATGAGTGTCAGGTCTGCTCTGAATTAACACAAGTCCTTCTGTGGGTTAATTCTTAAGCAGACCTGACACAGCACTTGGTTTTTACTGAATGTTTGTCTATAACTTCAAATTCTCCCAAGTTAGGAGCAGCAGTTTGTTGTGACTTCACCAGCAGCCCATTGTGATGTCATGACATAAAACAATCACTACCCGTTGTTTGCATAACAATGTCAGATAATTTATTTCATTGAGTTCACAAGGATGAACTCAATGGTGTGAAATCATTGGTTTTTTCATGGTGTTTACTCGCAATTTCAAGAATTCTCATTTCATACACCAGCTGCTTCCTTTTACATTTCACTGCTCTGTGATTGGTGCAGGCTTCACACCAGGTGACGTCACCATATATGACACCATGGCAACCTATGACAGTACGATCTGTGATGTCACAGAACAAGTTGTCCAGAATGCATTGCAGCAGGAAGAAATCCTTTCGCAGAATCAGCACTTCTGATTAGCGTTGCATCTCCTCTGTGTGATGAGTCCCAGTTAATTGCAATAATCATATTGTCTTGTCAAATTATGTCTATCTCGTCTTGCCTTTTTTGTGCACTTAAAAAAAAAGAACAATATCACCTTCTTTGGTCGACAATTACCAATATGAAGAAATAAACAGATGGTTGAATTTCATGAAGGAGTTGTTGATGTTTAAAATATCTAAATTTTTTCTTTCAATTTGGGCATTCATGTCCCAATCATGTATCAAAAGAAGTTGACCTCGTATTTCAAAAGTAGAGACATTTCCTGGGATAGTGACCTAGCTCTCACATAAGAGCTGACTTGCTGCAATGCACATTATGCACTCCTTGTCGACTTTTTCCCCCGCTTCCTTCAGTTTTAAGTAGTGACATTTTCTAGGACAGTCACCTGGCTAGGAAAACAAGTATTCCAGTAAAAGTGTTAATGCCTAGGTAAGGAAAGGAGGGGCAAGGAATTAGCATATTGTGAAAAAAGTAGGAATTTTACCGTTAACGAGTTCTAATTTCGACACGACAGTTGAATTTGTCATGCAGATTGGTGGACTGTTAAGTGGATTTGACACAGGCTCGAACTGCAGTATATAACGATGTAGTGTTGGCCAAACTGTCATCAACTTACTGGACTGATTGGATCACTTGCCAGGCAGGTTGGTGGGTGTTGAATTCAGCTGTCATGTCGAAATTAGATGTCGTTGATGGTAACATGTATTCTGGATTTTTATTCAACAAAATTGAAATGTATGCATTTGCATCAACTACATGTACCTGGTTAATATAAAAAATAAAACACTTCAATGAGATGCCATGTGTTCCATCAAGATTTTATAAGATGATGTGGTAAATCACTTCCTCACTTTGGAGACTTCTGTGGATTGCTGATGTTGAGTGCAGCTCTGAGATGTCTGGATGGTACTGTAATATGGAGTGACTTTGAAGAATTTTGGCCCTTAATTTTACTGTCTTTTAAGATATACAAGTGCCGCTGAATATGTTAAGGGATAAAATGGTGGCAACTGGTGTTTAGTTATATTATTCAGCATCAGCCAAAGTTAGATGAATAGGCCTAAGTTGGTGTTCAAAGTCACCCCAGATCTTGCTGTTGGTGTGACTTTTAACATGACGATTCCTGAATAGTCTAGATTTTTGTCCTAATTTTTAGATATGTAAATGTACAACCAAAATTAAAATTCTGAAGGTAAACCCCCAACAGCAGCAGGGCAAGTCCGATTTACAGATCAGACACTTTAGAGGCTTTTTTAGCCTTAGATATTTCATTGTTGAACAGGCACGAGGCCAGGCAACAGGGGTATCAAACAGCATAGGGATTTCTAAGCTAATAGATACTTAATATAATACAAAGGAAGATCACCATTTTTGCAGTGTTAACACACCTAATTCCAGTTTATCATGTGCATTCAATATTTAATCGATCACCCTGAAATTCTCCACATTTGTAGGAAAATACCCAGTCTTGAACATATATATGTAAATTTAATAAAGCTACTGCAAGTAGTTTTTCCATACATGGTTGAAAGAACAAAGCCTATTTCAGCCTTCTCCAGGACTTGGCTTGAGTCCTATCAGACACCAGCAGTTACCAGGAAATCTCAGATTTTTTTGGCGTAGAAAGACCTGGTCTCATATAACCAGACCTGCCAGACCATAAGTTTTTCCACAGATATTCCTTGACATAAAAATCAAATGCTAAGTGCAATATGAATCTTCAGTAGGCCTACTAACAAGAATAACTTTCCCAGGCTAAGGTAATGAACCTCATAAATGTCGGGTCGCTTAAGAATACAACATGAGTCCGAAGTTGGATGGAGTTTTTTTCATCGGAAAATATTCATTTCTCGGTAACAGCGACAGTACTTATTTAGTTCAGGTGCATATTCCTTTCTACGTCAAGCAACACCCTGTCAAGAAACCCCCCCCCCCCAAGAAATTATTTGTTTCAAGAGTGCCCAGAAAGTATTTATCTATTTCATCAAAACTGAGCAGTAAAGTATAATTATTTATTTATTTAAAAAAAAACTCCCCCCCCCCGAATGAGATTAAATGGAGGCCCCCTAACTTAAACCTTTGGTGGCAGACCTCAACTATGATAGGAGGTTGATATTTTACCTTGGCAGTTGATTAATTGGAGTAAGATAACAAGAGTATCTTTTAGAAATTGATATTTGCAGTTTATTAAAAAATGAACAAGAAATAATAAACGATACATACACATTCATGAAAAAATAGATATGCTTCACATTCAGAATGTTATAGTGAATCTGCATTAAAAGCACCATTTGTGAGTGAGACTACATTCCCACAAGAAGTAATACAATAATTAATTAATGGAAAATCATTTCCCTACTTACTGACAATTTGTGAAAAATCTCTATAAATAGGCAATGTTTATCCATACAACTGACACGAGTTTGCCACAATTTACTTAGTTGACGCTACTTGTATTTATTAATGAGCCTAAGAGCAACGTAAGACAACACGATCATGCCAACACAAATGCAGGATAATGCGAAGAGGTTGACCCACATGTCCCATAATGTTTCATGAGGGATATTGTTCATATCAAGAAAAAGTGTGCCTGGAACTTCTTGAGTACTGAAAAAGAAAAATACATAAATTTATCCATCAAATGAAACACTATTTTATCATGCACTTTTAACACAAAAGGTTCTTGATGGTATATATAAAGAACCCACAGTCGAAAAAAGGTTCTAAATTTCGTAAAAGGTTCTACTGAATTAAAATGGTTTGATACTGGTGGGAAGGCTTCTACATGTATTATGGAAGCCAGTGCTCGCAACGTGAACGAAAGGGGTCCATTGTGGGAGTTCAGTGCAGCTGGATTATCTAAGGGTTGTTTTTGTTTGTTGTTGGAACCTTTTTAAAAACTGAATAATAAACCTTTTAGGGTTCCATATCTATATGCATTGAAGCATATATGGGCAGTTTTACAGTATCTGCACTCAAAGTGTCTCATGGGGGGTCAAAATAAAGGTTTGTAAATGAGAATTTCCTTCATGCTATCATGAAATGAACATATTAAAGATTAATAAATCAACAAGAACACATGTGATTTGTTGGTTTATCACCAAATTGCCACTCCATAAAGTAGGCAAGGTTTGAATTTTTGAAAAAAATAGTTATCCGAAAAAATGTCCATGTGAATACTAATTTAACCTTTTTTGCAATGGAAATCCAGCCATCTTGTTGCATAGAACCCCCAAAAGCAATACAAAACTTAAATTTCGATGAAATATGGCAGAACTTTTTTTCCAACAATTTTTATGACGAAATTAAGGAAATTAAATATTCCTTACTCTCAAAGTTAATGTTTTAGAGTGTTTAGTAAGGTTTTAGTCTCAATAGACACATGATTGCCAAGATAAATAATGCTTAGGCATCCTACTAACTGAAAGTCAAATTTTGTTGCTATATGATTTGAACTCATAGTGTTTCCTTTGAGAGAAAGACGGTGTTCTTGAGAGAAAAATCACCGAAAATGACCCAAAATTAAGGCTCAAAAAAAAATCAGCTTGAACTGATTCATAAACAAGATATTTACACATTATCTTGTTTAGTCACTCTGTTATTTGCGAAAAATTGCAGTTATAATGATATATTACAAAAAATAAGTGCCTTTTACTCTCAAGTTTGATTTTCTCATAATAGAGCAATTTAATAATCTAAAAACATATATATTATTTTCTATATTTATAAATACCCTTTTTAGGCATCCTGGTTAAATTATTTATTTTAGCCATGTTCTTTTCTTTAATGAATCCAGTGTTAAAAGACTTGAATCAGAGCGAAACTTTTGATGTACTGGAGAGGACATTTTGTGAAATAATGAATTTTAATTTCCTAGAAAATGTATGTGCATTGCCTGGATATCTTTTCAACTTGCATTTGTCACATTGATGTAGAGGCACACAATCGAGAAAAGAAAACACAAATAGCTTGTTTTTTCCTTCCGAATACTGAGTGTTTTTTCCTCGTACTGGAGAGGACACATTTTTTTGACATCATATTCAAGCCTCAAATTTCGAAAACAAGGTATAGATTCTGGAATGAATCTTTTTGATTTACCTTGAGACATGTCTCCAGCTACAAAATTGACACAAACGGTAGATACACTCTTTGATACTGATTCATAACAGCATATGCAGTAATAAATGGTCTATCGAAGACAAACTTTTTGACACATGCCATTTTCTACATTGTGGGAGACATCTCCTTTGGAATATAACTTATTCACATTAAACCTGTTGTATTTTATGCCCAAGACATAGGCCCAGACAGGCATCATTAACATGAATCACAGCTGCCTCCATTTGCTTTTCTGTGTTGCCATAAAAATATGCGAAACTGCCCGTGAGACACAAAAAAGTGCAAAAATTGGTCATAAATCGCCTGCTGTATCAAAACTACGTATCGTAGCAAGGTAAAATTTGGTACACATATACTTCAATGTAGTACAAGACTGCCACCAAGACTAATTTCTTTGTACCTGTCATACTTTTCTCAGAGTAATTGCTTAAAGATGAAAAATCTGTCGAGTGCAAATACCGTAAAACTGCCCATATGTCTGCTAAGGATGGAAGTAAGCTGGCAATAAAGTAGCTGTCAACTTCTAGCGTCCAAAGGGAAAACCTACTAAGGCACATTGTGGAGTTTCTGAGAAAATTGATTTTAAAATCCAGTCCTTGCAGTAAGAAATTGACATACTGGGATTTGTCAGTGTCATTCTGGGGTAACTGGTCCTTTCTCAACTTAATGAATATATAGAAACTTGTCTTAGAAGCCCTATTTTGACCTTAACTCAATTTGGCGCAAAATGTGACTTACTAGGTTTTCCCTTTGGACGCTTCACTTGTACGTGTACAGTATTTGATCCATGTTCTAAGATCTCTATGTTCTTGTCTTTAACATTGACATCTCCTAAAATGGTTTGTCCAAACGATCTGGCTTCGGGACAGCATTAACCGCCACACAGAATTAATCACCAGGTTTAGACAAAATCTTACCAGTTGTTTGCACTTTCGCGTAGCTGGCAGAGAGTTATTCCTTTGAATTCATTAACTGACAATGCCTGGAAATAAATGATATTTTGTCAAATATCTGCCCCTCTTTTTTACTTTTTTCATTAAAAGAGTCATACGAATAAATTAATATAAGGTGTTTGTTGTTTTACGTTTTGCTGATTATGCCAATTACTATGTTGTTCATTGTATTGAAGGTTCTGAGCAACACGGTATTTGACAGAAAATAAGAATGAAAACAGTATATATGATTTGATAAAGGTATATATCATTTGGCAAAAAGAAATTGATAATTTTCAGTACATTTTCATATATTTCTTAAAATGACTTTGGATCATGTTTCGCTACAAAATCACTTCTCCCTTTTATTGTTCCGATTGTACTTACATTCACCCCATATCTAAAAATAGATATGTATTGAATCCACCTCAGGTACCAATCCACTGTTTCCAGTCTGACCATGAAACCGGCAAACATCTGAATCAGAGATAAGTAGACAAATATTAGACTTAACTTAAGACTGTATGGATTTTGTGCAAAATGTTTAAAAAAAAACATGAAGCAATTGAAACGGAGATGTTCGATCTCTGTTCCTTATTCAGATTACTGAATTATGAACAGAGATCGAACCTCTGTCTTTCTTTCATCATTGCATTGGTTTAAATTCAACAGCACAAAGATAACTATGCCTCATGTTATAGAATTATGACAATAAAATTTGCTGGCATAGTTCATAGTGTCTTGACTACTTGCTGCATTTGCTCTTCCTTGGCAGTTGAAAATTTCATGGAAAAACCAATATTTATTTTGAATGTTTCAATGTCATGTAGTTGTTACAACATATTCTGTTCACATACCATTGTTATGTTTCAGTGATATTTAATGGAAAAACATTTATTTTGAATGTTTCAATGTCATGCAGTTGTACAGTGGTCCCTGCGTTATAAGACATCCCCTTCTGGGATCATGAGGCGGTCTCTCGTGGGGTTGCGGTCTCTCGTCGGTGTATAAATGCACTAAAAATACTACTTAGTGCTCGAGGAAGGTGGTCACATAAAGCAAGTTGGTCTTACAACAGGAGTTCTTAAAACGCATGTTCCACTGTAGTTGTTACAACACATTCTGTTTCACATACCATTGTGGTTACATACACCAGTATCATGAGGATCTGCGCCTGAGCAAAAAGACGACAGACAGAACCAAAGAGAAATCCAAAACAAGCGGCAGTGATGTTGACAACAAGAAGAGTAAAGACGAAGAAGAAGAATGGACCAGCTCCAGAACGAAGACCTGAAAAATATGTTTGAGAAGAGAAATTGAAGTACCCTCTTAACAAAAGGTTTTATGTAAGCTGGTATAGATAAGGAACCCTGAAAGGTTCATTATTCAACTTTTAAAATGGTCCCAACAGCAAACAAAAACAATGCATAGATAATCCAGCTGCATTGAACTCCCACAATGGAACGCCTTTCACTCAAGTTGGGAGCATAGGGTCCTATCATATGGCCTTCTCACCAAGTGTTGAACCTTTTCAATTCAGTTGAGCCCTTGAAAAATTAAATCCTTTTTTTGGCTGTGAGTTCTTAGTATATAACATCAAGAACCTTTTGCGTTAAGAGTGTATGGTACTTTTTATAGACCAACAGATACCCAGAAAGACAGACGCCCAGATATATATAGGTTGATAGGTAGATAGACCGACAGACAGATAAATATATTGATAGTGAATGGAAGTGAAGAATCTGTAACATAACATACATGGCATGTACTGGTTAAACATAGAATCTATTATCCTCAGTCCAGTGTTAATCCTCTATAATGTTAAAATGATAGACTCAAAATTAATGATTGAGTGAGATGGTTGCACAATTTTTTTGAGCTGACATAGCTTGTTGTTTTGAGATATGCGATAATCTTCCCATTGTCATAACTTAAACTGGCAAGCTATGTTGGTTCAAAGGAATTGTGCAACCTTCTCACTCAATCATTTATTAAGCAGACTCAAAATCAAAGTTTTACAGTGCAGGGTTTATCTCCATTTCTATGCAATACAATGTCTGATGCAAGTATAGATGCACCAGGTATTAGGAATTAGCATCACTTATTCTTTGTTCCTACCTATCAAAAAGTAGACAATCAAAGAAAATACAAGGACTGGAAGAAGCCTCAATGGAACAATGTCGCAGACGACCTTCGCAAAGAAGTAGGAGCTCACTCGGTAGAAACCGTTGCTGTTTTCATGTCTGCAAATATCCAAGGTAAAGAATAAGAATGGCAATGCAGTGAACTGATAGTAATGTGCGGTGAACAGTTAGTAATGCTTGGTGTACTGTTAGTAATGTATGGCGAACTGTTAGTAATGCATGGTGAACTGTTAGTAATGCATGATGAACTATTAGTAATGCATGGTGAACAGTTAGTAATGCTTGGTGAACTGTTAGTAATGTATGGCGAACTGTTAGTAATGCATGGTGAACTATTAGTAATGCATGGTGAACAGTTAGTAATGCTTGGTGAACTGTTAGTAATGTATGGCGAACTGTTAGTAATGCATGGTGAACTGTTAGTAATGCATGATGAACTGTTAGTAATGCATGGTGAAGGGTTAGTCATGCTTGGTAAACTGTTAGTAATGCATGATGAACTGTTAGTTATGCATGGTGAACTGTCAGTTATGCATGGTGAACTGTTAGTTATGCATGGTGAACTGTTAGTAATACATGGTGAACTTTTAGTAGGTCTTTAAAATATTTGCTACTACTTACATGAAAAATACTCTCTCCCTAATGAAAGCCTCCAGGGCAGTTCCATTGCTAAACACCTGGGTCATGATGATGAAGAAGAAAACCCCAAATCTGTTGGCGCCACCCGTGTCAAACTCAAAATCTAAATCTCGGTAGATGAGTCCAACCATGATTCCAAAGACGAGCATGACAAATATCTGAAAAAAAATTTTGATGTAAATAAATTGCCTGGTACACTGCAGGCAGAAAAAAGAAGAAGAAGGAAACTGTTTGTTGCTTGTCATCGAATTTGTGTAACACAAATGTGCTTGTGGATGAATGGATTCTTATCTGATCTTGAAAAATTATATCATCATAAGAAAAGGGATCCTGAGCGTAGTTTCTGGTGGTCTAAATCTGAGCACCAATAAGCTGTTTTATACAGCAAACAACATACTGTTTCTAAACTTTTGGCCTGGAGTGAATATTTAAAGAAAAGATCTTGAATAATGATAGAGCAAATTCCAAATTCTATAAACCTTGCTGATTCTACAAACATTTTTAAAGACATATTTTAACATCTTTAACTTTACCTACACTATGTACTTTAAGGGCCGATTTCACCAAAATAGCTAAGACCAGGCTTAAAGTTAAGCTTGGTATTACGTATTTTGCTTACTAGGAGGTGCTGCCATTTATCACTGAAATTGACCCTACAGTTTTAATTTGGAACTTCTAAGTCAAGGTCTAACTTCTAAGGCTTAGACCTGGCTTAACGTTTTTGGCGAAATCGGGCCTAATTATAAAAGTTATACATTTCCAACGTGATATTTCTAATGACTATTTTTGCCTACCACAATGTATTGTTTGCTTGTGCAGAGTAAGAATTACGAAATACGTACCTGAACCAAGGACAGTGCAGGATTTCTGATGATATTTCTCATAGTCCTTACAGACAAGATTTTAAACTGAAATTAAACAATCACAGCGCTCCTGAATAAATTTCAAGATTAAAAAAATTCAACAAGAAAACCGAAAGCGCACGCTTATAGAGCAGGGTCAGGAGCACAATTTAAGACAAAAACCGAAAAATTCCGTTGGGAAAATTTTTAATAATATTCATTCATTTTAAATTTTTGGTTTATCAAACTCATTTTTCATGATGAAATTGGGGCAAAGAAAGCTGTTAAAGACATGTAGCATGTTTAGGGAGGCAAATGTCTATGAAGTTCCTCTGGCGTCAATTGCACAATCTTGATTGCAAGAATTTCTGCAATAATCATAGACATTTTCTTGGATAATCTCAGTAATTCTAAGATAATCTCAAACATTTGTACAATTATCTCAGATATTTATGCCAATTTGTGTGATTATTGCAGAAATTTTTGC
Source organism: Platynereis dumerilii (assembly GCA_026936325.1). Taxonomy (NCBI): domain Eukaryota; kingdom Metazoa; phylum Annelida; class Polychaeta; order Phyllodocida; family Nereididae; genus Platynereis; species Platynereis dumerilii. Next base: position 43,522 of record JAPTHN010000090.1, on the reverse strand, counting down.
AAGTATAGGGATATACTATAATTACAATTTTTTTGTAAAAATGTGCACAATTATTGTAGAAGTTTGTACGATTATTGCACAAATTTCTACGACTATTGCAGAAATATTTGTGCTATAATTGCATAAAAATGTGCTGTTATCTTTATGTACAAGTTAAGATTTTACAAATTTCTACAATATTCGAACTTTTTCTGAGATTTTCGCACATTTTTCACAATTATTGTAGATGTTTTAATGATAATTGTATATATTTTCAAGATTGCGAATATATTTATTTTCATGATCATTGCAGAAAAATATACGGTTTTTCATCCAAATATTTGCAGTCACGATTGTATGATTGATACCAGAGGAGAGGAGCTTCATAAATTCATGTACCTGTTTGAAAAATGATGTGACGTAAATATCTCTCCGGGAGTTCACCAATTCCTTTGGTTTCTCATGGTCAAGTTGATCTATGACCCTGGAAATATATGATAAAACAGGTCAAAAATTTGTAAAAGTGGTATAGGAACCATAAAGTCGGAAAGGATGAGGGATACATTTTTAGTGCTTTATTTTGATTTGAGAACTGTACGCCCCGTCATTTTTTATATTTTTGTCATTTTATTAAAAGTTTATAATTACGTAATAAGTTATGCATTAGAAACATGCCATGCGGAGGCAACATCTTGAAGTTACTGAAATGGCAATGGAAATTTTAGATAAAAATGACACTTATCTAGAAAAGACTAATAAGTATATCAGTACATGTACTGCATGAATAGTTATAGGGACCAAACCCGCCTGAGGTTCTTGTAGGAAGCAAAGAAATATTGTTTGCAAGTTTTCTTATATGGGTAATTAGTAGTTTGGTTAAACTGACGTAAAATATCCAAGTTCAAATTAATTGTAGGATTATTATAATTATGTGCCACAGCAAACTGTCATTTGTAACTTTTTGATGAACTCTTAGCAGATATTATCACTAAAAGGACCAAATAGTAATGATTAATCAACTTTCAATCTGAATTTGTTTTTTTTTTCTTTTGCCTGTAAACTTGATATGCAAAATATGAGTGGTGCTTCACACAGATTTTGGCACTCTGCCGATAAAGTGTCATCTTCTCTACATTCAATATGGGAAACATAGAGGCTGTTTGATTAGTCATGATCAAGAGAAGGCCATTTGATTTGTCATGACTGATCTAAGAGTAAAACCCAGATGTATTTATCCTTTGGTTTGGCTGTCACCAACAAGCAGGATTAGTGTCCTTAATCAAATTAACATTGAATGTGTTGGTTATGAACTACGATCATGATAAATCATCAGTGTCATGATTCACCATTCACCAATTGCCATTTCCACTGTGAAACTGTCCACTCTGTTCGCATATAAAGTTTACAGACTGTTAGGATTACACTATATATATAGTTTTCACCTATGACATATTCGTTAAAAAGGAATCGTTGATAACAGATACAGTTGGGTTGGACTAGTATTATGCCATTTTGTTATGGAATTTGATGCCTTGCAGACTTTTAGATATACGATTATAGGTAGATAGATAGATGTATATTTTTCCAATTTCATAAACAAGCATTGCAAGTAGTACAGATTTCTCAATATATATATACAGTGTGAGTGAGTGAGTTTGTGTTTTACGCCCCATCAGCACCAGTGTGGGCTATTTAGAGGCAACATAAACAGAAATTGGCGGAGCTAGCAAGAGCCAATACAGGCTGTAATTGCTGCAATACGACAAAAAAGTAAGTAGTAATATCACATGTCACTCACGTTTCGTAAAATGGAGATTCCTTGTATTTTTTCATGAGAGCGTTTGCAATTCTGTCTTCGCTTTCATCTTCGTCATTCACATCTATTGAAACTTTCCCTTCCTCTCTCGCTACCATATCTGTAATCAAGCTTTAGTTATAAGAGTCTACTTAAAGAAAAATATGCATCATAATGACAATGCTCAAGCTTAGGAATGTCAAAAAAAATTTTGTTTATATAATACCTAATGCAGGCATGCTTTTCAGAGCTGTGGAGTCTCCATTAATAATATCAAGAAAGAAGTCAGCCGGGTTGTTGAAGGATTCACAAACATATCCTAAAATAAAGAAATGAATGTCATAAATTATCCTAAATGAATAGATCTGGCTAATTAAGGAAATACTCTTAAGGCACGTCATAAAAAATATTATGCCTTTTACCTTTTTGTGAACAAGTTCTACTGACGAAAATATAATCAATGAGTTTAAAATTGATTATTTATGGGTTAACCATTGATGTATACATATTGTGTGACTAAAATAATTTATTTGCATTTATTTGAGTTACAGTAAAATCAAGAAAAGATCTGTCAACACTAACCGTCTGTACTCTTAAACTGTTATCCTTTCTGCTTTAATTGCAGATATATAGAGTAGCGCGGGGCATGCAGCCCCCCTTAACTTCGAGGTGCGATTTGACCTACTTTTTGTAGTCGATTATTTAAATGCTTATGTTGTCAGGAAGGGATCACTTGACTCTACTAATAACTAGTGAATCAAATGTCTGCCAATTTTGATAAAGGAGTTATGGCCCTTTTTGTAAAAAAATTAAAATGGCCTTCTTACCCTACCCATCGGGCAAGAAGCCCCCCTATTATAATCCTATGGCAATTTTTTTTGCGAGCGCATTGAGCTTGAAAGTTATTTCTTGGGGTTCTTCTATCATTTTTAAGGCATTCTATTCACTTTTTACGAATTTCAGAATTTTAGTGTTCATACATTTATTTTTAAATATTTTTTGCCCTTTTTTAATTTCGGCCAAATTTTTTCGATTTCAATTAGCTATTCTATCAAGATTTAAGGTAAAGTACACATTATGAAATGGTTCCTGAAGCAGCTTCGAGGCCTCAGTGAAGGGGGGGCCTCATGCCCCATACCGTGTGGGGCCTCTCGCCCCAAACTCACATACTTTAATTTGACCTCTATATTTTGAGCTAAAATGCAAAAAATATGATCCAAATCATATTTATGTAATGGTCGTAAAATGAAGCAATGCAGATATCCTTTATACTTTTAAACATTTCCGAAGTTATTTCTTACAACCACTTTCAAAGAATTAATCAAAGTTACAAAAACCATGCACCTTTTTTTGTTTATTTAATTACTTCTATGGTTTGGTGCTGTTTGCCCTGAACATTTGTGACGTTACCTAAAAAGGCTCTAGCTTCAATCCTATCAATAAGAAAAAGCACCAAAAATGTCAGTTTAGATATAATCCTTGGGGGGCCCTCTCACCTAACCCGGGCTTCTTGCCCCGACCTACTCTACTATTTGATTTCTTCTGATATCTTCTGTTACAGAATTGCCACACATGATACCTACCCAAGCCCTGGAAGTGGTCAATGGCTTCCTCAGCTGGGCCATGATAGACCATGTGACCCCTGGAGAGAAGGGCCATCCTGTCAAACAGCCTGAAGATGGAATACCTCGGTTGATGGATGGAGAACACGATTGTCCTTCCTGTCCTAGAGAGCCTGTTGTATACAATTTATCCACCAATTAGTAATTGGTTTGCATGGAAATTAATTGGCTAAATTTCAGAATTTCCCTAAAATGGGCCTTCAAAAATGAATGCCATCTTAAAAAGAAGTTTTTAAAATATGATTTTATTAATAATGATTACTATTTTGAGAGTATATGTCGCTGAAAATAACAATGCCAGTTCACTAAAAAGATGATAATCGCCAGTGCCTGTTCACTAAAGATACTTCTAGTCTTCTTTTCTCACCAAACATTTTTGATAATGTTGTGCATTTTGTCAAAACTTAAAATCATGCTTATCAATCAAGACATATCAATTGCTTTTCTAAATAATCAATAACGGGCTTATTTGATTTTTGATACTTTGACCATGAGAGGGGCTGATGACTTTGAGAATACTCAATGGATTATCAATGCAAATGGATTTTAAGCAAAGCAATTTACTTGTGTAATAAAGCCATAACAGCATTTGCAGTTGAAGCATCCAAGCCTGTAGTAGGTTCATCTAAGAACAGTACTGTAGGTGAAGTCACCAATTCCATTCCTATGTTTGTCCTTTTCTTTTCTCCTCCTGATACTCCTCTGACAAACTCATTGCCTATCTGTGTGAATGGAAAAGAATCTTGTTAAAGTGAATTTAAATAGTGAGCAATATGAAACTTTTGTCTCTATCTGTGCATAGGTACTCCATAGTCAAAACCAATCACGAGGAAAGGGATTGGAACTTATCATCCAATAGTATCAGACTTTGCTTCTAAAATAATTAATAAATGATAATAAATTTATTTGTTGTAGCAAAAGCTCTATAAATAAGCTAAACAATTATTAAGAATTATTGAGAAACTTGCAAAAAGGTATTATAAGATAAGTTATAGATAGCTATCGTAACTATGAACAAATAGATATTTCCATATTTTGACATGCCTTTGAGTCAGCAACATGTGATAATCCCAATTCCTCGATGCAGTCGTCCACTTTCTTGTTGATTACGCTTTGTCCCAAACTTGGAGGAAGTCTCAGGTTGGCTGAAAACTGCATGTTTTCTCTCACTGTCAGGGTTCCCATCACTATGTCCTCCTGTGTTTAGTAAGCATAGGATTTAATTTGAATATTGAAAATGCAATTCTGTCACAGTGATCCAAAAACAACTGCAAGATAGTTTTAATTAGTTATATTGTAATGGAAATATCAAAGGCTGGTAATGAAATATTAAACAATGATAACATTTTTGCTGTGATTTTCTTCAAGACAGCTTTAATCTGTCATTGTAAGATAAAACATGCTGTGATTTGGTCAAGGCCTTATTTTTGACATTTTTGAAACACACAAGACGTGTCATATAATTTGCATTAACTTCGAAATTTTCTATAAATCAAAATGCTAGTCAATCAATTATCAAATCAAAATATTATATTACAGACCTGGACCACATAGCCACTGATGCACTTGAAGTTGTCAGGCTGTGGACTTCCATCAATCAGAATTGTTCCTTTCAACCATTTTGGATCTTTTCTGTTTGCCAGAATATCCAATAATCTGAAATATCAGAAAGTACTTAAACTATTTAATAAAGATTTTAAAATAGTGACAAAAAGAAAAAAAAAAAAAGTTTCTGGGTTATGTTATTTAATCAGGCGACACTTATCCAAAAACTCTCAATAGTTTATTAAGTTTGAGTGTCATTAATAAATGGTCACACAATTGAAACCTTTGTACTATTTTAGCATATCTATCATATATTTAACCCTGAAAACCTATAATTTTACTGAAGTAATATAACATAGATGCTAATGAAACATTTTTACCAATTTAAAACTAAAATCTTACGATGTTTTCCCGCTTCCTGTAGCTCCAAGAATTGCGTTCATTTTTCCGGCTTCCAATATCCCACTGAAACATGGAATGGCTTTAGGTCATGATATTGAAACACAAAATAAATCGAGATCCATATTTTGCAAACATGAGGTCATGACTTTGAAATGTAAACTATGTTTAGGTCATGACTTGGAAATGTAAACTATATTTAGGTCATGTTTTTGAAATGTGAACTCCATTTAGGTCATGATTTGGAGATAAACTAAATTGAGCTCATGATTTTAAACAAGAAATAGATTAAAGTCATGATATCGGACATGAAATAGATGAAGGTCATGATTTTGAAATGTGAACTATATTTAGGTCATGATTTTGAAATGTGAACCATATTTAAGTCATGATTTTGAAATGTGAACCATATTTAGGCCATGATTTTGAAATGTGAACTATATTTAGGCCATGATTTTGAAATGTTAACTATATTTAGGTCATGATTTTGAAATGTGAACCATATTTAGGTCATCATTTTGAAATGTGAACCATATTTAGGTCATGATTTTAAAATGTCAACCATATTTAGGTCATGATTTTGAAATGTGAACTATATTTAGGTCATGATTTTGAAATGTGAACTATATTTAGGCCATGATTTTGAAATGTTAACTATATTTAGGTCATGATTTTGAAATGTGAACCATATTTAGGTCATCATTTTGAAATGTGAACCATATTTAGGTCATGATTTTAAAATGTCAACCATATTTAGGTCATGATTTTGAAATGTGAACTATATATATCTAGGTCATGATTTTTGTCCGACGTGTTTTCCGGGCACATTCTTGTGTTATCTCTACATTTCAATGCATTAGATGACATTTTGTAAGTTTTTAATGTGCTGTGCATGGTATCCCAATGAATTAATAATTTTTCATAGAATTGATAACAGCTGTCTCTATCTGTGCATATAGCCTACTCCATAGTCAAAACCAGGGGTTCCCCCGTGGCCTAATTGGTAAGTGCGCTTGTCAACTGGCTTTGAGGGCGTGGGTTCAAATCTCAACCCGCGAACTCACTTTAGTCTGAGCCCATGGGCCATTAAACGGAGGAGGGTTGTATCCAGTATTCTATGCTGGGGCAACTGAAAGACCCTTGGCATCCCTGAATTAATAAAGTATGTGCCAGACTCACAGTCTTCTCATCTCATCATCATCATACGGCGATCGCCTGCTTCGATATGGCCCACTAAGGTGCTGCAGAGGCGTAAAACACAAACAAACAAACCATAGTGATAGTCAAAACCAATCATGAGGAAAGGGATGAAAACTTATCATCCCAGCTGTTCAAATGTTGCTACATGCACTTGCTGCTATGTCGAACCTACTGCCAGTAAGAAATAATGTGAAAATGCATTATTATTTGTAAAAGGCAACCATGGACCATTTTAGGTTGAGTTCATGTAAAAAAAAACTTACCTGACGCCCTTGATGATATGTTTGTGTTTGACCCCTCCAAAGCATTTCTGAGAGATTTGAACGCTGTATTCCACATCTCTGAAGCTGACTGTTGATCCATGATGTGAATGATCCCCAGATTGTCCTCTATTGCTCTCCATGTCTTGTTGTTGTTGCAGTTCATAGGATGTAACTCCAGTCATTCTTAAGATTTTGCTACCCTTCCGATACGAATATAGAAAATGAACTGTTTGTCCTTTCAAAAATTATATTGAAAATGGAGAACTATATATGTTACCCTGTCAGTTTGTATAGGTTGAAAATTGAAAACTGTAGTGTCCTTTTAGTTATGTAGAAATTAAAAATAATATCCTTTCTGCGAAATGAAAAACTATATTAAGCTTGCAGTAATTAAGCGGCAAATAATAAAACTATTCCCACTGGTATGCAACAAGACATTACTCTGGCACTGTGGTTGTTCTTTAATACAGACACGCTATTTTGGCAACTGATAAGATTTCCGTAATAGCCATATTTATGGTGTTTTTTTATCTTATCAGATAAAGGTAGTCTACAAAAAATCACATCATGACATTATTTTGGTCAACAATAACACTGGTAATCAAGAAAATGTCGATTCAAGCACAGAGATAAGCATCAAATAACCTCCGACCCATTTTTTTCTCTCTCGAAATTATTTTTCTTAGATATGGAAGTAGCGCCAGGTTTTCGGACAGCGTTCCAGCTTTCGCAAAGTCACAAATTTATTACTTTACCTCAGTGAATTGATATCAACTACACCTAGTGAAAGGCACATGTATGTATGTTAAGTTTGGTCATCATGCTGCCTTTAATCTATTTGTGTCATCATAAAGTGCTTCAGCGTTTTTAGTGCTCCAGATATCTTTTTTTATTGCTCCAGGTATCTTTTTTATAGCTTAAGGTATCTTTTTTAATAATTATTAATTTTGTCTTGTTTTCATAACTTATACAATTAATATCGTCATTCCTTATGCTGTCTTTCGTCTACAGCTCTTCTTCATGCAGTGGCATACTTACAGCCAACCAATGATGAGTACTTAAATTTGGCTACTTGTTTGGACATCAATGACCTCTTGACAGGTCCTATCCATAGCACTGAAATAAGCTGATAACGTGTCATTGAGAACTTGTGACCTCATTGAAACATAGTTGGTCACTAGTTTTGATAGCATTGCAAGTATAGGCTATGACTTCAAAAGCTGCTCATGACTCAGAAGGAATGACATGCCAGGGATAGGATGTGACCTCACAAGGAACATTCCAGTACTTTTTTGTATAAGCACAGGAGTTTCGTTTACTATAAAATTACGACTTAGGCTAAATCAGAGATGTCCCAATATGAAGGTTATGATACTGAAAATTAAATGGACTTAATCCTTTTCGCATATTGTTGGAGTATTTTTAATCGTAAAATAGATGAGAAAACCCATTTTTGGGGACATGAGAACGGGTTACTAGGTCAACAGATTAGGGCTCTTTATTCCTCTATAAATTATTTCACACCCTTCTTTATGACACTTCACAGATTTTGTTGGAGTTGTAAAGGTGTTCCCGCTGCATGAAGAAACTGTAGGGGAGAGTGGGGCATAACCGCCCCCCTAAGACAAAATGTCTCACAGGATGATAATGACCAACACAATTAAGAACTCCAATTGGCAATATGACACACTCTTAGAGTACTTTCATATCCCCTACCTGCAGCATCAAATGACTCTCCCTTATAGCACAGGAATACGAAATAGTTTTTGGTACGAGGTGGGTGGTTATGCCCCATGCTCGGGGCATAACCACCCACCCCATGGGGCATAACCCCTCCCCCAAGGTACCAGCAACAAAAATAACTGGAGAATTTCCATATTTGGTGGAAGGATACTATGACCCTTTCTGATGAAAATGCAGGTGCTCTTGACTTGGAAAGTAACAAACCATATCAGTGTCCTCAATTTGCTATGGTAGTGACTTCTCAGATATTTCTCTCTGGGACGCTACCGCCAATACCAATCTTTTGGTTTTTCAAGACAGCCCAAATGACATAATCTATGCTAACCCTTCCCAAGTTCCTCACACATTTACAGTACATTTTTGAAAACCACCCTCCTGTTTCTGTCACCCCCCTACTGTATTTTTTCCAGGGGCGGGTGGTTATGCCCCATATTGGGGTAAAACAGCCACTACCCCTATTATCACTCATGACATGATTTAATGACAGTTAAATCCATTTTAAAAATTAGTCAGAATATGAACCAAGACAATGCCTATTACCGATACCTTACATCTCCTTTATGTAGAATGCCATCACAAATACCGTCACATGTAAAAATAAGATGAAGTCGCTTAAAAAAGCTAAAAAACTAAACAAACTGAGCTGGTCAGTATGGTTCTGCCTTTCGCTTGCAACGCCGTCTTTTAAAAATGTGTCTTTCACAAGTAAAATCACCTGCACTAACAATATTTTCACTATGTGGAACCAATCACCTTGAACCGCTGGGTGGGTGGTTATGCCCCTGGGGGTGGTTATGCCCCACCTTCCCCTATATGTGTTCCATAAATCTCACCATGACAAAAATTCATAAATACACTCTGATGCACTAAAATGGCCATTGAATAGTGAAATATCTGTGATCCATCCTCAATTTATATTGCACATGGTTAATTCCTCAGAATGAACTTCTGAAATCTCCTTTTTGGTAAAGGTTAATAATGCAATAACGCATTTCTAGGAATACGGGCTCCATTTTGCATATAATTATTATACTTAAATGGTTTCTGCTCAAAATAAATGCTGTATGGTATTTTCTCTTTGTTGTCTTGAAACCATTTCACTACCAGTTTTGCCCTTTATTTGTTTTCGATCAGTGTTCGGTTCTAAGATCCTATTCGGACAAATAATCCGTGTTCTAGTTGACTGCCTGGCACCTTCCTCAAGAATCTATATGTATCTCTCAATCTTAATGATGTCACATACTTTAACAAGGTTCCCAACCCACAAGCAACAAAACTCTTATTACTTGTTTTCAGATATGAGTTTTCAGATATGATGGAATTCCATGCGGAAGTTCAAGATTGGTGCTTGCAATGTTGATTTTTTGTTTTATCTTATCAGATAAAGGCATTTTAAAATATCACATCATCACAAGTTGTTTTGGTCAACAATGACACTTGTAATCAAGAAAATGTCGATTCAAGCACATAAATAAGCATCAAACAACCTCCGACCCATCTTTTCTCTTTTCTCGTAGATATGGAAGTAGCGCCAGTTTTCTGGACAGCGTTCCAGTTTCCGCAACGTCACAAATTTATTACTTCCCCCCCGTGGATTGATGTCATCTACACCCTGTGAAAGATATGTTACATTATGATCATAAAGCTGCCTTTAATCTATTTAAAATAGATGAGAAAACCCATTTTTGGGCCCATGTTTCTTTATGACACTTCTCGGACAATGAATTTGTTTTCAGTTGACTGCCATTTTCTTCAAGAATCTTGATGTTTCTCTCAATCTTACAGCCAGGAAATTCGATATGCAAAAAGAGTGAACTGCTGCACTGTGAAAATAGCACTTTGTGTGTCGTCATGCTGATGATTTGTCATGATTATACCCAATACTTTCAAAGTTAATTTGATTTAAGGAGAGTAATCCTGCTTTTTGGTGACAAGCGAACGAAAGGATTATGCATGTGGATTTTACTCTAAAATCAGTTATGACAAATCAAATGGCCATCTCTTGAAGATGACACTTCATCAGCTATCATGAGTCACAAAATGACATTTTCACGGTTCAACAGTCCTCTCTTCTTGCATATCAAATTTCCTGGCAGTAATGATGTCACATAGAGTGCTAGAGTAGCGCGGGGCATGCAGCCCCCCTTAACTTCGAGGTATGATTTGACCCGTACTTTTTATGGTCGATCATTTGAATGCTTATGCTGTCAGGAAGGGATCACTTGACTCTACCTATAACTAGTGAACAAATGTCTACCAATTTTAATAAAGGAATTACAGCCATTTTTGTAAAAAAATTCAAACGGCCTTCTTACCCCACCCATCCGGCAAGAAGCCCCCTATTATAATCCTATGGCAATTTTTTTTGCGAGCGTATTCAGCTTGAAAGTTATTTCTTGGGGTTCTTCTATCATTTTTAAGGCATTCTATTTACTTTTTCTGAATTTCTGATTTTTCTGTTCATTCTTTTACTTTTTAATAGCTTTTAATATTTTTTGCCCTTTTTCAATTTTGGCCAAATTTTTTTTCTATTTTAATTAGCTATTCTGTCAAGATTTAAGGTAAAGTAGACATTATTAAGTGGTTCCTGAAGCAACTTTGAGGCCCATGCAGTGAAGGGGGCCTAATGCCCCATATCATGTGGGGCCTCTCGCCCCAAAAACACAAATTTTCATTTGACCTCTGTATTTTTAATTAAAATGCAAAAAACATGATCCAAATCATATTTATATGATGGTCATAAAGTGAAGCAATTCAGATATCCATTATACTTTTAAATATTTCCAATGTTATTTCTTACAACCCCTTTCAAAGAATTACTCAAAGTTACAGAAACCATGCATATTTTTTTGTTTCTTTAATTTCTGCTAAAGTTTGCTGCTCTTTGCCCTGAAAATTTGTAACGTCACCTAAAATGCCTCTGGCTTCAATCCTATAAACAAGAAAATGCACCAAAAATGTTAGTTTAGAAATAGCCCTGGGCGGGCCTCTCACATAACCCGGGCTTCTTGTCCTGACCTACTTAACTTGAACAAGCAGCAAAACTCTTATTACTTATTTTCAGATATGATGATGAATATTTTATCATGATGATCGAATTCCATGTACGAAAGTTCAAGATTGGTGCTTGTAATAATGCAATATTGATTTTTTGTTTTATCTAATCTTAGCATTTTGAACATTTACATGTTGAAAGAAACTGACTCTCAATGTAGTAACACTATCTGGGACATCTGGGACAGTCAAATATCTCTTGAAATTCCGTTACATTGATATATCAGCACTGCAGGGTGGGTCAAGTATTATGATCAAACAATCTGGGACTAACTAATAAAAAAGAAATACAACCTTGGGAGAAGGCGGTTAGTTGTTGCACTTGTTTTATTAATTTTTTCTATGGAGTACCAATGACATAATGTACTCACTTCAACTTTTGGTAAGCAATAGCAGTGGCGTAACTAGGGGGTCTCGAGCGGGGGGGCACCTGAGGGGCACCCGATTCTCTTGGGGGGGGCACCGATAATACTAATTGTATACTTTAGTCAAGGTTGAAAGTTCATATGGGGGGCACCTGCGGGGCACCTTGGGGGCACAGGTCCAATATGGGGTAGGGGTACATGCCTCCCCCCCTGTTCGCCCCCATAGAGACGCCACTTAGTGATAGTGACTGTGTTCAGCTTAGTGGCGATCCACTGGAAAAAAAAATTTTCAATTTGCAAACTGGCTTTGCTGAGTCATTGACATTTTTCTGCTGGTCTCCCAATCTTCTTATTTGATGAAGTACATTAAATCATTGAATTAATTTGTTATTGTCACTTATGGACTACTAATCTGCAAAGAACTATAAGAATCATTGACTGACAGGGGTGCACTCCATTATGATACTTACTGTATAAAGCATCTTCATCCATGCAACAATGGGTAGGCATGAGCACTAGGTGGCATGCTTGGTGGTTGCTGCTGTCCTAGACGACCTCTGGTGACAAAATATTGCTGAATCTGGGGAAAAGGGAAGAATTGCGAAATGGAAAAAAAAAAATTTGATTGTCGACGCGTCGCGAACGAAAAAAAAAGTTCGTCCCGGGGGTAAAGTCCTTAGCCCCCACCAACTATCATCTGGTCGGCCCCTTACACCATGCACTCAATAATTGTAAAGAAATGCCTGACAGATACTGGACCTCTGGTGTCACAATTTAATGATTTTGGTCGGGTTATAAGTTACAAGTTTTATTCAGAGGACAACGACCAGCAAAGCTGTTTGACAATTGTGCTCATAACAATAGGAAATATAAATTAACAAGACAAACATTCTTTCTGGGCATTTTTGAAATAATTGCTGTTGAGGTATTTCTTGAAATTTTGTGGTAAAAAAACAAAAAAACATATACAGATTATGCACTTTCACAATTAAATCATCACTGTCACCATTTACATGAAATGAACAATTTCCCACAAAGAAAAGGACTCGTGAATATCAATGGTCACAATGTTATCTCGATAGCAATGCACTCTTGTGAAGTAGGTCACAAGTTATATCTTGTGTATTGCAAGACATAACAGGAGTGTGTGAATCTCTAGTAAGAATGGATCTAGTAGAAATTAAGCAAAAGTGTTTGTTTAGAGCAATTCAACGAGACTATTTCGACTTCATTGAGGTGAGGGACATTTTGTTGGCTCATCCTGAATTGACCAATCTCAAGAGGATTACAGCAGAAGAAATATCGACCCCATTAATAGAGGCCTGTAGAAAAGGTAGGCAAAAATATATAATATTTTCATTAATTTCGTTAGTCATTTGTTATTGCTAGTCATTATGTGATACTTTACATTCTTATTAGCAAAGATAGTCACATGACTAATTTACCATTCCAAATTTGTTACTCAAGAAACGACCAACCACTTAAATTAGTCGTGATAATTCTTTTTAGCACAGATAGTCACATGACTGAGGGACGATTCAAAATTTGTTACTCAAGAAAAGACAATCCATTTACGTAAATTGTTTGCAATAAATCAATGAGCAATCACAGTTCAAACTGCCATTTTTGCTTGTTAAGTTGCACTGGTGCGATCACTACACTTGGTTGAAAACAATCAAACCATGGCCATATTTAATTGAATAGTCTCTCACCTCCCCACAGCCAGTTAAAATAGAAACACCCTCAATGCAGCTAGGAAAGTAGAACATTTTTACCTCGGGAGAACGAAGTTCGAAGAAGGTATTGATATCACTTTGGTCAAAAGTTGTCCGTCCGCTGGGCGGGCGTCCGGGCAGGGGGCGGATAGATAGATTCCGGGCAAGGACTCAGCGCCTATTGCATGTACATGGATGAAATTTGGTACACATGTAGCCTGTGTGGTCTAGTTGTGCCTTTTGATGGTCTGGTTGATGTATATTTTGTACTTCTTGAAATATTGAGAAAAACACAACAAAATTATTTTTTTCGTTTCCGGGCTAATACTGAGCCCCTTTTGCATGCACATGGATGAAATTTGGTACACATATAGCCTGTATGGTCCTGTTGTGCCATTTGATGGTCTGGTTGATGAACATTTTGTACTTTTTGAAATATTGAGAAAAATACAACAAAATTATTTTTTTCGTTTCCGGGCTAGTACTGAGCCCCTATTGCATGCACATGGATGACATTTGGTACACATGTAGCCTGTATGGTCCCGTTGTGCCTTTTGATGGTCTGATTGATGGATAAAATGATTTGTTTGTTTCCGGGCTAGGACTCAGCCCCTTTTACATGTACATGGGTGACATTTTTTACAGATGTGGCATATATGGTCTAGTTGTGCCTTTCGATTTCAATTTTTTTTTCATTTCTGGGCCAAAACTTGGCCACTTTTGCATGTACATGGACGAAATTTGTTACACATGGCACCTATATGATAAAGTTGTGCCTTTTGTGCGTGTGATTCATTGATATTCTATACATTTTGAAATATTAACCAAAAAATATCAAAATTTTTTTGTTTTGTTTCGAGGTCTTGTTTATGACATATATATCTTGTTTGATGCTTTTAATGTCAATAAAATTCTACATATGTTTATGCGTGAAACTGGTCCATGATAAGTGTAAATTGGCCATAATTCAACATACCCTGCCAGCCCTGTCAGCATGCCTCGGCGGTCCAACGTCGGCCCAGCGTCAGTCCGATGTCAGCAGCGACGGACCAGCTTCGGGCCGACATTGGACCGCCGAGGCATGCTGATAGGGAGGCAGGTTGGCATATGGCAGGGCATATAGATACTTTCAGCCCAAGATCGGGCCACCATTGCAAATACTATATGTAATTTGGTTCACATCACTCTTATGGTGTAATGGTGTTCTTTAACGGTGTTTTTTCGCTGAAGGATTGCTGCTACGCAGCCTATGTTTTCATGTTTTAATGTTAACAGTGAATAAAAGCCTGTAAAAAAAGGCCGATATTACTCTAAAGTCTAAAAAAGAGAAAGGAAGTGAGAGTGGCTCTATTCAAGTTAATGTGGAACACTGTAGTTTAAATAGGACAATAAAGCAGGTAGTGAAGACACAATAGTAGGAATCATTTTACCCGTGATTTCATAATTACAGCTTTGTCATTCATTGATAAAGTGCTTATTTATTTTCTTACAGGTCACCGAGAGCTAGTGTCACTTTTGTTGGAAAATGGAGCTGATGTTTCAGCCTCTGGAAATCTAGTAGACCATGAATTCTTCAATATTTGGGAGAAAAAAATTGTGAAGCCATTACCTATGGGATTCGCAGGAGTTGTATTCGGATACTTGGATGAGGTCTGTCCTCTTTATGTAGCAGGAGCTTTTGATTTTTATGGTACAGGGGTGATAATGAAGAGATTGTTATCGGCAGGAGCAGATGTCAATCAAAGAACAGCAATAGGACAAACAGCACTTCATGTCAGTTGCACAAAACATGACCATGGTCGACCAATGTTTGGGACTGAATTTTCACTTGACGATGATTCATGTACAAAATGGGAGTCCATCAACATGTTGATAGATCATGGGGCAGATGTTAACATCTGCGATCATTTCGGAAAATCTCCTTTACACTATGCAGCTGAAAATGGAAACGGATATTTTGTAAAGCTTCTTCTTAGAAATGGAGCAAATGTTCACCACAAGGACAAAGCCGGCTTGACTGTGCTCGACTATGCAGCCATGAAGGATAACAAATTAACTTTGGCTCTCATTGACAAGTTCAGTTTTCCAATGAAGTTGATTATTGAAGCTTACGAATTGGTTGCTTTGTCTGAGTCTAAGAGAGATTTTGCTTCTGCAAGCGTTGCTTTCCACAGGAAAAAAATAGATTACGGGTTGCTAAAAAAGGCAACTCTTCTGAGAGAACAACATGGAATTCCAAAGACAATTCTACCACCTCTTAAATGTTATGGTTTTGCTAAAGAATGGCAAACAATAGAAGAACTGAATGAATGTGGAGATAGTCACAGTCAACAAGTAACACAATGTCTGCTGGCCAGAGAAAGAATAAGCCGGGAAAAATACTTTGAATTTGCACCTGACAGAATGGATCTAGGTAAGTAGCTTTGTCTGCTTAGTCCAAAAAATGAATGAGCTGTTGAAAATTCCTTTTTATGACGTATTCATGTTTTAAAAAGCGATTTTGTCTTGTCAAATTGCACAGTAGATATTTGTGATTAGATAATGGTGCTTGTCATAGAACACATAGATGTACTGGAGATGTATACAGATAATTTTTAATGCAATGTTGAAGACACAAATACTATTATTACAGCGAAACACTTTGATATAGAATTAAAGTGGACTGTGGCACTGCAAAAATGGCATTTTGTGACTAATGATAGCCGATGAAGTGTCATCTTCTCTACTTTCAACATGGGAAACATAGAGGCTGTTTGATTAGTCATGATCAAGAGTAAGCCATTTGACTTCTCATAACAAATTTTAGAGTGAAAATCTGATGCATAATCCTTTCGTTTGGCTGTCACCAACAAGTGGGATAAGTCACGCAGTGGTACTGCAGCATATAAATTCAAGTTGGGTAACCTTGATGCAAGAAGTGTATAACAAGATGGAACAATTTATATTATTTCTTAAAAATAACTGTTTTGTTATTATTGGTGTGAATGAAACATAGTTTGAAAATTCTATTGATGAAAGTATTGCTTCCAATTAAAAAAGGTATTTATAACCTTGTCATCACTGTTTTGCAGTTGCCTCAGGAAGTGGAATTGGAGAAGGAAACAGGTCTTACAATTCCTGCATGAGGTACTGGCTTGATCGTTTTCTCTATTTTGGAAAATACTGGCACTTCGCAGATTTGATGATCATGGGAGATATCTCATTGAGGCATGCTATGAAATTGCCATGGCCTCTTTCAAATGATGTTCTGGTGAAGTTTGTACTGGTTGCAATAGACTGTTGTTGTTTCATTCAAAACAGCCTTAATGTCGACAATTTCAAAAGAAGGCCTGGATGTTTTCAAGAGTTGATAAGCACTTTAGAATATACTTTCCTTATCATAGGTGGAGTGATCTTACAACTGATTAGGAGAAATGCCGACAATTCAGCCAAAGATCATGATGGTGGATGTGACAGAGAGTTAAAAAGTGGAACCAGTCATGGAATTGCCAGGCTCTTGGTGGAAGAACTCCTACATTGCTGTCCAGTGGTGTCAGCACCTTTCAATGGTTATGCTTCGCCAGTGATTAATTTACTTTTCAAAAACAGATATCATGGACAACTATATACAAATTTAACCCGCAACTGCTTCAAATATGAATACCAATTAGCAAAAATGATTAGTGAGTCTAACCTTTGTGACTTAAATGCAACTGACAGCGATGGAAACAACATTCTCCATTTTGTAATCTCTGATTTTCTGCACAAAATGGACTATGAACAGTATCATGCAAGAATAGATGTTGACTCTACACAGCAAAGGCACACAACAAAAATTATTCACATTTTGCTTGACAATGGAGCCTACCCTCATGTCAAGAACAAACAGGGGAAATGTCCTGGTGATGGACCTCAGCAATATGCGTTTCGTGATACATTCAATCCAGAAAATCACATGGCAAACTTTAAGGACTTGCTGATGATGTATGACTGCACTCTCACATTGAAATACCTGGCTGCGACAGCAATTGTTGATTCTAAAATTCCTTACACCAACCAATTGCCAAAAGATTTGATCAAATTTGTTGATCTGCATTGAAATGGAAGCTGCTTTTGGCCCTAATAGAATTCTTGACTGCACTATGCAGTTATTTTAATTATTAATGGTATGACTACACAGTACACAGGAATGGCAGTAACCTACTGAACGCTGATGCCTCTGTGATTAGTTTGCCAACCATAAATTTCATTGGTGATGGTTCATCTATTTCTTATATTTAATTATGAAATATTGTAACGGGCTGAAATTATCATATACTAGCAAAGACGGGTAGAGATTGCATTGACATTTTATTGTTTATTTACCCAATCAGGGGTTGTGTGATTATGTCAAGATTATCTCGGCAATAATACTTGTTTGTACATTGAACTAAAATGAAATAGCTACTTCTGAACGCCCTCCCCTTTTGTGTGGACCTGGCCTATGTTGGACAGCAATTTCAATTGTGCTTCCAGTGGTCTGCCTCATTGAGATTTAGTGCGTGTGTCCCAATTAACCCATGTAGTGTATCAATGCATGATGCAAAGGCCTAATGTACCATCCAAGGTATCTCCACTTCTCCCATAGTCTTATTTTTTATTTCTTTGTAATCATGGTTTTCTTTGGGGCCTTGAAAGAAATGATATCTTGTCCTTTGCCATACTACACTAATTCCTTTAAATGGCTTCATTCATGCTTTCTTTCCTTCTACTATATTGTTCCATTGCTTTAATAAATGTGAACACTCGCTGTGACTGTCTGCTGCTGTTGCTCCTGCTTTGACTGCAGCAGGACAGCCATAATTCCCGGAAAACTTGTCATTTTAGTAAATATTCGGAAGTTTTGATAAATTTGAAGTGATACAAACAAAGTTCAGACATAGCAGGACACTGTGGTAAAATATTGTGACAATCAGGTAAGCCATAACTGAGAACATCCGTGACAAAGGAATATGGGGAGGTGAATTTTACATATGTATATAGAAGATATCAACAATGAAATCGATGAAATAATAAATACAAAGTGTATAAAAACAAGAAAATGTATAAAAGTACTATGCGAAGTAAATATAATAAAATCGAGTTAAAAGCGATGAACGGAGATTAAAATTGTTCAATGTTTTTAAAAATGAAAATTTGTAAGTGCTTTTTGAATGTCATCAAATTTGTAATGTTGCGCACTTCTTTCAGTGAGGTGTTCCACTTCGAGGCAAAGTTAGTGAAGATTGAGTGCCGGTGGCCAAGAGTAATAATACTAATATAGATGTTGTTCGATGAGGCACTATAGATGTCGAGTGGTCATGTGGGTCATCAGAAAATGTGAGGTCATGTAATAAATATTCTGGGGCCTGACCTCGTACTATTTTCCACATTAGCAGTATAATCTCTGTTTAACACTAAGCCACTTCAATCAGAATAATATATCTTCGATGTAAGTAGCTACATGGAGCAACATCAAGAATAATTCGCATGGCTCTACTTAGGAGCCCTTGAAGTCTTATGATGTTCTTCTGAGATGCACATCCCCATACTGTTGAACAGACGTCATAGTGGGGTAGAATTAACGAATTATCGAGTGTCTTGCTGTTGTCAATGGTCAAATATGGTGCACTGTGTTTCAGAACACCTGTTGCTCGGCCTATTTTCTTGGGGCAATACTATGATCACTAAATTTCAGGAGTTTAGCCTGAAAGTTGTCGAGACCAGTTGCCTTGTTTTCTGGAAGATCTAGTAATAACTTTGCAATCATGTGGTGTAGACTGATTATAATACTTGGGCTGAGAAAGTTGATTTGTTGTGCATCAGATACTTCATCAAAAAATTATGTTACTTTATATGGGTCCCAGAATGTAGCATCCGAGCACAATACACAAAGCTAGGCCCTCAGCCCAAGTATGCTCTGTGTATAGGCTCTGCAAAAAAAAAGAAAAAAAAAGCATCACCAGAACTCATTCATTGAGTGCTTGCTGAGCTTTGCAGTCTGTTGATTGATGGTGGAAACTGTAGCTTTTGGCATCTTGGAGAAAAGACAGCTTTCCACTCATCTGTCCAATAACAACGTACCTTGATGGGTCTAGGCACTTGTCCGGCTTCACGCTGCTAGCAATAAAAAGTGAAATATTATGTTCGACTGCCTAACCTTGTGATGAAAGATGCATTGGCTTTGTGAAATTATCAGGAACCACTCGATTGCTATTGACTTGTGCACTGCACTTAATCCTGATTATTAATCAAGCCAGACAAGTGATGAGTTATATAACCTATCGGGTACCAGGCAACTCGCTGATAGGAATTATAGATGACAAATAGTTTTTGCCCCAATTGTTCATCAAAGGTACCAGAATAGCAGTTCATTGCGAGTCAGTTTGAAATTGTTGTGGTTCCTCGCAATGACTGTTGCAAGTCAGTCATGAATGATAAGAGAACTATATTGCATCTTTCGAGACTAATAAAGATTCTAATGGTATTTTCCCGACACGTGGACAACGTCATTGACACCTTTGATGACTGTCCTACAAACATTCACTAACAGAGGCCAGGGAATAAAGTTCTCTCCAAATATCTTAAATTGTATTCATTGGCATGAATTTTTTTCGTAAAGGATGTACTGACAGTTTGATGGACTACATGTCAGGTCTTATGACACCGACCAAGAACTTCATTTGGTAGAAACTTTCCAGAATATCCCTCTCAAAGGTTAATAAAAGCATGAAAGGAAAAAGGTGTACTGCGAAATTTATGAGGTCTTATACACGAAACCTTATTCAACAAAATAAAGTTCTTCTTCTGTAAACATCATCAACACATGTATCTTATGATGTTTAGATAAAATACTTAAGAGTCACTGTTTTGGCAAAAAAATGTTAAATAAAAAAGACACTGCAGACAATTACCTTTTGCCAAAGTTTGGAAGTTTTCCAAAACTAATTAGAAGATGCACAACCTTAAGAAAGTGAGCCAGAGACTAAGTGGCACGAAGGACCAGCTAATGCAGAGATGCTGCATTATCAGGAAGTGTTTTTCATCAGGATATATGACCTAAAAGCAACACCTCTTCCAGTGTGCATGTGGAAAAGGCTCTGCTGTACAGCAAATGGGAACAGCGTTTGACTGGCCTGACTGATTGTAAATAGATTGTAGCACTCATCTTCAACCAACCTAGTACTTAAATGAGTGCAATTACTAATCCAAGATACAAAGCCCAGTCATCCTATCAATTTTCTCTGAGTATTGTGTTAGTCAATTCCTCTCATCTAACCTCTCATATGGCAAATAATTATTAGTGAGCCTTGAGTAAGGTATTTATCAACCCTGACTGTCTGGCATCCACTGAGACAAATGCTAGACTAACATTAATTTCAGAGGAGTATGACCAGTTCTTTAGTTATGATAACACATTGTGTTGACAAATTATATATAGTCATTCCAATAAGTACAACTGGCTTGATCACACTTTGACATTGCATTGCAAGAGTTAATTGCAAATTGTTTGCAACAAACACTTCACACTGATAAGCAGGATTTTTTCGGCTAAAGGAGTTATCAATCAAAAAACAATAGTGCATCCCATCTAAAAGTATTTCTACTTCTGATACAATACAGGTATGATTCCTTTTCATAAAAACCAAATGATTATAATCCATCGGAGCCTAGCACAACAAAATAGGACACAGTTTTAGGTCTTAATTTGTATTTATCGAAGT
This sequence comes from Platynereis dumerilii, assembly GCA_026936325.1. Lineage (NCBI taxonomy): Eukaryota > Metazoa > Annelida > Polychaeta > Phyllodocida > Nereididae > Platynereis > Platynereis dumerilii. The sequence continues at coordinate 22,121 of JAPTHN010000090.1, read as the reverse complement.
ATTACTTTGATGTTTGGAATGTAATCTCACTTATATTAAATGGGCACCGCATTTGCTACTTTTGGCATAATTCTATTACAAGACTTTACAAAGGGGAGGGTAGCGAGGTTGTAGCATGCTGAGCTGCCAATCGCTGGGTCCCGGGTTCTTGTTCATCTCTTGCTGCATGGGTCTCATAAATCTGTAATTGAACTGTCTCACTTTTACTGCATGTGAGCCGAAACACTAAAAATATAGACATTTTCTGATTATATACTTTTAAGAAGAACTGAACAGTATATATCTGCTATAACACTTACCTTTCAGGAACAAGTCAAATTAGTCTATTTAGTGTTTGAAAACTTCTCAGTGACTGCAGAACTTATTAAAAAAACATATCTAATGAAGCTCAACAGTGCCAAAGCAGACACAAAAACGAATGTGATTCTGTGAATGAAGCCATATTTGTACTGTGTTGTCCTAAATTACCTTTGTTTAGAAAACAACTATTCGGTACACTGCTTGGTACGAAGCAAATTGGCCACAAAAGTAGGGGAGAGTCCCCTTGATCGGAACACATAACTTCAGCTGCTCAGTGTGGAAAGGGCATTAGTGTTATGAAGCTTAAAAGTGGCCAGAAAGATGAAGATTGAGTTGAAATATATTTTGCTAAAGTGTTGTGAACAAATATGATTGAAAAAGTTCATTTGATCCTTATTGTTGCATAAAATTTAGATAATTTTCATTGTAAGTAGATCCATATATTTGCCTTGTACATTACATTTCGGACCTCATGTCAGGGTCCTTGTTCACATGGAAATGACGGTGGAGCTTGGAGGTGTTTTTGTTGCTGTTGATAGCACCAGTGTGTTGTTAATTGGAGTCTTGCTCTTGGGCCCCAATAGTCTGTCTGTTCTGTCATATCTATTTGCCTCCCCCAGAATAACCACCCCACCCCCAACACATAACACTATCACTGTCCACCAGGGCTTCATGTAATATGGTAATTTCATGGATCACTAATCATGACTTTTGCAAATGATAGCAACACCAAATAATATATGTCTAAATATATGATATGATATACATGGTTCTCTGCATCAAAAATGTTTATATCAAATTGGGATTTGGCAGCTAGCAAAATCACCAGAATGAGAGAAATGGTTTTACTCTCTGATCATATTTTTTTGTTAAACACTTTGTATATTTATTAGCCTCACTTCACATACCACTTTGCTGCTATACCACACCAGCAAAGGGATATTCTCTCGGGAAATTTTCCATTTCAAGAATGGTTAACAAGTTCAAGACAGTCAGGTACTTCAGTTATCTTCATATCGTTCTTCTGTAATAATATCCCCTTATCTAGCCAGGACTTATCTGTAACATTAGTTGATGCAATAAAACACCTTTTATTTAAATACAACAAATGTCTGAAATTCATTCAATAAACTCACATTTGTAGATCAAATGACTCTGACAGCAACATTTTTTTCTCACAACCCATGACAAACAGTGATCATGCAGTTCGATGTAAGACAACAGAAATGTAGTGTCTCTGGCTTCATTTTTAAAACAGATGTCACAGCTGATCCTCTGAGTCAGTGTCCGAGTATATAACTAGATTCTGATAATATTACAAGCCCAGTCCGTCCAAACATATGTCAAAAAGGCAGAGTTAATATGTCACCCTTTATTGCATACTCCTCAGCAGTGGCACTGCTAAAACAGCCCACACAGGCAGCTATACTGCATGCTGTCCTACTTTGGCTGCAGCCACTCAGGGACCTGGCTTCTGCCCCAAGAAGCAGTAATATATTCACCCTGGCCTAGTTTTAAAAGTCCCATTAGCCAATCGGGTTGTATCTGCCCATGAGTGATTCACATGTGGTCAATTTCAAAATGCTACTTTGTTTACAACACATTTCTGAAGAATGCTGTCTTTTCTTGGAAGGGGTTTCATTTTGCCAGGCAAGTCTGCAGAGGAGTATGGAATACTGGAGATTGGCAGGATAACAGTGACTGCCTTCATCTAGTGTGATCCTAAATTATTATATTTCTTTAGGCCTATTAAAAATACTGAGAAATGTAACTTTTTCCTTTCCCAATATTGTCTACCCATTTGCAGGTCAAATTCAACTTTGTGTCTAGTATGGTTTACATTCCACATCAATGTGTCATCTTTGAAATACTTGGTGATTAGTATTCTTGATGATGCTACTTTTATATATCAATATACATTATACAAGTGTATATTGTATTATTAAATTCATAAATATTACAAAAAATGCAAAGACTAGCTGAAGCACTGGTGCACTATATATTTATATATTTTACATTTTTCAAATTCCTGCACCCTATTCATTTATACTCAAATGGACCAGCTACATAGACAGCTCCTGACCACAGCTGGTTTCTTTACATCTTGAAGAGCACATGGGTCTATTAACTGGCAAACAACTGGGGAATTCTGTTTTGGTTGTGGTCTACAAAGGGGTAAGCTGATAGGCTGGCCAAGTTAAGTCACACCCACCTAAGTAAACCAGGTCATAATATGGTAATCTTTGAAATAGTGGCCACAGCAGCCTGTTTTGTCAAGGTACGACTTGTCAAGATGCCTTTATTGCTGCCAGTGACAAGTCTGACAAGTGGCCAGTCCAATGAAGTCACACTGTTATTGAATGAACAAGTGGAAAGCTGTCTTTTCTGCAAGGTGCCAAAAGCTGCAACTTCCACCATCAATCACAGGACTGCAAAGCTAAGCAAGTATTCAGTGAATAGTCCTGGTGAAAAGATGTGTTTATATTTAACATTCTTCAACTCTCGGAAAGGAAGCTATACAACATCTTAATTCATATTTCACTATAGAAATCTTGAAGTTTGTTAAAAATTCTTAAAAAGTAGCAAACATGGAAATTTGGTCATCAAATCATTGACCAAAGATAGCTGTTCAACATTGCATTTGATAGAACTGTAATCTTCAGAAAACTTTTTAAATTATCACTTTTGATCTGATTTTCATTTTTCCAATGAAAATATACATCACTAAGAAAATTTAAAGTGAGCTTATACTGCACAGTTATGCTTAACCATACATCTTTCTCTCCTTTATGTGTTATGCAGATTGGGTAGTGCTGTTATATAGACTGGGTCAAAATTTGAAAACCTTGAAATTTCAGCCGAAAAAGATTTGAAAATTTTTCGCTCTAAAAATGCCTTTTTAAGCTGGCATTGGGTAGATCAAACACTCAGCTATCACTGCACTTTCATGTCCACAGGTGCAAATGCTCCGCTGATCTGTACTGACGTGATAAATACAGGGTTGATGTTTTTTTGATCGTCATTAACATCACGCATATTAACTCAAAATCCTGACCACTTGGTGCTGAAAAATTGAATACCAATGAAAAGGAAGGTAGCCCACACATTTTGGATCAAATCTCAGGTCTCTAGCTACAATACTTTTTGATATACAGCATTTTTGTTAATTAAAATAGGAATATGACTGTCATTTGTGACGCGCTTATAACTTGAAATCTGCACCTTGTACAGCTAAAGAATGTATTTCCAACGTATAGGAAAGTGGTTATCCCGCACACATTAAGCTTTATTTCAGGTCTCTATGAGCAATAGTTATTGAGATACAGTATTCCCCTGACTCTGAAATTTATGAAAATTATTAAAAACTCTTTTTTAGTAACAATTTTTGTTCCTGTTTACAAATATGATCCTCAATACTGCCTCCAGCACCATATGTCTATCCTGAACAATATTTCAGAAGACACGCAATGGTAAAATGTGATCAACATCTAGTATTTTGTTGGTAGTGTTGAGAAACATCAAACTTAATACTGGGCATGCCAGAAACACAAAAGTATTATGTAATTATTTTGTTTGAACATTTATTCATGACATAAATTCAATCTAATTCAACTCCAGTCACCTCCCACAAAATTTCAGTGAGTTAAAGCAAAAATTCACTTTCAGCGTGATGTTAATGACAGTGTGACGTTAATGACAATTTGGCTATAACTCCTTATAGGGCCCTTGCATAAGCAGCAATGTGGTGATATGTGGACAGATTCAGGAACACCAAAGGAATGTTCCACAGTGAATTTAGTCTGGATATACAGTGTATAAAGTAAAAATTTTACAGGAATGCGTTTGTTAATGACAAATTCAGATAGGACAACTGACATTCCACCAGACATACTAGAATATTTTGCTTTACATGACTATTGTGGAACTGCAGACAAAATAGTTTGCTTCTAGGGTTCTCAGACAACATCAGACACTATTTTATTTGACAGAATGTGTGTCCTTTGCATTTTTATAAAATAAACAATCTGGTGTGACGTTAATGACGCAGTATTGGAGACACTGACTCAACACCCTCCTGGTCCCAAACAGAACATTATTTCAGACATTTGTGACTAGATTTTAGAAGAGTAATAGTCAAGTTTCCATGTGAGAAGGAGTTAAATGGCAGCAGAATCCCATACTAGTTTTTGTAGGGGGATCTTTCAAAGAAAATTCAGGTGGAGACAAGCCATTTTAAGGGGGGTAGGCCGCTTCATAGCCATTTTTGGTAGGGATAAAAGTTATCTATCAGATATTTTATGTGTTACATTTTTTGCTAATACCCCAGTCTATGACATATGACATTAAAAAGTGCTGCATATATCACCCAGTCAACATGATTTAATGTTAAACACCGGAGACAAGAATTTCAGCTTTAGAAAATTTTGACCCAGCTCCATATAATCTGCTTTTGATTGGTAAGTGTTCTGCTGTTAATGGGTAAAGATTAATTTGTTACGTGAAATGCTGTAGAAGTTTGAAAGGAATCTCAGGACATTATTCACAACATACATGTATTTGAATCAAGAAGAAATACTTAGAAGAGTTGAAACTGAGAAGAAATATGAGCTTTCAACTAAAGACTTAATGCCATGGTGGCTGTATTTCCTAGCATGAAGTAGATCTATGTTTGCGAGTATACTTCTTGCATTTGCTGTGCAAAAAAAACAACAAAATAAATCCATCTGGCATCAGAACTCATTCATGGAGTGTTTGCTGAGCTTTGCGTCTGTTGATTGATGGTAGAATCTGTAGCTTTTGGCATCTCGAGGAAAAGACAGCTTTCCACTCATCTGTCCAATAACAGCGTTGCTTGATAGGGCTAGCCACTTGTCAGACTTCTCACTGTTAGCAATAAAGAGTGAAATATTATCTTCGACTGCCTGACATTGTGCTGAAAGTAGCACTGGCTTTGTGAAATTATCAGGAGCCACTCAATTGCTGTTGACTTGTGCAATGTGCACTACACTTAATCCCGAGTTATTAATAAAGCCAGACTATTTCTGGGTTATGTAACTTATCTTATACCAGGCAACTCACTGACAAGTAGTATTGCAATATTGGTGACAAAGAGTTTTTGTCACACATGTTCATAAAGGGTGCTGGAACAGAAGCTTATTGCTAGTTGGTTTTCTGAGCTTTGTCATTTTATGACAACTCAGGCCAAATGAAATTGTTTTGATTCCATTCAGTAATTGTTGCAAATAAGTAAAGAAGGGTCTCCTAAATAAATTGTTCTTCATTGTCATTCTGATTGTCATTGATAAATGAGAGAATTATATTGCAAAACACCTGAAAAGACAATGATAAATAGTAATGATGTTTTCCAGACTGGTGGAGTGCTCTGCTGATACCTTAAAACGTTTGTAATATAAACATTCACAAACTTAGGCCTGGGAACAAAGTTCCATCCATAAATGTATTCATTGACATGAATTTTGTTTCTGAAACTGTTTCGTATAAATTTTCAAGAAAATCCCCTCTAGCTCCCGAACTTCTGGCAACTTCCAGGGGAAAAGGTGGGCACAAAAGAAGGATTGCATACAATTTCAGAATAATGAATCATTCATCATTAATTATCATATGTGTTGTTGACATAAACCCACACCTAAAAGTATTTACGATTGAAGTTTATATGACAAAGTCATTTCCAGACACAAAAGCCGTGACAACAAATGTCTCAGGTGTAATCAACAACAAAGGTGCGCGGAGAATTAATTTCCGATCCTTTGGATTCAACGAGACCAAAGAGGAAGCGCCATCACAGATACACACTGAGCAGCTGCTTTGCCATGGTTGTTCGCAGAAGAACTCAAGTGACAACATAGCATAGTATGAAATTTGCAGGAAACACCATATGAAAAGAAAGCATTTTATTTAGCTGAAGCGTGAAAAGTAGAAAGAAGAATGGAGTGTGTTGGCTTACCCAACAGCAGCAGATTCAAATGTGGCCTTTCAGCCTCTGAATACTTCACAAGTATCCTGGCTGGAATCACAAAGAGTATGGCATGCTAAGAGATATCTGAATCTGTGCGTTTGACTTCTTGCTATATCATTGGTCTAAACAGATCAATCCTTTTTTACATGTAATATCCATTAGAGTTCAGTGTCACCTCTAATTGTAGATGGGAATAATCATTTATGGGGGTTGTTGAAAGAAATTGCCGATATCATTGCACTACCTGGTGTGAACTTTGACATCAGAAGCGATGAAAATGTTATCAGATACAATGCTACGTTCTGTGTTACATGTATGTGAAAGGTGTTGAGTTTGCAGTCAGGAAGCTGAAACAACAAGCTAAAGCCAAGGAGAACTGGTGAATTAAAAGTCAAAAGCTGACAAAGGATGCAGAGAGTATGTATTAGTTAGATACCGATTTGGTCGGTCGGGATCTGACGGACAAAAATGCATGTTAGAACCCGACAATGAGGTACTTAACTGACTTAGACATCATATGCTTCTTCTATTATACCTTTTAACTTTAAATTTTTGCAAAATAAACAATAATCTGATTGTTTGATTGCTGTTATTAATAGTGTTAATCTTTAGCTGGTACTAATATGCAAAGCTGTCAGTTAAATGCCAGCTACAGGATGGTAAAAAAAAAACTTTACAGTTGATATTTCATTTTCCAGGCTGCCATGATTGAGTCAGCGCCTGGGTACTTATTGTGTATACAAGCCAAGTATGTTAGATCTTTGGAAAATTGGTTAAAAATGTCTAAATAAAGTTAGATATCAGTCTGTATGGCTTCACCTTACCTGGACCACTGCTTTTGGAGGAAAATGTAAAGTAAAAGTGCAGACACAGACTAATTGTCCCTGCAACAGTGACACACAAAACTACAGCAGCAGGTAAACCACAAGAGAATACAGGAACACTGCAGGAGCACAGGAAACTTCAAGCGGCCATTGGGGTTTGCGGAGTGACCTGCTCCACTGGAAAGAATTATAACAGGATCTTATCACTACAACTTGTGTAAGAATGATTTTTCTGTAACAAGGATGTTTTTCTATCAGTAGTTTGAAGGACTAAGATTTTTTCTCAAAAATATGTCAAAAATGTGATACGACAGTTCTACCCATTAAAAAGCAGAAATCATGTTAACCTAAATTTCAACTCCACAAATTTTTATGAAAAAACAACCTTATTATGGTCACATATCAAAACTGTCAGCACTGTCATCTTGGGTTTGTCCAATGATGCAAGATATGCTTGGTTCTTTCAATGTCACAACAAAAGGACAATATGACATTTGATGACACTTTTTTATTATATATAATCTCTCTGCGAAATATGTCAGTCATCATAGAAGTTTGAAATGAAAAAATGGGGGCAATCTTGTCTCCACATTCTGCTTCAATCCACAGTTGACAACTCCTGTTTTTTAAAATATAAATATATGTCAGAAAGTTGCTGAACTATCAAAATTACGACAGTCAGTGGCTGGCTTTGTTTGAGCTGATATAAGGAGTCTTAGGCATGTACTTTGCTTTTATCACAATACAGCACAATACAGTGGCTGACATTAAGAATTGCATATGATAAAAAATACATATTTAAAAGATAATTAGAAGTCGGTACGGAAAGGGCCAGGCACATAGCTTCTGAATCCTCTGACTACAAGGCCTCTGGTATTACTTTCATTCACAGACACTGACCAGACTAATTTGACTTACAAAAGAGCACAGGTATCAGACTACTGGCTGTCACATCCAGGCCTCTCGGTTATGCCTTAAAAGGGAACAGTTTCAGACACTGACCTGGCCAATTTGATTTGCACCTTAGAGGTGAGCCATCACAGAAGTACTAATGAATTCTCCGAAATGAAGACACCTCAGTTAAAGCCTTTGGCTTTGTGGTGTGTGACCTCCACCCCCCCCCCCCATATATTAAATGGTAGCCCAATCTGTTGGCCAAGCCGTAACAAAAAGTATTCATGAGATTCAACCTTGAAAATTGTTCAGCCATTGAATTATTAACAATGAAAAGATCTGTTTTTTCTAAAATAGAAGCCGGGTCTCAAAAAGATTTAAGTCCCTTCTTAGAGGCCGAGGCAGAGCATTGAACGTGCTACACAAAAGTATATTTCAAATGCCAGTGTTGATTAAAAGCTATGCATTTCAGCAAGCCTGAAACAAAATGAATATTTGTAGCACTGATAAACGACTGCCTTATAAAATATACATATATGCTTCCAATGGTGTCTCCGTGCAGCTTTTCTGGCTATAATTACTATCGCTGTGCATAAAAGTGCAGTATTGCAATGATTGAATTGTGGAATTCTGATTGTAGCTTAGACCAGACATTTGTCTGACCATAATTGCTTTGCAGTACTATTTATAAATGATGGCGTGAAGAGAAACTGATTTGGTGACAAAGGACTGTCTTAGGCATGTGCTACATCAGCAAGATATAAATAGTGCTGTACTCCACCAAGACAGTTTTCTATTGTCTTTTGCTCTGGTATAACCAACAGATTTGTTAGTTATACCACTGTTGGGGATTAAGTTAGCCTGTTGTACTGCTTTTTCTGCAAACAACGCACTTAAAAATGACAAGAAAGCCACAAAATTCAGTTTAAAATCTTTCAGGAGTCATATGTAGAGTATAAGTCGCTTATACAACTAATTTTCGGTGTATAACTAACATTTTAGTGGTTATACACCTCAAATTCGTTGTATAACCTATGCGAACACTATCTTTGACTGTCTGACATCTGGAAAGGTAAACACAGGACAAACTCAAAATCATATTAACACTGTGTACCGTTTGATTCATGTGAAGCGACCTAGTTAATCATAAAATCTTAAATTTTTGACAAGAAACCAATGTAATTACAATATAACATAGCCAGTATGCTGTATTTATGTATTAGACATCTTGATGTGAAATTTCAAGCTTTAATATTTATCAATCAAAAGATTTGGTGATTCTAGTAAAAAATGCACTAGAATTTACTATAACTGCCTAATCTCCAAGAAAACTTAACTTATTGATTCCAAATTTTTTATGTGTATTGTGTGTTCTATAAGACAGTATACTGGCTATACGGCAAAGTTTGTTACTTGTTCTATATATGAAAACTAGCAAAATGTAAACAAAGAAAATCCTTAATTGGGTCACTTGGTGAGTACACAGTGTTAAAGGACACAATAATTTCTATAGAGATTGTTACAGTTCTTATTCTATACTAATTACCAGTTTTGGCTATCAAGCTGAAAGCATCATTTTTTTCTGCAAATGGTTGGTTACAAGACATTCTCATTTTAATGTCCGGCAGTTACACAGTCACCTATCAGTTTTTTGTAAATGCATTTTATTTGCCAATTTGTACATTTACCTTTACAGTGCCGCTGTTACGTAGCCAAAAATCCACTATTAGATTAACTGTAGTCATTCAGTTTTGTACGGTCAGTACAGATTTATCTCTTCTACTGCCATTCAAAATAAGATCATAAAGTCTTTCTTGAGCACAATACTAATGTTGATATAATTCTGATAAAGATTTACCTCACAGACATATATCCAATTTGCCACACAGAACGCCTTTGTGTGCCCCTGCTCAATTCTGATAGGTTTGTGCTGGAAGCATTGATGCGCTCCACATATAATCATGTTGTGTATAATCTGATACCACTGTTCTATTATATTCCTCTTGATTTGTGAGATCAAAGGCACCAATCCTTTTCTTCGTCCTGGCTGCCCCACTCATTCCAAGTTTTCTCTCTTTCTTTTTTCTTTGTGAGAACTTCCAATTTATTCATATCAGTTGCGTCAAACAAGCATTCAAGTGACATCAAGGATATCACACGCACAAACAGATATGATAGAATACCAATCTGACGCTGTTATTTTATAATGAAAGTTATCTTTTTGGCACAGTTCTAAAAATATAAGATGAATTGATTGAGCTGTGCATTGTTATTTTCTGAGCACAATAAATGGACATCACAGCACAACAAAGTAATGATAAAACTGATTCAGTATTTTATTTTTAATATGGCATAAAATCACAATACAAAGCATCACAAATGTTTTACAAAATCAAGTATGCTTCAAACTGTTCTCTGGGAACCAAATTTACCCCGTAGAAGTCTCAGTTACTTAGAGGGGATGGCAAGTCACATGCAGAATGATGTATTTGTCCTTTAATGCCTCACCGTACAGACTTGCATTGAACAAGCAGTGGTCCAAGCATCATCATTTTGAATTGAAACAACAGTTTTTTACAAAGGCTTATTGATGAACCTCACACAGAAATCATTTTCTACCCGTTATAAATCATCATCCAGAACCATTGGGACACTATACATGCATTTGAATTTGGCATCCAAAATGCATTTTTGTTCCTAGATATCAACACCGGCATCTGTCGGGCAAGTGACATGGCAACATAAAAATATAATATTCTGCAATAATCCTTGCAGAATTGTACTCAGGTTTCAGGGTATACAGTAGATATCCTTTAGTGAAAAGGAAATTCCTCAAAATGTAAACATGAAATTGTCATTGGTTTCAAGCAGAAATCTGTAATATATAGTACACAACTGATGCTCATTATGTTACCATTGGGTAATATTCAATTCCTGAGCAGGTTGTTTTGGCAGGACAGACCATGGTGCTTGAGACTGCGTTATGTTGGATATGAGAGTTGGTTCCACAACATCTTAGAAATACATCCAAATACAAATTGATTGATAAAATCGAGATTGAGGAGCCATGACTATTTTTTTAAAGAAATGCTCAATGTTTAAAATGTTAAATTTACATTTCAGCTCCTGGGTTCAATAAATACTATTTTTTTTCCAGATGATGCTGGTGAATATTATAAATCATTTCAGCTCCTGAATCCATCAAATAATATTTTGCCCAAGCAACGTCCAGATAGTTTGCTGCTTGTGAACAACCCCCAATGAGGCATTTGCCAAGACTTTGGGAATCAAAACCAGTGACCTCAAAGGAACAACACTACCAAAGTTCACAATATCCATAATTTTTGTACTCCAGGCTCAAGATTTTCTTTGCCGTACAGGCTGTAGACAAACATTGTAGTAAAGACTTTGTTATGACACATTATCATAAAGGCTTAAAATCACATAAAAACCTCAAGCACTATATTCACAACGCTGTTCTCAATCTTCTTTTTTGTCGGCTTTGCCATCCCGTATGCTTCACATCATTCTCAAGGGGTGTATCTACCCCAAGTTAAAAAGCCCTAAATCTGAAGCACACCCAGTAGATTTGATGGGATGATGATGATCTGTCAATGAAAACTCCACATATTGGAATTGAACGTCTAAATGCATTACAAGTATCGATTCTTTGACAGGTTTACATTTCCATTTTTGCGAGGAATGACGATGAGCTGGAATTCCGACTGACAACCTTTGTGTTGGGCGTCTGCAAAATCACAAAGTGCAAGTTGCACATCTCATTGGAATATAGGTGATCTCAGACATAATCCGATCAGAAATGTTTAAATAAAACCGCCGGTACAATTTTATAGACTGTTTCTGTCACATTCAAAAAGAACAAGATTTTCTTTTCCTTGTTAAGGTCTTATCACATTAAAAGCATGAACCTCTCTTAAGTTTCACCTCCTGGTATCCTTGTTTCATGTATCCAAGCTGTTGTGCACTGTAGTTTTGAACAACCAACTTCATTTCAATCATTTATAAGGCACAGCTCAATAAATTAATATTATTTTATGATCAAACAGCTGTCGTAGCTTGTGTTGCTGTCGCGGTTCCTTCCGTTGGCTCCTCACGTTCTTCTTTTGTAACTTTTAACTTGACTTTTCCTTCGTTGCAGACTGTACTTTCGTAAACTGGGTGACCCTGGTAAGGTTGTCCTTGGTGTGGCTCGTAAATGGGTTCTTCGATTTCTGAAAGTAGAGTAGAGGATATATTTCCGATGGCTTTAGATAGGGTAGGATATATAAATATATGTTTATTCACTAATAGGCTAAATAGGATGGCATTATATTGTGGCACTGAATAGGGCAGACAAGCGGTATACTATCTTAGGAGACGAGAAAGAGTCATGATTGGAAAGGCCTGCTGCAGATGTTAATTGTAATGAGAGGTTTATTAAGACTCTCTGTAAAGTGCATGGTCTGTGACAAACTAATATTTTATTTTACCTTTTTTCATTTACATTTATAGACCTTGGAGATGAGGTGAGGTGTACAGTGTACACTTGGCACTGGATAAAACATTTGTCTAAACAGGTTGGCTAGGACAGTAGTAGAACCCAGTTCCCAGGGGTTGTGAAGAGTGATAGACAAAGCAAATTATAATCATAGGGTACATAATCTTGCAGAGAGCAAATTGTCTACAGTACATATCATCTGCTTCTTACTCACACCCAGCCGGTATCTAATGTCATCAAACTCACCTTTGGACTCATGCTGGCTGCTGTGAAGACTGCAAGGCAGGTGGAAAGTCACTCTAATCCTCAGACTAACAGGGATATATTTTCCATCCATCTCCATATTTCTCAGGTCTTCCATGTTTAGTTTTCCTCTTCTGCAGCTGCACAAGACAATGGCATACAGCTTTCCTGAAAAGACAAAAGAAGTTTGCGTTTATGTCAACTCTGTAAATTGCATGAATTTTGGAAACTGAAGTAGAGAATTATATTGCAGTCTTTCACTTTGATAAAGAAGAAATGAGGACCAGGTCACTGTGAAAAATGCACTTTGTGACTCATGATAGCTGTTGAAGTGTCATCTTCTCTACTTTCAACATGAGAAACTTGGAGGCAGTTTGATTAGTCATGATCAACAGAAGGCCATTTGACTTGTCATATAAGTGATTTTGGATTGAAAATCAGATGCACAATCCTTTCGTTTGGCTGTCGCCAACAAGAGGGATACGTCTCCTTAAATCAAATTGACATTGACAGTTGACAAATCATCAATAAGATGACACGCGAAGTGCCATTTTCACAGTGCAGCAATGCACTCTTTTTCGGTATCGAAGTGACAGGCTGTAATGCAGGTTCACTGTAGTTTCAATTTGGCCTCTTGATGTCACTCCAAGAAGTGCTCAGTGTTGAAGATTAAGTAATAATCTACTTTTGAAGATTAAACAATCATCCATTTGTCAATGCAATATTCTTTTGAAGATGAACCGATGATTAAGTAATCTTCCAAAGTATGATGCAAACATATGACCAGTTAATCTATAAGAGCATAATGGTTTGGACAACAGGTTGATCTTCAAAAGCATCATGCAAACAGAAAAATAACAAGTGAGCCTGGAAATATCCCGAAAGATCTAACAAAAGTAAAGAAGTACCAGTTAGTTCTTGTTTCAACAGTGTGTTATGAGTGACAGTGTATAAAAGAAGATATACACCCTTGCTCGTAAACATGGAATACTTCAACATTCTCCATTGAAATTGATAACTTTGGCAACTTCTGCTTGAGTACTAGAGCCCTGCGTGGGCCGGGTTTTGACCCGAAGCCCGACCCGGCCCGAAGCCCATGGGCCGGGTCAGGCCGGGTAGTTGACTTTCCTGGCGGGCCGGGCCGGGCTTGGGCCTGGTGGTATGCGGGCCGGACCTGGGCTTTACAATTTTATTGTCTGATGTCATTTGATACCCCTGCCTTCTTGCTGAGCTTCAAATCTTGTATACAATCATAGGGGTGAGAGACAATGGTCAGATTATGCAATTGTGCAGATAACCCAAAGTTGTAAACCCAAACTAGCATTGAACAAATTAACCAGAAATAAGGCAAACTATGTAATACCAGATGCTTCATCACCAATTTTTAAAAGTCATAACTGTCATATTGTGCCATAAGACCACATACATATATTAGATGTCATTAAAATTTCAGAGCAGTTATGATTGGTGTTTGCAAATTGTGAAGGAGGGGTTAGGTTTCCAGCTTCATTAGGCATTACAATGACCCTTCACAAGTTTTAACTGCACTCATTTTAATTGACTTAAATAATCAAACATTTTTCTTATAACATGTGGATAAAAATAACAAGGAAATTGGCTGCTGAGGTAAAAGAAAATCTCAGAAATTTAGATTACACTTTAAAATGGCGCATGGGGACCATTTGTGATGATTGATGGCTGTTTAAAATGTTTTAAAAATTAACAATAAGACAGTCTTCTGTTTAATCTACATTTCTCTTCAGTAATATGTAGTCCGGGCTGCAAGTTGTTTAAATTTCCCGGGTATGGGCCGGGCCCGGGCCAAACAACTCCGGGCTTGGGCTGGGCTTGGGCTCAGGAAAAAGTGACCAGGCTTGGGCCGGGCCTACATTCTCTTCTTAATTCCGGGCCGGACCAGGTGCGGGCTTGACTCCGAAAAGTCGGGCCGGGCTTGGGCCTAGTTTTTAGGCCCGCACAGGGCTCTATTGAGTACATGATGGTCTGATTCAATGGTAACTACTTCCAATGACCGCTAGAGGTAAGAACACGCAGTCGCTTAAAACGCATGCTGCAGCGTTAACCCCAGGAAAAGTTACACTGTCAACTTACAGCAGCACGAAATATGGAAATTCAGGGGGTTTTTTAAGGTGAGGTGCATTCAATAAAAAATCAAAAATTCTTGCAAAAAATGTAGTTGAGGCTTCCAAAGAGAGATTAGAGAGGATGAATTGACCTTTACACTGGACCATTCACACTCTGCAATTTACTTTTATTTGACACTTTTTCTCCAAAAAGATATTCCTTATTTATGAGCAGAAGTGTATTATATATAATATTTGCATGAATGTTGGAATCATAAGGATCGAGAATTATCTCTTCTTTTCCTAAGTTCTGAAGTCCTTTGAATATCTGCTGTTTTTGTTTTCAGTTTTATTTTGAAAAGAATTCCAGAGATGTAAGTTGACAGGAATCGTATCTGTAGTTTTACAACAGAACTTTCAACTCATGCTATTAGATTAGAGGTTTAAGCCCAAACCATACTTTCTAAATTTTATTTAGAATTGACACATGTTATGCTCTTTTTACTGCCAAATTTGTATTAAAATAAGCAGTAACAGCGAAAACTCTGAGTAGCGTACACCTTATCCTGACGAAACAGTTCCATACAACTTTACAAAGCTTCTGTTTTCTTTTAAAATATCTCCAGACCGAACGTTAGTTCTTTTCTAATTTGTTTCTTAACATTTCATGTGATGGTTATGTACATTATAATTGATCTTGATGCTTTGCCACTTGCAGAAAGAAATAACACACATACATGTATACTTGCTGCAGAATGGATCATACTCTTAACGCACTTATTCAACTGCATTTTTATGAACAATTACCCACATAGCTGGTTATATGCAAAAGTATTCAATGTTTTCAAAAAAGGAAACAGACTCTCTCCTGAAAATTACAGAGGAATCAGTATTTTGAATGCTCTAGCAAAACTATACGATCTTGTATTATAGTAGAGGAAACAGAAGCCAAAAAGTCCAATATTTAAGGAGATACCCCGCACGAAAGTACAACAGGCCGAATCATATACCAAAATGTTCGCCAGAATGTCAGCTATCTGAATCCGGCTAAGAAAATTACTGGTTCCGGGTACTAACTGAGGGAGAGCTGTTGCCATGGAAACAGATTTATTAAAATTGTAATTGGCAAATAATTCATTTTTAATGCTTTTCTTAAACACCAAAGTTCACAGACAAGGTTTTTGTGCCTGGGCAAACTATAGTTGAGACAGACTTCCCATTGGCAGACCAATTTTGCTCCTGCATTATATTGGTTGCCATGGAAACGAGAAATCATAACAAATTTGAAGTTTCCAGTCATTATCACACACTTTGATATCTTATACTCCAAAATGATTTCATTAAACCCGCTAGTGTTTTATATGGAAATGTTGCTGAGAGTGTCGTCTTTCAAAACCTGAGCGAGATTTTTATGTTTCATTTCTAGTTATTGCACTAAAATGGTTTCCAAGGCAATAAGTCAGGACAAACGAGTTCACAAGAATTTTGGAATTTACCAATATCTCAACTAATAGACATGCCATAGTGCTCATTTTTGGCCATAATCATTGTGGCAGGATGACCTTCAGAAAAGTGAACCCTCAGATACGTGGCATGGTCTTGGTTGCTATGGAAACAGGAAATCATAACAAATTTGAAGTTTCCAGTCATAGTCACACACTTTGATCTCCTATACTCCAAAATAATTTTATTAAACCTGCTAGTGTTGTATATGGAAATGTTGCTGAGAATGTCCTCTTTCAAAACCTGTGTGAGATTTTTATGTTTTATGTCTAGTTATTGCACTAAAATGGTTTCCAAAGCAATAAGTCAGGACAAACGAGTTCACAAGAATTTTGGAATTTATCAATATCTCAACTAATAGACATGCCATAGTGCTCATTTTTGGACATAATCATTGTGGCAGGATGACCTTCAAAAATGTGAACCCTCGGATGTGTAGCATGGTCCTGGTTGCCATGGAGACAGGATATCATAACAAATTTGAAGTTCTGGCCATAATTAACACACTTTGAACTCTTATACTCTAAAATTACCTCATAAAACCTGCAGTTGTGCCACATGAAAAAGCTTGTGAGAGTGTCCTCTTTACAAATATGGGTATGATTTGTATGTTTCATGGAAATTTATTTCATTAAAACTATATCCAAGGCAACATATCGGGTCAAATAATTCGGACGAGGTTGTGACATTATCAATATCTCAACTAATAGACATGTCATCTTGCTCATTTCCGTATATAATCATTGTGGAAGGATGAACTTCAGAACAGTGAACCCTCCATGACATTTTATTACAAGTATTAGTTACCATGGAAACAAGAAATAACAACTATGATGCTTCGAGGGGATTCATAATTAACACACTTTGGTCTCTTTTACTCCAAAATAATTGTACATAAAACCAACAAGTGTTGAACATTAAAATGTATTGTGAGAAGGTCCTCTTTCTGAACCTGGACAAGATGTTTATGTATGATGTAAAATTTATCCACTGAACGGTTTTCAAGACAATGGAATAGGTAAAGACAATTGAAGGATTTTTTAAATTCATCAATATCTTAACTGATACTCTTGACAACTTGCTCATTTTATGACATAATCATTGTGTATGTATCTCCTTCAGAGAAGTGAATCCTCCATGGGACATTGCAGTCTTGTTTGTAATGGAAACACATATATATTATTGATATTTTAGATAACTTATTAACCATGTATCATTTCAATTGACTTCACAAATTGTCACCGGAGTCACGTCGCTAAAGTAAAATAATTTTTAGTGGCACTAAGCATCCGCTTTTGCTATTTAGATGCTGGGAACGCTTGTTAGCAAGTTTCAGGTCATCCTATCACTAATCTAATTTAAGCTTAACATAGTCTCAACAAATAAGTACTTGTGCTCCAGTCCTGCATTGAATTAATGCTTTTTAGGGGTATCCTAAATATTTTAGATACCATTGAGGTAGATAGGAAGACCCTCCTGGAAAGTGCAGCTGTCAAGGATGGGAAACAAAGCATAGTAGAACAGTTGCGACAAGGTATCTTGTCGCAGCTGTTTTGAGGCTGTTTTGAGGCTGTTTTGAGTCTAAAGAGAGGTATGACTTTGTAGAAAATGCTTTAAAACATACATTCTGTGAGCATTTCAAGACATTCCTGCAATCTGAAGTGTCAAAATTGGCTGATTTTTCACGATTAACTGGCTGAAATGACCCAGATTCTCAGTTTAAAGGTGATGGAATTTGCATATATAATGTGATAACTCTTGATCTGCAAGTTTTTCATGTGTCAAAAATTTTCACCCAGACAATCTACTGAAGTGTAACTTTGCAAACCTAAACTGAAGCAGTTACATCTTGCATTTCACACATTTGATGCCAGTCCCTTGTAATCCCCAACTCGCCTCGAAAGGCTCCCAAAATTTACCAAACTGATCATAAAATGCCATGTCATAATAAAAATGGATGCCTTCATGATCAAGTAATAAAAATTATACAATTACATTGGAAAACCATTGGAAGTACCATTTTTCAAAAACAGAAGTCCATCTTGCTGTCAAAACACGTCATATCACAGCAAATTATCCTTAGAATGTGTCTTTAGGACACTACTTTAGTCCTGTGTGACGAACCATCAAACCCTGCATCTCTCGGAAACATAATGGCAAGTGGAAAATTCCCAGTTCAGTTTCCCATAGGAATACTAATAGTATTGTCAAATCAGATGAGCTCCATCAATTTCAAGATATTTTTCAATTGCATGGCCAGTCATTGTTGCAATGTGATGTTCTTTGGTTAGGGGTGAGCTCTCAACCTTAGGAAATCAAGATTTAAGTTTGATAATAGTTTCATATTTTGTCTGGCTTACATGATCTTTTCATTGCAATAAATGGCAATTTCAATACTACATGTCAATGTAGGATAGTTATATGCATTTTTTGATCATGAATTCATCCATGGTTGAAATGATGGTTCTACATTTCACTGTGTTATGAGGTAAACATTCATGGTATGTATGATCAGTTGGATAGATTTTTGGTGCTTTTCGAGGGAATTTGAAGAAATTGCATAATAAGTGTGAACACCCAAAACTTGACTGTTTGTCACAACACCTCATTGAACTGTCATGTTTTGACAAAATTGGTGTATTGGCTCCATGGCACATATATGACCATGTGTAAAACAAATCCAAAAGGCGTTATTAATTTCGAGATACATTGAAAAAACACGGGTACATAATAGGTCAGACACACTTGAATTGAAAAATGCCTAATTATGTACTAATGCATTGTTGATTGGAAATTCATTGATATCACAAAATTTAATTTGTTAAACTCTCAAAATTACCTATAATATCTAAAGATTTATGCATTTCCATGGCAACAAGGACCACAATATCCCATGGAGGGTCACTTTTTCTGACGGTCATTGCTACGTAATGGTTTGTCATAAAATTTAACATGATGGTTAGGATATAGGTTGTGATATTGATAAATTACAAAATTCAAATATATTGACTTGTTGTCTCAGAAACGATTTTGTAAGATAAATTACATAAAACATGCAAATCTTTCTTATGTTTTGAAAGAGGACACTCTGACTGACATTTAGATTCACAACACTTTTTTTTTTGGTATTATGAATAACTTTAGTGCAAAAGAGACCAAAGTGTATTATCTATAAATCAACGGGAAACTTCAAATTTGTTTTGACTTCTTGTTTCCATGGCAACCAAGGCACATGACATGGAGGGTTCACTGTTCTGAAGGTCATCCTTCCACAATGATAATATCCAAAAATAAGCAAGATGGCATATCAGATTCTATGATCTCTGAGATATTCAGAAATTCCAAAATTTGTCAAAAATTGTTTGACCCGATATGTTGCCTTGGAAATAGTTATAATGAAATAAATGTCCAAGAAACATACAAATCAAACCCATATTTGGAAAGAGGGCACTCACCCAAACATTTTCAGGTATCACAACTGCAGGTTTTATGAGATCATTTTAGAATATAAGAGCTCTAAATGTGTCAATTATGACCAGGACTTCAAATTTGTTATGATATCCTGTTTCCATGGCAACCAGTACCATGCCACACATCTGAGGGTTCACTTTTCTGAAGGTCATCCTGCCACAATGATTATGTCCAAGAATGATCACTATGACATGTCTATTAGTTGAGATATCGATGAATTCCAAAATTCTTATAAACTTGTTTGTCCTGACTTATTGCCATGGAAACCATTTTAGTGCAATAACTAGACATAAAACATAAAAATCTCACACAGGTTTTGAAAGAGGACATTCTCAGCAACATTTCCATATACAACACTAGCGGGTTTAATAAAATTATTTTGGAATATAGGAGATCAAAGTGTGTGACTATGACTGAAAACTTCAAATTTGTTATGATATCCCATCTCCATGGCAACCAAGACCATGCCACACATCTGAGGGTTCACATTTTTGAAGGTCATCCTGCCACTATGATTGTGTCCAAAAATGAGCACTATGGCATGTCTATTAGATGAGATATTGATAAATTCCAAAATTCTTATAAACTTGTTTGTTCTGACTTATTGCCTTGGAAACCATTGTAGTGCAATAAATAAACATAAAACATAAAAATCTCACTCAGGTTTTAAAAGACGACACTCTCAGCAACATTTCCATATAAATCACTAGCGGGTTTAATGAAATCATTTTGGAGTATAAGATATCAAAGTGCATGATAATGACTGGAAACTTCAAACTTGTTATGATTTCTCATTTCCATGGCAAACAATACAATGTAAAAGCAAAATTGGTCTGCCCGTGGGAAGTCTGTCTCAACTTTAGTTTGATCAGGCACAAAAACCTCATCTGTGAACTTCGGTGTTTAAGAAAAGCATTAAAAATGAATAATTTGAGAATTACAATTTTAATAAATCTGTTTCCATGGCAACAGCTCTCCCTCAGTTAGTACCCGGAACCAGTAATTTTCTTAGCCGGATTCAGATAGCTGACATTCTGGCGAACATTTTGGTATATGATTCGGCCTGTTGTACTTCCGTGCGGGGTCATCATCAAAAATGAGCTCATATTTCCTCTACTATTATGCAATCGTTTTACCTTGTGGTATACTCCAAGAGACAAACAAGCAGGTGCTCAGAAAGGTAGAGGATGCGAGGAACAGATTTTGATAATTCGTTTACTAATTGACATTGCGCGTAAGTGCAAACGTACTTTGTACATCACTTATATTGACTATAAAAAGGCCTATGACAAGGTACCAAGGTGGAAACTCCTGAATTATTTGGAAAGGAAAGGTTGTGGAAATACGTATCTCAAAGCCCTAGCCTGTTGCTTGTCAAACACTGGTGGAATTATTGGCCAGGAAACTTTCCATGCTACGTCAGGTGTAAGACAAGGGGCAAGTACCAGTTGCCCCCATTTACCTGTTTTCTGGATTATACTGTTGATGCCGTAAACTCTTGTGAACCAGATGGATGGCTCGAATCCACCCATATGTTACTTCTCATGGATGATACCGCTGTCCTAGCTACATCAAGGCATCAGATGGAGAAAAAACTAAATATTTTAAAGCAAGCAACTGATGACATTGGCATGATAATGCATCCTACAAAATCGCGTTTTATGTGTGTGAATGCCATGGATTATGAGAAGTTCACTCTCAATGATGTTGAAATTACATATACGGACCAATACACCTATCTTGGAGCTACGATTCTTCCCGGCAGCTTTAAGGCACAAGTGGACCAACATTTAAAGTCAAAAATTGGTCACACCTTTAAATTTACGTCCTTCTTGACAAAGAACAGTGATGCGCCATTTGAAGTTAAGAAAA
Organism: Platynereis dumerilii; assembly: GCA_026936325.1. NCBI lineage: Eukaryota > Metazoa > Annelida > Polychaeta > Phyllodocida > Nereididae > Platynereis > Platynereis dumerilii. Next base: position 458 of record JAPTHN010000090.1, on the reverse strand, counting down.
CTGTCTGGGAAAGTGCTTTAGCAAGTGCTTTGTTCTATTCATGTGAAAACGTGGCTAATGGAGGACTTACGTGCAACTGAATCAATTTACATGTCCACCCTTAAAAACTTGCTCAATGTGAGAATTACGACATGTAATGACTTGGTGTTATAGCTGAACTGGGTTTAAGTGATGCAAAGAGCTTTATACGCCAGAGACAACTTCGTTTCTTTCACAAACTCACATCCCGTAATGACTTCTCAGATACAACAGTGGAAGGTTATCGCTCAAAGCAATTGATGAACGAACCAAGTCCGGTTATTGATAAAAAATTTTACTGGAGAAGACCCCAATCATAATTTTGTCTTGGAAAAATCTCCAAGCTATCAGCAGAAAATCAGAGTGTCATCATCATCACACGCCGCGTTCTTTATATTTAACCCTGAACTGTCATGCCCAACTTTGTACTCGTGTGGCCT